>VZRF01005175.1:1449719-1600198 GCA_013396875.1 Vireo altiloquus | reverse complement strand
CGGGGCGGGCCGGACCCCCGAGCGGGCGGGCCGGTGCCGCAGGTGCACCTGGCCCGGGCGGGGGCTGCCGCAGCCCGCCCCGCCTGCCCCCGGCCGCGGCTCGTAGTAAATCATAAGTTGAATAAAGCTCCGGCAGCTTTTTATATGCCGGGGGAGGCCCTGCCTTTCCCACCAGGTAAGGACGGAAAAGTTTCCCGTACCCTGACGTCACCCACGGCATTTTTTTTTTTAATTTTTTTTTTTTTTTTTTTAAGTATAGTTTTTTCTTTGCCCTCCCCCTTTCTTGCCCTCCACTTTTGAGCAGGCAAACCTGAGCGCTGCCGTTGCTCGGGAGCGCTCTCCGCGCCCCGGGGCTCTGCTGGGAAGCGGCAGCGCTCCCGAGGAGGCGTTGATGAAGCAACTCCTGCCTAATTGCTCTGCCGCCTCTACCTCGAGGTGCAGCTTGACCCTGCCGGTGAAACAAACGAGAGCTGGATTCTCTTGCTTTGTTTTGTTTATTTTTTGTTTGTTTCTTTTTTCCTGCACCTGTAGGAATTGACTTTTTAGCACAGCTGTGTTTTTCTTGGGTTAATTTCCTGTCTGTTTCTTTCCGTTTTGCTAGGGAATTGGTACATACAAGTTTAAGGAGTTTGCAGGAGCCATCAAACCTGCTGATGTGCCTCCCTGCATATCTGCACCACCTTGATCCCTCTGCACAAAGGGGTTTTGACCCATGCAAAATAGGAAGGTCTCACATAGAAGCCACAAGTGTTTTTGAACATATTTCAGGATTTCTTTGCTTTCACTGACTTATTTACCTGTAGAGTTTGTGCTTGTACATTCTAGGAATAATTTCTGGGGCAAGATCTGAGAGAGTGGGGAGTGCCTGGGAGCTGGGTGATACAGCAGGTGCTGGCTCACCAAGTAACTGGAGAAACGGGATATTAGGAAAGTATGGGAACATGCAGAGCTGGAGAAGAGGACACAGCATTTAATCTCTATATTAATAATGTGTCTGTGTTCTTGCTGAAAAATGTTGGCTGCTGTCCTGTGTGTAGCTCAGCTTGCTGTGCAGCAGCACAGTTTAGGGATGTGAGGGACTTTTTAATTATCCCCACCCTTGCCAAAGCAGGACTGGCCCACATAAGGCTAAATAATACTCTGGGATTTCCCTTGGGAAATATGTACATCTCTGGATAAAGATTTATTGTTGAAAACTTCTCTCTGCCTGTTGGCTTGGTCTGTCTCCCCCTGCCCACTCCATGACCTTACAGCCTATTGCTCCTAAATTTATTAGCTCTGTTGTTCCCCTATTTCAATTGTTTAGCCCTTGTTGGAGGATTTTTTCTGTGGGATGGGCCATCAGCAGCTGATGGTGTGGGTGGTGGCTACAGAGCCACCTGTCAGCAAGCCCCTACCCTCCCTGTCAAATCATGTCTCTAACCTTGTCGAAGATGCTGCTAATGGGCCCTTCAGGCCTGTTGCCCCCTGTTTCTTAGATGGTTTTCCTTTAATTGTTTTATTCAGGTTTTCTTTTTCCACCTGGCTCAGCTTGTGTGGGCTAGGAAAAACTGCCAGATCAGGGACACCTGGGTCTGGGATAGCAGCAGCAGTAGGTTGCCATCAGTAATGGTCCTGTAAAGAAATGTCTTGTAGTGGGTAGGAGACCTGCTTCCCAAAAGTCACTCCCACCATGTGTGTTGAGTGACCATGGATATATTGGCTGTGTGTGTCCCACGTTGCCAGCAGTCCTGGCTGGTGGTGTGAAGCCCTTGAGTGCTGCCTGGGTAAGCTCCTGTGTGGAAATGAAGGAAAATGAAGCTAAAACTGTGTCTTATTGAAGCTTCTGTTGCAACAGCCCCAAGCTGCTCTGAATTGCTGATGAGCTGTCTCCGTGGTGCCTGGGTCAATGAGAATTACTGCTTTTCTCACGGTACAACTGTCTCTGTCTTGCCAGCCCTGATTGCCTGGTGTGGTTGGTACTGGTTGGGCAGAGATGCTGGTACTGAGCTGGGAGAGAAACTCCAATTCCTGTTGCTCAGAGGTGAGATTTTTACCTTTGGAACATATTTGGAGATCAGCCTGGATGTCAGGGTAGGATGCTGGTGAACATGCCCATCTCAGTGTGGGTTACAGCTCTAGAGAATCCTTTCTCTTGTTCCTGTTTGGTGGAGAGTCCCCCAGCTTTAGGGGATAAAAGTATTGAATGATGATGCCTGTGATGTGCTGTTGTGAAACCAGGACAAACTGGCAAAAGCCTGCCTTCAGACCGTCAGGCTAGAAGTGATTTTCAGATCTCATATCCTGGCAGTTGTGGTTAGTTTACCTGTCTTGCTGCATGGAAATTTGCAGACCACATTGGATTTCCAAGTTGCACTGCTCTGAGAAGTGCCTTCAGCTGTGCTGTGTTAGTGAGGTAGGGCACAATGAGGGACTGGCACAGTGTAATTCAAGCTTTCATGCAGTGTAATGGTAGATTCAGGTGAGTATCCCTTGCTAAAGCACTTGTTTCTCTACATTGTTCAGGGATGAAGTTCCAGAGCTGGCCTAGTGAGTTTTGCAAGGCACCTTATGGTGCTGGCTGCACTCTCAGTGGAGCTGGAGTGCTTTTACATATATTATCATCAGTATGCATTTTTAATTATAACTGCTAGTAAGAACTATGGTGTGGGGGTTTATGCTCAGAGTGGAGACACTATTCAATTTTGAAGCCTGGGTGTTACCTTGTGTGTTAAAATCACTGCTTGTGTTCACCTATCTGACTATAAAACTTAAATAATACCCTTGTGATCAGTCAAACTTGGTGTATGCAGTTTTGGAGAGGGATAGTAAGAATGGCTGGGAGATGGAAAACCTGAGGGAGTTTTACCAGCAGTATGGGATCACTCCTATTAAAAGGACACATGTTAGAAAGGTGTCAGAGAAACAGTGAGTGCTGTGGAAAAGGGATGTCTGATCCTTTGTACAACTGAAAACCAAGGTGAAAGTGGCTGATTCAAAATGAAGAAAGTTAAGTGCTTTTCAGTGTAACTAATGGTGGCATTTTTCATGCAGAATGTTGCTGAGAACAAGAGTGTAGCCGAGTCTGAGAAGAAGATGGGATGGTTGTATGAGTGTCAGGTACATTCAGAGTTGTATCAGGCCGTGGTGGTGCCCACTGCATCATGAACGTCTAACTGGAAAGAAGAAGCAGTTTCATGTAGGTTTCCATGAAGCATCTCTGGCTGACTGTAGCTAGAGAAAAGCAGTAGCTTGGGTGGATGACAAATTGTTCCAAGAAGACAGTTTCCGTGTGTCTGTGGAAACAAATACCCTAAGGGTGCCTGCAGTGGTTTCTCTATTGCTCTGCCCATCATGGTTGTGTGAACAATACGTACTCAGTGGCATTTTGTTGCTCCTCGAGTTTCTGAAAGCCTGACCCACACAGCTCTGCCTTTCTCCTTCTGAGCTCTTCTTTCCCTGACATGACTCTGTGAAATACTTTTGCACTCTCTGCTCTGGCTGGCACCAGGTGCTGGGTTTCACCTTGAACTGATGGTCCAGGCTCTGGTGTGGTCTCTGGCAGCCCTGCTAAGGTGGAGCTAAGTCCCTGTGAATACATGAAGAGGTTTTAGAGATGGCATCAGGATGATGAAGAAATATACACTGGCCAAGAGTAGGTTCTTTCCAACTCAGGATATTCCATGATTCTTTAGGTATGTCTGTGCTTTTTAGGTACTTTTTGTTTTTTGATGGAGAGAAACGTTCAGGGAAGTAAGGTGAATACCAAGTCTGCGTGACCCACCAGAACTCTGGGATTCAGCATCTGTATTTGCTGTGTGCACACGTGAGTTAGACAGTGATGCTCCTGTCTGCAAGACAAGGTCCTCCCTCCACAGCCTGTCTTTTCACCCCAGTAGCTTCCTCATCTCCCTTTGCTCTTGCTCTTGTAGCAGAGTAATTCTGGTAAAAGCTAGAGAGCTTACTGCAACTGCAGCCAGGACAGAGGAGGTGGGAGAAAAGGAGATGGAAGCCATAACTTATCAAAGGATGTGGGTTGTGTGATGGACAGATTCACAAGGAGCGACGCCTTCAAAGAGTGTGGGTTATACATTGGAAAATACTTGAAATAACTTTACAAACAAGGGTTCCAAAGGAGGGATTGGGGGGAAGATCTTGTGTTTGGTGTCCATGTGTTCTTTGGAATGCTGGAAGAGAGCATCAGTGAAGTTTGAAGAGCTCAGTGTTTTCCTCTAATTTAGGGAGCCCTTTGTTTTGCAAAATAGAAACAAACAGAGAAAAGAAAACAACAAATCAAACCGAAAACCACAGACCAGAAAAAAACCCCACAAAACATTAAAGCTTGAGAGCTTGTGCCTGCCTGAGAAGCAGAGTTTTAGCAGGGTTGGTTCCTTTCATTCATCCTTCTCCTGGGCATGGCAGGGCAGATGGGGCTGGTGATGTTTTCCAGTCCAAACCTGAAAAAAATTGAAACCCACTACCCATACTTAATCATTGCAATTAAGGTTATTGGTAGAGACAACTCAGTGGAGATTATGTTTTGATCTCCAAGAGCTGGTTTTGATCAGGTTCTGAGCAACTGCAAGAGCTGGCATGAAAATGATAATTTTTAAGTCACTGTCAGCAAGTCTGTGTCATTTTAGACTGTCAGTATCTGTTGTTGGGATCTGTGGGTGACAGTGACACACACGTGTGAGTCAGAAGAACTCACAAACTATCACAATATGCTCAGGGAAGGAAAACAAACATCGGTGGAGTTGTGGGCTGCTGATAACCTTTTCGTAGACAAAGTTAGAAGGTTTTGAGTCTTGCAGGCTGTTAGGATGTTTTCTGGTGCCCTTGATGCCATAAGGGAGCCTTGTAATACTGAGATTCCTCATCAAACCCATAAATTACTTAGTTTGGTTTGAGGGCAGGGAGGGATGCATGAGGGTCTCTGGCCAGTTTTGTTGCTGGGTGATAGCCCATCAGCCCTCTTTGGGGTTTGCAGATCTGGCTGGGAGGGATCCTGTGTTGTGTCTCAGAGAGTTTATGTGTGTGAGCATCCTCTAAGTAGGTGCCATTCAGCTCTTGGCTGCCTTCCTCCCCCTGCTCCTGCTGCTCAGTGATGCTTCAAGGCAGGAAATCTTCTGCCAAATCTTGGATGATTGTGCTGCCAGTGGAATAGTTAGTTGAGATTTAATATGGCCATTATCTTTAGGTAATAGAGTATCAACTAACTTGCCATAACTATCTTGTTTAATGTCTATTAAAAGCCCCACATACTTCATTCACTGGGTGAAATTTAATAGAAGTTCATCTAAGCATTCACTGCTTATTTAATTTAAAAATAAGTTGATCTCTATGACTGAAGTAACAGGCACTAAGGATTTAATTAACATTTAGTAAACTGGCCTGTTAGCTCTGAATTGCACAGTCAGGCCTTGTTTATGCATCAATTTGTAACTTCCCTCTCCCTTTTTTGTTTCTGTGTTTTTTTGGTTTGTTTTTTTTTTTTTGCCAGTTGATCTCATTGAGGGGAGCTGCAGGCATCTTCTATTCTCCCTCTGCTCCTGATCTCTCCTCACATGGAGAGCCTGTGCTGGGGGCTGGAATTCTGCTGAGGAACCAGGACCCAGTTGCTTTATTGTGAGACCAGCTCAGACAGCTGGGCAAAGGCAGGTGGGACAGAGGAGGCTGAGCTGACAGGTTGTCCCACGGGCCTTGAAAAAGGTTCTGTGGAGCCCCATGGGGTGGGTAGGGTTGCACTCTGTGGTGGGGTAGAAGTGGTCCAGCTTCAAACCTTACCTTAAATTTGACTCTGTTGTAATTAAGTACCTCCTGCAGGACTTTTTCAGCTGTGTAGCTGCTGCATGGAATTCGGGTCGGTGAGGTTTGCTTTTTGGAAAGAGAATGTTGGGGTGTTGTTACAGGTGACTTGTGGGTGGTCCTGCTGCAGTGGCTGTGTTGGTTGTACCCCAGCTGGGGTGGTTTCTGTGTCAGTAATGTGCATGTGCGTTTTCAACGTGCTGTGTGCACGTACCCTAAGGAGCTCTCTGTTTCAGCAGTTTATTACCTCACCTTAACAGATTTGAATTACTCCACTTAGTGAGGCATGAATGAAAGCAAGGACTCTCCCAGACAGTGCAGGCAGCAGCGGCTGGGTTGGGAGAGTGATTGAATTAGCATCTGATAAGTGGTTGTAGCTCCAGCTGCTGCACCATCCCTGCCTCACTAGCCTGCGTGTCAGGGATGTTCCTGTTCAAGCTCTGTGCTGAAGGACATCGGCTGGCTTGGATTTAACACACCTCGTCGTTTGAGATAGAGCTTTGATTTGCTTATCAAGGGTGTGGGCAAATCTTGAGAGATACCTCAAGGTATTACTGTGGCCAAGACAAGCCTTTAATCTGGATCTCGCCAGAAAAATGGATAGTAACTGTGGCAGCCACGTGGCAGACCTGCAGTTAATTGCATGCTGTGAACTTTGTTAAAAGAATGGTGTTAAAGGTGCAAAGTCCAAGTGCTCCAGAACTATGAAATGCTAGAATGAAGGTCGTTGAAACCTTAATTTCAGCCTCCCCTGCAAGCAGGTATTATGAGAGAGCCCCTTAATTGCCAGAGCACCTACTCTTTGTGTCCAGAGTGGAAGGTGATATTTAATGAGCAGCTATTGAGTTGCTTTTCTCTTTGTGCAGTGTGTGGCCCCAAGCCTTATTTACCATGTACTGTTCAAACTTGAGACAGAAGGCAGTTACTAATTTTCTTTTGTGTTTTTCTGGAGTGCTCTTTGCTCTTTCATTGGAGTACTTTGGATGTTGGAGGAACTATTTTTGTAGTGCCTTCCCAACGAGAAGGAAAATTATTCTTGCCATTTTACTGATGGGACACTGAGGCTTGGAGATGCATGAGACTAGTTGTCTCACCCTTGACACTGAAATCACAGAAGAAAAAGGAGTTAGACACGGGCTGTTCTCTTAAGTGTGCAGTCATAAGCGATAATAAAGCAAAGAAATGGTTGGAAAGAATTGTTTGTAATTACAGACTGGAGTTAACATCCTTTCTGCTCAACTGGAAATTATTCTGAACTGTTCCTTGCACTTATGCTTATCTTCACCCATATTTCCTGCTGTACCTGCCTCTTATGCATTACCGTTATTATCCTTGAGTGGGGGGCACAGCCTGTACTTATCTTTCATGGGTATTAAAATGCCTAGCTTAGTGTGGAAGCTGGTCTTTGCCTCTGGCATTTGGAGGCTAGAGCAGCTTAATGCTGTTGGAGCTGAAATGTGGTAGTGAGGAGGTCAAGAAGTGAGCCACAAAGATGGTTAAGGTCCAGGTGGTGTTTATATATAAAAACATACTTCAAGGAGTAGATGTAATGGGGACTTCACATCATCTGCTTGATGCTTCCTCAGTGACTTGTTTTTCCATGTACAGTGTGACTGACACTTTTCAGGGTACTTTTAGCTTCTTTTAAAGCTTATTCATCACTTCTGATCCTACAGGCTATTTTTTTTGGCGAATAAGAATTATGCCTTCCTTAGCACAGTTTCACTTTGGTGCTTTTTCAGGGAATCCATTTCTTTTTTGAGTTCCTTGGGATGCAGAGCTGAGCTTGGAAAACACAGTATTGCATCTTTGCCATTTAAGGAGCTCTTGGTGAACCTTCTGCATAGTAAGTTTGAAATTCAAGTGTATGAGTAATCCAGCTGAACTCTGCAGTTACTTGCGTGCCTGAAGATAAGCAAGTGTTTTAGCACTGTCC
Source organism: Vireo altiloquus (assembly GCA_013396875.1). NCBI lineage: Eukaryota > Metazoa > Chordata > Aves > Passeriformes > Vireonidae > Vireo > Vireo altiloquus. The sequence continues at coordinate 1,592,475 of VZRF01005175.1, read as the reverse complement.
TGTACCCAAATCCTAATTTGCTCCCAAGGCAGACACATGGGGAATAATTGAAGTGCAGAAGGGTTAAAGTTACCTGGGGAGATGTCAGGCTTCTTTCCTACTGTAGCATGCAGAGTGACCACAGCCTGACTACAGTGAAGAGTCAGCCTTACACAGAGCAGGAGGTCCTACTGTGAGTGGTGCAGACATTTGCAGGCTTTTAACAGTGGCACTAAGTAAAGAACTGTGGGGCAGAAGCACATTTTAGAAGTTAGGAATAATGTCTTGGCCCTCCACGTTGCTGCAGGTAGGAGTGTGGGGTTCCTGGCATGTAACACCTCTTCGAGTGTCTCCCTCTGTATCTGAGGTTTGGGAATGTGGCCAGAGCAGCAGGTGAACTTAAAACAATATAAATGAGCATGTCTTTCCAAAGCAGTCCACCCCCCCAGGTCCTTGAAGTGTCTGGGTGAAAGGATGGCAGCTCACAGTGCCTGCGTGCCTCCTTCCATGGCTTGGCACGGCGCGTTTGGCTCTGCTGCGTGGGAGAACTGTGAACTTGGGGTGTGTGGAGGCTGGGGAAGTTAGCTGAGGAAATTTTTAAGGACTACACCGTAGCCTGGGAGAAGGAGCTACGAGAGCAGAGCTTGTTGCCTTACTACACACAAGGATCCCTGCAGGGTGTGTTCATGTACGAGTCATTCTGGATGGAGTTAGTTACTTGCATGCCCTCATTGCACACGCTGCCTACAGGCAGTGTGTTGTGGGCACTGTTCCTACAGTGGGATATTGAATGTCTCTGAGGATGCAGGGCAGGTGGCTTGATATCCACTCACCTTTGCACTGCTGGGTGCTTTTCTGTGCTCTGCCCTGGGATAGGATAGAGGATTACTCCAGTGTGTTACAATGATCATCTATGCTGGTTGTCCCCACCGTGTCTAGAGTCAGGCCACTCTCTGGGCTGTCCTACTCATATCCACCTCATCCTGCTTCCCTGGATGCCGTGGCCCAAGCCTCCAATCCGTATTCATTTGCACACCTGAGGTGTGTTAGGTCATAGGTTATCCTGTCATGTGCCAGAAGTCCGAGCCAAAGTGATCTGCTCCTGCTTTGTGGGCTTCAGGGCAGCTGTCTGCCTGTGTTGGCTGTTCCCCATCCCTTGATGTGGAGTGAGGCACAAGCCACCTGATGGGTTTTTGCAACAACTCTTGATAAATTTCTTGTGTCTCAGGTGATTTGATTCATACCTGATTAAGGGTGTGCCCACTTTCATGGGTGGAGCTGGATGTGCAAAGGTAGCTGTGTTATCAGAAAGTCACTGGCTCATCCCATTTAGTTTCAACTCCCTTGGAAGAGGCACCTGCTAGAATAGGAATATATTTTGTGTTTTAGTTGTAGAAATTCTACCTGATGTAGAATGAAAGTGATTCCAGATGCTCTTGATCTCTAGAAAGACAATTCTGCGTATGGTATTGGTATAGTCTTGGGTTCCTTTCGTCCTTTATTTTTGCTTCCATATCCCATTGCCAGCATTTTCTTGTGTTGTCCATATCTCTAAATTTGACCAGTAGCATCTTGGCTGGGCCTGGCACTTGTTTTGCACCTGAAGAAGAGTTGTGGCAAACTTTGTGCATCAAATTCCTGTGAATCCAAGCACAGCGCACAGGCTGCACCCATGAAGTGACATCTGAGTCTGAGGAGGTCCTGCCCTGGGAGATGAAGATAAAGAATGGTGAGAGAAGAGCAGAATGATTGACTTGGGGATACAGTGACTGATTATGAGTGAAGATCAAAAGGATGTAAAAAGTATTAGCAGAATGTGACTAAGATAAAGACTTGGTAGGTATTGAAATGTATGGAGGAAAGTGAAGCAGTAGTTTCTGACAGAAGGACTTGCAGCTTGGTGCAAAACAATTCTGGGTCATGGGAATGTATAGCTACTGTGGCTTTACCACTGCAAGCCATTGCCACTTAATAATATCTCTTTAACAAACATGCGTGGTTCAATCTGAAGCCCTCTGCTTGGTCTCTTCCCATCCTTCCTGGGGAGTTCATCTCCCTCATGGCTGTTTATTGCTGCAGTTTCTGAGCTGTGCATACTCTCTGTCTCATTCCTCAGCCCTTACTCACAGGAGGCCTCTGTGTGAGGGAGGGACACCCAAGAGAAACATGAAACTTGATGCAAAGTCCCTTGCCAGGAGGAATTTGGGTGGCTGATCAGCTGCAGCTGGGTGTTTGGGAGCCCGATGGAGGTCTGTGGGTTGTGAGTGTGATCTGCAGCACTTCAGAGAGTGGGATGGAGCTCAAGGGAAGGTGGATTTACCCTGAAAAGGGTCACCCCCATCTGGGGGCTCCTGGTAGAGCTGCTCTGGCCCAGCCTGTTAGCAAAGGTCAGTTGTGCATTTGGATGGGGTGAAGTGGAGAAGGGGAGCAGTGTGACTCACTGAAGTTATCAGTGACCAGAAGCAGATTGTAAGGTGTAGGGGACACCTCGTGCCTCCATCCTAAAACAGTGAAATGTGTCAGGGGAGATACAGCCATATGTGCAAATACAGCCTGTGGGTTTGGGTCTTGCTCCAGCATTCACATCCATAAATAGGCCAGCTCCTTCCTTATGCTAGCGTTTGTGTGCACTCCACAAACACGAACCAGCTAATCCCAACAGATGTTTAGCAGCCTCCAGAGCCCATAAGGAAGTTAAATATCATTGCACTTTGCTAGAGAGATGCCCAGGATTCCAGCAACACCTGCTAGAAGATCCCATTGGAGCTGTGTGTGTCGGTGGCTGTGTGGGCTCAGCTCAGCGGGGCACCTGCTGCTGTTGCCTCAGGCTGCTCTGCCACAGTGTGCGAGGGCTGGGCTTGGCTGCCATTGACATCAGAGACACAACTTCCTTTAGTCTGTGAGGGAGAATGGGATTTACCAGTGTGTTTACACACTCCCACTTTATTAATCTAGTTGAAAGGAGAGAGCTGTGGATTTTGCTTGCTGCCTACCTTTGTCCACGTGCTGATGTGCCCACCTCCTTGGTGGTAGTATATGAAGTCATCGTGCTCCTGGTTGGCCTGTATCCTTGACTTGCCTCCCTCTCTTTCCCCAAATGTCAACATTTAGTTGCAACGTTTAACACCTCTGAGGAAAAGTGAGTGATACTGAAGTGACAATTTATTCTGGAGTTGTCTCTCCAGTTTGTGATTCAAGAAGTCTTCGAGAAGGGCTGAGGACCATACTTGTTTCTCCTGGCCTCTATTTGGTGCTTTGGCTGGGTGGCTGTCCTGATTTTTCGGGCAGAGTGGTAATTATAAGGCTGCTAAGTGAAGTGCTTGGGGCAGCAGTAGGGTAGTTCTGGATTACTAATAAGTCGAGCTCTTTCCTTAGTTGTTTCCTCACTCAGTTCTTTATCAGTCTCCATGAAATACGAATGATGGCTCTGAATACCCACATGTGGTTAAAACTGCCTGGAGTCTCCTCAGGACACAGACCCCAGTTTTTGCCATTCAGCACCTGAAGGACAAATCTTGGGTGTCTTCTGCAATGGCAGTGGCTGTGGGCTGCTCATCCTGTCCCTCATAGCTCTGAACCTGCTGCAGTTGCTTGGCTGCACCAAGTGTGTGCATCTGACTTATCCCGTGCTGCTGGCTGCTGCTGCCCAGCCTTTTTGTCTGCATTAGTTTAATTGAGTGAGGAGCTTGCAGAGGAAGCTATTCATTCCCCTGGTAACTGTGCTTGACAATCAGAAGTTATTCTGGGGGTGAAGGACTGGTACAGATTTATTTTCCTTGGTTTGGGATCCATAACCCCTAATAGTTTCTCACTCACAGGAATTGAGTGGACTTGGTTCGCTGCTAATTAAAAGCCAAAAGGATATGTAGTCTTTTCCAAAACAATTAACATCTTTGGTGGACAGAACAAAACTATGCTGACTTCCTATTTGTTTCCAAACCCCTTGCTTGTGCTGTCTTACTTTGCACTGGCCATGATGCATGGGAGGGCTGCATCAGGGCCAGCAGCTCCATCCTGGTGCACAGGGAGTTTGTGCCTGAATCCTTTGTCTGCTGTGGGACCAAAGGATAAATACAGGAGAAGCACGGGGTTGTGAAAAATGTTATGAAGCTAATAATTACATTTGCGATCGAGGATGTGTTTTCTTGGTGGGAAGCCATTAAAGGCGACAGAAGTGAGTGTGTGTACCCTGTGTGCCAGAGCATGTTTTTATCTTGGCTTTTTATGAGCTAAAAACTAGCAAGGAATAAAAAAGGTTTTGAATGTGTGTGTGTACTCACTACCAGGAACCCCAGTTCCTAGATAGTTTGGTTTCTATCAGTAATTGGTTTCAGATATACATTGACTTTGATTCATGTGTTGAGTAGGGGCTTCTATTACAGCAGAAGGTGTCCTGTTTCCTTTCTGTTTGCTCAGCCTCCGCTTCTGTCAAGTTTTTACCTTGACAGGACTGCACCTGCAGCAGGAAGGGGATAGAGGGTCTTCTCCCTTTTTAGCTGGTCCTGAGTGTCCGTGCAAGTGTTTGTGCTCCTTCAGTGCAAATTGGAAGGGCTGTCTGATGGCACTGCTGGGTTGAGGGCTGAAAGATGTCCAGTCCGAAGTGGCTGGACTCTCTGGAAGCAGGGCCTGGAGCTCTGTGACTGCTGTTTGCTCTGTGTGTGCAAAAGCATAAGCACCTTTTCCAGCCTTCTGTTTATCCCGGCCATGGTGGGGCTTGGGGCTCTGAGCACCAGCTGGGGTAGGAGGAATGGCTGGCTGGGCAGCAGTCACTGGCTGAACATCCATCCTCTCAAAGGAATGGTACAGGGATGGGCAGGAATCTGTCAGGGCTAGGTTCAGAGACTGGGGCAAGATCAGCTCCATTCATAATGCTCTGTAAATGATGTGTTTGACCTGCTGTGGAGACTGGTGATGGCAGCTGTGCCCACTCATCTGCAATGCCCCCTTCTGCTTTCCCACCCTGGGTACAAAAGTGAGTTGTGTTCACTTGGTGCAGGGAGCATTCCCTAAGTTCCTGTGCTCTGCTGTGGGATGTGCAGGGAGCAGCAAAGGGGCTGTATGTTCTTAATCTGCCTGTTTGATGAGGCAGTATCTGGCTGTGCCCTTAGCAACGGGTTTTTTAATGCAGATCAAGTCTCCTGTTTTAATTGACTAAGAAAAAAGAACTTGAAGAGGGTATGAACCCATGACCTTGAGATAAATAGTTTCTTATTGAGTTACTGAGCCCCTAAGCCGCCCCCTCTTGTGAGAGTAGCGTGGTTTAATCAAAGGTCAGAGGCTTTGTTGCCTCTGAGCACCTCAGAAAAAGAGGGTGACATGAGCGAGTTCTCTCCGGTCCTCCGTGACTGCAGTCATTTTTGGCCTGTCAAGTTCCCTTTGAGCTCACTGTGCTTGTCCTCTGTTCCTGGATGATGGCTCTCTTGACCTTCTGTGGTTTCTGTGAATGCTGATAAAGACCTGGAGATCAGGTCAGCTGTGTTTCTGGGGGTTGTAACCAGATATATGGCTATGGGCAAATGGCTTTTGCGAGGCTGCTGTGAGCCCCTGTGTGCAACATGCAGATTCACAGCCCTGATAGGACATAGCCTTCACTTGCCAGCTCTTCCCACACTGCTCCCACATGTGTCTCCTGTTTCTAGGCTGAAGGCCAAGTGTGGTGTCTCAAACACTGCTGTGTGGTCAGTCTTGGCATGTGCTGACTTGTGCTTGGCCACTGATGCCTAAGATGTTGCAGTTATTCACGGAGGTGCCCCCTCATTTTATTCTGTGTTTCCTTCTTGGGTGGTGACCAGGCATATGGCTGTACCTCTTGTGAGAGGAGCAGTATCAGTCTGTCTTTCTCTCTCCTCCTCTGCCTTCTGTTTTCCTGACTGCAGTCACTAATGCTCCTTGAGCCTGGCTGAGGGCTGTCATGGAGCTGGTCTTGCTTGCACACTGGATGCAGACTTCCTTGATGCTGTGCCAGTTCTGTCTTTGAAAATACTGTCTGGCAAGTCCTGGAGAGATCTTTGCCTCCAAAAGTTTCCACGGTTCCCTTCTGTTTCTCCCCATCACCAAGTGAAAAATAAAAACACTTGGCTCTGTAACAAATGCTGGCTTCAAATGCTGGTGACAGAATTCCTGCTGACAAGCTTAGTATGGTAGGGTAGGAGTAGGTGAGGACAGGTGTGATGGTGGTGTTATGCTGTTAGGTGCTCCTGTGAATCACACAGCAAGACAGAAGAGGGTTGAAGAGACCTTTCCTGGTCTTGAGTGGTTTGTACATTTGGTGTGATCACATGCTGTAGTGAATGTTTCAAATGGGTAGGTCTGTCCTCTTCTGTAATACAGTGCTCAGGTGTAGCAGGGTAGGTGATATCACGTGGCAAACTCTTGGAAGAACACAGAAAATTAGTAGCCAAGAAAACTTTGTGCTGAGAAACCATCAGGTACATAGGAAGAAGTGTGATGTCTCCCTATGAGCGTCGGTGAGATCCAGTAAGGGTGCTGGGAGATGTGTAATTGCTAAGTTTGCCATTCTGCAAACCAGACGCCTCTTTCTTTTTGCTGAGAAACAGGAATGCAGACAAAGTGAACCAAATCATAGAGGTTCAGGACTGCAATTTTATAGTCACTGTTGGTGCTGTAGGCAAATAATAAAGGAAATGCAGTGAAAGTCCAGTGTATTTACTTCTCCAGATCAAGGTACAATGTCATGGAGAGGCTAAATCCTTTTTGTCATCTGTTTTTAAGGAGAGTAAAGATGTGACAATACTTGCCCTTACTGTGCGAAAAGTTATGTGATAAATCACAGTCCCCTTTTGCAGGTGATTAATTAAACCCTATTGGGGGGAGAATATTCCACAGAATTCCCATGGAAGTCTGTGTGTACTTGTTCTCTTGCAGAAGGTGGTGAAGGGGTGTCTAAGCTCTACCACCTTCCCCTTGCTTGCACCCAAGTCCCAGCTGGGAGGATGGGAACATGTATGGGACTGGGTGCCAGGCGACTGTGTGCTGTCCCCACCTCTGTCATGTTTTGGGGGAGCAAGTCCTGGCCTGACATGCAGGGGAAGTGTGTGGAGCTGTGTGTTACCCTGCAGGCAGGTCACCAGGTCGCTGTGCTGGATAGATGGGTGTTAGGCAGCTCTGCCATGGGATGGCATGGGAATGGTCCTGCTAAGATGGGGCAGTGGGATTGCCTTTCCTTCCCCTTGTCGTGCTGCTGTGTGTGCTGGACACCTCTCAGTCTCGTTTTCTTCTAGTTATTAGTGTCAGGCTGAGATTTACACACCTCAGGGCTGGTGGTGGTGATGTTCAGGTGTCCTTTGGGGAAGGAGAGGGGCAGCAGCTTTGTCTGCAGTAAGATCCAGGGTTCTGTGTAAAGGCCACAGCAGGTTGTCACCCACGGCAAAGTAAAGGGCAGCACCTTCGCCATTGTCCCTCCCCATCCCTACCCTGGGATGGCGACTGTGTGGGAGCTGCCCAATTTCTCCATCACATGGAGGAAATGCATAAAGCATAGCCTCAAGTGCTGCCCCTACTATTAGTTTCTTTTTTATTCCTTTGGCATAAGGGCCAAATTCAATCAGGAGTCTGGCTTCCAGCTGAAGTCAGAGTAATTTAGGGTCTAAACCAGCTTTTTAATGTATCTTCTGCATCTCAGTCCCCATCTATGATGGAAGTAATGGTACTTCTTGTTCGGAAGGCGGATGTGTACACAGGCATCTGTGGCCCTCGTACTTTTCAGATGTAGTAAGAGCAGTTATTAGGGCTTGTCAGAATTGCTTCAGAAATTTTCATCTATATTTGGAATAAATGGTTCCTTTCTCAAAATGGAGCTTTCTGAGGGAAATGTCAGCTTGCAACTCATTTCTTGCAAGAATAAAAAAAAACCTTGGGTTTTTTCCTATTATTCTATTTGTGACAGTAAAAACATTTGTTGAAAACAGAAATGTTTTTATGAGGTGCAGTCAGTGGTGAGGCCACTCCACATGTTGCTGGGTGATTGCCATGTGTCCACGTTTACCTGGGCCTCTCTGCCCCATCCAACCGTCCAAACTTTTTCCTTTTTTTCTTGAAGGAATATGCTTCTTTGGCCTCTCCCAGCAGCTGTTTGGAGAGGGGAGAAGCAACACTGAGAAAGTTGGGGTTTTTTTTTTATTTTTTTTTTAATATGTGCTCATCCCATCTGGAGGTATTTATTCTAAGTCTGAGACTGGGGCAGTCCAGTCCTGGGCTTAAATACCTTTGCTCCTAAGGTATAAAGGTGAAAGTAGATGGTTAATGCTTGGAGGGGGCAACATTTCTAAACTGGAGAGATTTACTGGTCCTGGTTGATTGTGCTTTTTTAAACATCTCCATGGATTATAATGCTTTTAAAAATACCAAGCCTGACCACATGGGCACAGGAGTGTGGAATTCAGTTGTCTGCCAGCTATTTGTTGCTCTTTTCAAATGATCTGGCCAAAAATGTAATCTGGGTAAAATGTAAGCCTTGAACAGGAAGACTGTCTGGTCATGTGGTCTCTATGTTTTAAAAGTTTCATTTACAAATGATTTTAAGGACCATGATAAGAGGGCCTGCCATGCTGCCAAGAGTTTCACTGTGGTGGCAGTAGTCTCCATGAGTTACCTATAGAGCCTCTGGGGAAGGAAAGGGGCCGTCTTAGTTTAACTCAGTTTCAGATTTCTTCCAGTCCAATATTGAGACTTAAATGTGGACACCTTCCTTTTCCTGAGCAAGCCTGGGAGAAGGTGTCCTCTGCCTTCAGATTTTGGACATTGAAAACCAAAATGGTTAAAGGAACATTATGCTTTATTACAAAATGTTACAATAAACCCCTTAGACTTGGCACAGCAAATATGTGCCATGTCTGCCCTAGGAGATTTCAGCTTAAATGTGGGCTGCAGAAGACCTTGGGCTGGGATCCTGCCTAGGGGCACAGCACTGCTCTGCTCCCCTGTGCTCTCAGGCACTGTCAGTCTGTTTTTCTTGACTGAGCACCTTACAACACCAGAGGTGTGTCAGGGCACTGTTCTGCCAGTGCTGCCTGTGGGGATGGCCATTCCTTGGGGAGTGAGGGAATGGCATTTTTCATGTTTTGGATTGAAAAACGTTATCTGTTGTTTGAAACCCAGGATCTGTGGTGCTCTGATACTGCACGATTGATTATCCTTTGATCAAGAAGCTGGGGGATATTTGAGTGAGAAAGTGAAACTGCCCCGCTCTTGCTCAACGTGTCTCTGGTCAGGCTTAGTGAAGTGCAGACAGCAAATGGTGGAGGGGAAAAGAAAAAATGAAAACAAAACTCACTGAGGCTGCTTTGAAAATCTTCCACTTCCATTAAACGGAGGGAGTGTGAGCGGTGTGAGGTCAGTAGCCTGTGCTTGAAAATATGGGATGGAATCGTGGTGTCAGTTACAGACATGTAAATCACAGGCAGCGCTGCTGGCACTGACGGGAGCTGCTGAAAGGTTGCTCCAGCATGGGACCCGCAGGCTTTCTGGCACAGACGTGCTGATTCCTCTCGTTCCTTAGCCACCCTTTTTTTTCTAGCTGTCCTTGGGCATTTAAAATAACAGGAGTGTGCAGCGTGGCTGGTCCTGCTTTTGGTTTGGTTCCTGGCCATTGTGGCCCAGTGGCTCCAGCTCAGAGTGGCTCCTGGCTGCCGGGATGGCGTGGTAGGGCTGTCTCACAGCTTCCTTAGCTGCTGTTTAGATCTGTTCTGCTCCAAATTATCTTTTCACTTCCTATAATACAGCAATCTCTGGGAGAGCTGGATGCCATCCCTTCAGAGGAAGTTGGATCCCATCCCTTCTGTGCTGAAGTGTTCTCTTTTCCCCCCTGTTCTCCTAACTAATTTTCTCCCTTTTGTTTTAGTCACGTTTAATGAACCCTGTGACAAACCTGAAAATCAAGCGGGACAGCAAAGACAAAAATGTGTGTCCTGGTCCCAAAGCCTGCTGTGCACCACTGCAGGACCTTGGGGCTCCCTTGGGGCAATGCTTTTAGCACCAGGCTTTGCACCCTGCAGCACACGGTGGCTGCCAGGGAGTTTGCTCTGTTATGGGAGCTCATTTTCCCCATCCAAGCTGACGGTCTGTGCTGCGGTCAGCATCAGCTTTCCTCCAGGACAAGGGCTGGACCAGGAGCTCGGAAGTGATAAGCCCCATTATAGCTAATTTTGACACATGGGGCTGTGGTGGATTTGGAAGCAGCTCTGTCCCGAGCGCTATCTAGGAGGGGTGTGTGTTTCCTTGCAGACTGAAACCATTCACAGAGGTACTGCTTTTCATCAGCACAGGATCTGACATCCCAAAAGGCAGTAGCCGGGCTGTTTGTGTTGGTGACTCCCTGAGCAGGTGCTGTGCTGGCAGCAGAGCGGAGGAAACACGTCCCCAGCTTTTGTTGTCTTGCGTGATCCTTTTATTAGATAACTTCAGCAGTGTACTGTTGAATCGAGCGGTTTAAAGTTAATACATGAAACCTGAGAAGCACAGATGCGAACACAGAAAACTGTTAGGGCCAGATCCTGCCTGTGTCGATGTCCCAGCGTAGAAAGATGAGTCCCTCTCTACGTTTGGCTGTGTTCAGGTGTAAAGCTACCAATGCATGTAAGCTGAATTTTGAGTCAGAGGTGGACTCCAGATTGAGGTTTGCATGAAAGGGGTCTGAATTTTCCCATCTGTGAGAATGTGGAGACCTCAGACAGCTCCCTCAGTACTGGCAGTGGCCGGAGTGCCTGAGGGTCAGGGCTCTGGCAGTGGAGGAGATAACGTGAGATTTCTGAGTTTGGGAACTTTGGCCAGCAAATAACAAATATATTGGCACAGAGTGGAAAAGACATAAAAAGACATATGTCAGAACAGGGCAGGCTTTTAAGTGGTTTTCATTTAAAATGAAAAGGTCAGATTGAATGAGGTTGGCATCTGGGGAACTGTTCGTGCACCTGCCAATCAAAGAGGGGGGGACCCATGTCAGTTTGTGCTGATGGGTGACTGGCTGAGAGCTTGTCTGTGTTTAAAAATTGGTGACTGGAACAGTTAAAATGACAATTTTCCTTGTGGCTGTCAGTTTGAGCCATCTGCTTCATGAAGGAATGGAACAAAGGATCCCAGCACGAGGCTGCTTTATCCCACTTCAACTGGTGTTTGCACTTGGGCTTCAACAAGTACAGCTATGCTGATTTAAAAAATAATAATAATAAACAGACTCTAATTATTGGTAACGCTTTCAAGTGTAAAGGAGATTAAAAGTGAATGCAGCTTTTGAGTAGTCAGAAAAACAGATGCCATTCAAACCAGGCTGTTGTGGGAGAAGTGTAATTAGCTGAAGTCATTTTCACAGGTAAGATTTTTCATTCAAAGGGATTGTGGAGTCTGGTTACTTCCATTTCTACGTGGCCACTGTGAAGTTATGTTAGGGACTCCTGTTTGTCTGAAAGTGCTGACTGCTGCTCTTTGAAACTTGGAATTCTTGCAGAGGTTTTTCCACTGTCCATTCCTGAAAAATCTGAACAATCTAAGAAAACTCAAGCCATAACACAGGATTGATGCTTAAACTCAGGCGTTTTAAACTACTGGTTTTAGATTTAAATCTGCAAACAGGAAAAGTTGCTTTCTGTACTTGTTTGTTAAATTAATTTTTTTTTTTTTCTTGAGAGATATTGATTCTCACTCTCAGTAATACAGCATCCATATTGCCAGCCGGTGAGTGAATGATCTGCTTCTGATCATTTTGTCTTTAACGGAGTAGTCTGATAGACTGGCCCAGGGGGATATTGCTGTGACCAGTCAGGCTGTCCCTATCCTGCCTACCTGTGCTGCCAGGAGGGAGTGCCTGGAGTACCTACCTGGGCATCAGTGAGTTGCTGGGTCCCACTTCTGCTGAGAGAGTGGTTTCACAGCAAGTTTTCAGCTGGGTGCCTCAAGAAGGGTATGTGGTGTCCTGCTCACCTTGCTGCAGGGACCCCAGTCACAGGTGACAGGGACAGCTGATGTGGGAAGGAAAGCCAGGAAGATGCAGTTCAACTGGCCAGCTATCACTGATCTTGTAAACGTTTTGTGAGTTAAATGTGGTGAGAGACAATCCTGAGCCAAGATTTTTTTTAAACACAGGTTGGGTCCCAAGAAGTATTGTCTTACCTGGAGCTCCTGGAGGTGCTGTTGTGAGTTGAACTAAAATAATGTTGGAACCAGAGGGGAATGTTGTTGTCTTCTGCCTTTGCAGATAAGACCGAAGGGCATTTTGCCAGGAGCCTGTGGGAAGGACCTAAATTGTATGTAACTCTACATCATTTTAAAATGAAAAGTAAACATGCACAACCATAATATTTGCTTGTACTTGTCTCCTCGTTGATGGATGGAGAGAAATTGCTCTTTGGCTGAGTTCATCAGCAATAAACCTCTGCAGTTACTCATCTTCATCCCTGCAGTGAGTGGGAGAGGCCATTGCAAATTCCAGTTGGTTTTGTCCTCATAACACCTGAGGGGAGCTCTGATGGTCTTGAGGACTTTCAGACCTGCCTATCCCTGTGGGGAATCAGGGCTGGGTGCCAGCACAGGGACCATGGGACTGAGCTGGGTGAGAATGAAGCTCGGTGTGCTCTTGTGGTGTTGGCACAGTGGATATGTGCCGCTGCTTGGGAGAGGCAAGAGCCCTATTGCTCTCCTGGCTGTCGTAGTGTCAGACATTGTGTGGGGGACAAGGGGTGTTGGAAGGGCAGGAAGCCATCTCACTGTGTGACAAGGAAGGGGTACTTGGACCATGAGCCACCAACACATTTTGCTCCTTGTTTGTTGTAGATTTGTGGGCTCACATGCACCATCACAAACAGCACTGGTACAACAAACAAGTCTGAACTGAGCTTTTCCATAGTGACAGCAGCAAATAGCAGAAGCTTTCTCTGCTGGACTGCACTGACAAGACAAGCCTGTGCTTGTCACGAGCAGAGATAGGGCTTTAAAGTGACCAGGAGTGGCTGGAATGGGGTGCTGACCAGGGGCTGATGGGGATAGGAAGGAGTGTGCGATTCAGATGCTGCCAGTCTCTGTAGGGTGCACCCTGACGTGTGTCCTGGCATGTCCCATGCCACATGCAAAACAGCAGCCACGTAGCCTGGTTGTCCCCTCCGCTCTACCTTCGTCTTCTGCAGAGGGGAATAAACAACACTGAGCAGGTCACATCAAGAAAAGGTGATTGTCTGCTTCTCAGCTTCAGGAAAGGGTGAGGTAGTCCCCAGTGGGAACCTGACAGAGCTCCTCAGAGAAAGGGCTGAGGGGGAGAGCTGGTGGTGTAGTTCTGCTCACAGTAATGGGTAACCCCATGAGCTTCAAAATGGCTTAAATGATGCCTTTTAGCTCTCTCATTGTGCCCAAGGCCAGTGATGGTTCACCCTGTTCTCTTGTTTTAAGTCTCATTTGGCATTTCCTTGTCCCTCTCCCTTCTCAGTGGCATTAAGAGCAGTAAAGGAGTGATGACCTGAGGAGGTGCAAGTTGTTGGCCAGACTCTGGCGGCTGACATAGTTGGTCGTTGCTGGTCACTGGCCCAGTTCAGGGTGGTGAGTCTTGCTTTTGGAGGTGCTGAAAGGAGTCCAGGAGTATGGACACTTCTGCTTGAGAAAGCTGGGGAGGAAAATACTGCATTTCCCAGAAGTTGTGTGGGTTAAACTGCAGGTTTTAGAGACAAGCCGTTGGGAAGCCCATCCAGTGTGCATCACTCAAGTCTCTCTCTTTTCAGGGCTGGGAAAGAAACCCAAAGTCGTGAGTCTAGTGGAGCCCTGCGTGTTTCAAACGCCCTGCTCTGAGTTCATCCCACCAGTAAGGCTGTGCAGCGTGAGAACTGGTATGTAAACACAATTCACAGGCACGAGGGGCAACTTCTCAGAAGGATGTCAGGCTTTTCCGACAGTGGCATCTTGTTCGTGGTTCTCGAAGTTTGGAGGGGAGAGTGGGATCACCAGACAGCAGAAGACAGACTGACAGTTCCCTGGTGGTGCTTACACACAGAGGCTTTGGTGGGGAAGGGCTCAGCAGTGAGAGGCTGTGAGTGTCCAGAAGTCATCCCAGGCTATGGTGCTGAGGCTTCAGACACGCTCTGCAGAGCGATGTGTGGTGTCACAGCACGCACGGAGAGGTGACGTGGGGGTAATGACAAATGCACACACCAGAAATGCATACACACACAGCCTGTACGAGTGTAGGCACATGGAAACAAAGATGGCAGTGCATATATAGTATACACTATACAGTGGCATATGAGAGCTTGGGGGTGTATATACCAAATGTCTGCATATACTATATATGGCGATAAAAGGATGCATATGCATTCATATTCTCTTTTTTCCTCTCTGTCTCTTCTGTCTTTCTGTGGAGCTGTTGCAAAACTACCAGATTCAACCTCCTGGGGAACCTTTCTGGCCAAGGTTTTACAAGCCAGCACCTGCTTTGCCTGCCTGACTTCTTTCTATATTTATTCCTCCGCACCTGGTTTTTGCCTTTGCCTGTGGAACTGTCACAAACATTTGTGCTGGCTTTTGACTGCACAGGACTTCAGCTTGCAAGTCCTAAATCTGCCTTTGTGCATGGTGGAGGAGCAGCAGGCATATGTGGCTGTGCATGGGTACGTCTGAGCATCCCTGGTCCTTGCTGTCTGCACTACATGGCCTGTTTCCCTGTGATGCTGCAGCAGTCCCTCTGTTCTCTCCCCCTCCAAGATGTTTTTATGAATCAAATATTTGCAGTCGTCCTGATTATGTAATTTGTAATCTTTCATTTAAATTAGCCACGCCTGACCCAGTGGCTGCTTTATAACAATCCATACTGCTGTGAAGGAGGCTCAAATTGGATTTTATTTCCAGGCCCCCAAGGTTTCACTTCCCAAGTTTAGTACTGTGGCAGGGAGGAGGATTTGTGTTGCCATGTAGCAGGGAGCTCCTGGTTAGGCTGTGTTTGGACATGGCTATGTCTATCCCTCTGGTTTCTCTCCTCTGCTTTCTTTGGGGTGGAAGGTGTTCTGAAGCAGAATCACAGAACACGGGTGCCTCTGTTTAAAGTGACCACAGTAGCAAGGGAGAGGATATAAAGCCATTTTAGCTGGGAAAAGGAGGGGAGATCCTAGTGCTGTCCTGGGGAAAGTGGAGCTGGGGGAGTAGGCACATTGTGGGTCTCTCATCAGCGAGTGCAGCCTGGAAGAGACATGTGCTCTTTCCCGGTCCGGTGGGTATAACTTGCACACACTGAAAAGCAGCGCTGAGCTGCCTGCCAGGAGCTGGGAAATGGCTTGTCCTCATCTACTCAGGGCCCTGCACTCCCATCCCCTCTAACAGCTCTCTTTGCTGCTGAAATGGGAGTCCCCTCTAAGGTCATAAAAGCCTTAGTCCCAGGTTTCAAACCCAAGAGCCATAAAACGTACCCTGCCTGACCCCTGTTCAAAGGCAGAGGCAGTGTGAGTAACCCTCACTCCCCTGGGTTTCGTGTCCCTGTCCCCACCATGTGTGCCACTGCAGCCTGCATTCCTCTCCCATTCCGTAAGCCTGCTGCTTCTCATGCTGACACAGCTAATGTTTCTCTGCTGGCAGGGCAGGCAAGGTGGTGGCATTTAACTCTTAGGGAGAGCTTTGATCTGTTCATATCTGGTGGGACACCAGAGCTGCCAGGGCTGGTGTGTGCCTGTGATGGGATTTCTGCTCTTCTAGGTGTTCCCCTTCCATGCTTTTCTTCCTTTCCTTGTCTTAGACGATTCTCTACTTCATTCCTCTGTTTGTCCTTGCAAAAAGCAATACCTTGGGAATTGTTTTCTGCAAAGGGCTGGAAAACTTGAGTCAGAGTTGGTAAAACCTGCACAAACCTGACACTTTTTACATTGTTTTCAGAGTATCTCCTGTTTCTGGCAATGGAGAAAGCTCCAGGTGACCCTGCTGCTGGCTGGGGCACACAGCTCCTGTGGGAGGTTTTAGTGGGCTTTTGGAAAAATAATTAATCAGCTACCCATGGAGAGCTAGTCCCAGCCTGCAATGCATTGATGTTGTCCTGGTGTACCACTTAGTGGCACTTGGACTATTGGCTCTTTAAAGCTGCCTTTATGACCACCACTGTTATGAACGTGTGCTGGTGCTGCCTGGCAAGGTTGATTTTTTGGCAGTGGTAGCGATGGATCACTGAGTTAAATGTAGGTGTATTCTAAAAGGCAGAGAACTTTGTTACTTTTTAAAGCTAAGGTTTAAATGTTTTCTGTCACCTGTGGTACCAGGTGCTGAACTCTTGCTGCTGCAGGCCCTGACCACTGCTCAGTTCCTGGAGGTTGCAGGAATTGCAGAGCCTCTGTCACTGCAGGATTTCGGCTCCTCCCGAAGCCTGTGCTTGAGTACCAGTGAAAGCCAGATGTACTATAATGTCGCTTTTTTAGAGTTTGTTTTGGCCATACATGGGCAGAGTCAGCTCTGGAATTCCTTCCCTATAAATTCAATAGCATCTTGTGGGCGGTGCTGGGGAATCACTCTGGTCTGGTTGGATCGCTTTGCCTCGGCAGCCTGTTTGCCTTGAAAATGTCCTGCTTTGCACATTCCTGAGAGGCTGCCTGCTCCTGGAGCCGTGGCTGCAGCTACCAGGAGGCTACTGTCCCATGCTGGCTGGCAGAGTCAGCTCCTGCTGCCTGCAGGTCAGCCTTTGCAGCTGGGGACTCGTGCTTGTGGGAGTGCTGGCATGGGGATGTTGCTCTGGTGCGCGTGCAGGCTCTGCAGGGATGGTTGTGCCCTCTAAGAAAACTTTTCTGCCTGTTAAATTTGTTTTGTGGGCTTGAGCATTGACACTCAAGCTCCTTTTCCAGCGGTGGGGAGGCTGGGTGCTCCCCAATTCCCACCTGACATGGGATACAGAGCTGTGTGTCCCAGCAGGGATTGATGGATGCTGCCATCCTGGGGCTCCTTGTGCCTGCAGGGGTATCTTGTCTTCTCCATGCAGATTGTGCCTTTCTGCAGAGCTGTCTTTTGTTTTTGTGGGTTTTTTCCATAACACAAGTTGAAACACATGCTCTTTATAAAGCACTAACTTGATGAACCGGGTCAGGGGAGAGTTCCCTGTGCCAGGTGAGCAGCCAGGGTGGGATGTGGTGCGACAAATGGCTGAGCCTGTCTTTTCTGGGCCAAGCTGGTGTTGCTATAACCACAGCCTGAATTTGCCTATTTGCCTTCAGAGAACACTCCAGAAAGTAGTTCTGAGAGGTTTTCTGCTGGTGAGTTGAGGGATTAGAGAGGCTTGTTGCAGGGGCTGAGCAGCAACAACTCCTGGAGTTGCTCCCATTGAATCTTCCCGCGCATCCCTAGCAGGGGACAGGGATGCAGTGTCATCCATCATGCCAGGAGCCTCCAAAGCGCAGTTGAAGATGATTATGTGTGGCCCCATGTCCAGGCTGTGTGTAGGTCAGCAAAGGCAATGTGCTCAGCTCATGCTTCAGAGGGGCAAGTCATCCCTGTGCCAAAGCCAGGGAGAGAAGGGTGATTTTTTTTTTTTTGACATCCTTTGGAGTTTTGATCTCCATATTTGGAAATGTTTACCCATTGCTCTGATCTATTGCAAGGGAGGGGAGGTGACTCAGGGTCTGGTGGAAGCAGGATTTGAATTCCTGTAGTAAGGTTTTTTTTTAATCCCCCCCTTTCTTGTTTTGGAAGCTTGTTGTGGTCAGTTTTCAGTTCTCTCTTGCTCCTGGACCTTGTTCCAAATTTGATGTGCTCGAGAGGGAAGCATGTTAGCAAAGGAGCTTGCCTGAATGCTGGTAAGTGTATCATTGCTGTTATAGCAAGAAACTTGGGATTTTTTTTTTTGTTGTTTTGTTTAGTCAGATGGATTGCATCAAAATGTGTGCATTGCTGGTAGAGGCAGGCATGTGGATCAGCAGCAAGGGACCCAATGAAACCTTCTGTAGCAGGGAAAGTTGGCTTAGTGGATTGGTCTCAAAGGCAAAACATTTCTTCAGGAGTAGGTATAAAGATAATTTAAGCTAGCTCCCATTCAGCCACACTTTTCTTTTTAGTTTCACTGGTTAGTGCAGCAAGGCAAGCGAGCACTAGAGTCAAAGGAGGATATATTCGTGTGGTCAGCAAGGAAAACATAGCTTATATATGATTTCTGTCTCTTAAGCAAGAGTGTGTGTTAAAAGGCTGCATAACATGGATATATTTCTCTCAGATGTTAATATTGAACTCTGTTCTGTTAGTTGAAGTTTAGCTACTGTAACTGGATAAAGTTTCAGTGTCTGTTTTTTTTCCTGTTGTTCTGTATTTTTCCTTAGTGTTAAGTTTTTAATCTGTCTGATATTGTAGCTGGCTGCTTCTTTTTTTTTTTTTCTTTTTTTTCCCCATTCCCCCCCTCCCCCCCTCCTGCTCTTTCCTTTTTGTTTCCTGAAAGGAAGCTGCAGTTCATCCAGGCAGTCAGGGGTGTGGGGGAAACCTGGAAGATGCTCTGCTTCCTGTTTTATTCATGGCAGCTATAACCATGCTGGGGAATCTGGAGCAGAGATCCACCATCCTGCATTCCTCTTGACATTTGGAGCATGTAACATGTGCAGAGTGCTTTTAACACTGCTCTGGGGGTCACGGAGCAGCCAGTCCTGCACCTCAAATGGAAAGCACTACACTTCATCCTTTTACTTTGGAAGGGGCATTGGTGAAAAACCTTTTATAGTTCCCACTGTTGGTTAATAATCCTTGTATCTTCTCAGCTAACTGGTATTTTTAGGCTTCTTCAGACCTGTTGCTTCACAGTCTCTCTATCTTAAGACCTTTGTTAGAAAGTTAAACCTCTTGTCGATTTTCTTTTGCCCTTTTAAATAGGGCTTAATACTCATTGTGAGGTTTGGTTTTTCCAGAGATGTGGATTTGCAGCAGGTCCTTGAGGTACAAAACTGTCTGGATTGTTCTGAACAGGGAAGGATAGTTGGCTTAGTTTGCATGAGGATGGATGTGCGTTAAAAACACTCGGCCACAAAGAGGGATGAAGGACTGTTGGAGCCTTTTCCTGCGGCTGAGACATGCTGGGGGTTTGTAGAGTTCAGCTGCATTTTAATCTTCACTGTTTCAAAAGGCTGATTGGATTACTGCAGCTTTTGGGGTCAGGGCCTGGCTGGGCTGAGCTTGGTGCAAAGGAAAGATCTGCTGTCCTAGAGAGTGCACGGCCTGAACGGGCAGGGGAGGTGATGGGTTAGGAAACAGGGCACTGTGGGGACATGTGTGGAACTGTCACAGCACCTGAAGCCTCAGCCCAGTGACTCCCCCAGCAGCTACTCATGCTCTGCCGTGCATGGTAGTGCCAAGCTGTGGAATTCTGGCAGTGGGATGATGGTCTGCATTGCTCCTCGTGTGCTGTGCTTTGCCTCTCCGTGTGCACACGTGGCCCCGTGTGACAGCCGTGCTTCTGGTGGCACGTGGATGTAGCACGTCTGGGCTTCACCGCCTGCTTGTGGCTGCGCTTGGTGTTCTGGGAGCAGCACAGTGGGATTGGAAATGATGATGTTCTGTTCCCCTCGCAGTTTCCTCCCTGTGCTGCTGGCCAGGACGTGCTGTTTGCTGGAAGACAAGGATGAGCAGTGCCTGGGTGCCGTAACCCAGCGCTCCGGGCAGGGCTAGTCTGGCATGTCTGGGGAAGCGCTTTGTGACTCTTAATGTTCACGTGCTGACCCTTCTCTGTGCAACACCTCACCACTGCGAGGACGTGACTTGAGAGCTGGATGGACTGTGAAGGATGAGCTCCCCATGTGCTGCCTGTGCCCCCCTTTCCTGGTGGGTGCTGGCAGAGCTGGGGGAGCTCTGGAGGATGAGGTGATGCCCAAGGCTGGGACTGCAGGCTGCCAGGGCTCTCCATCTGGTGTTTCTCCATGACCTGAGCAGATTCAGTAACCACTGACGCTATCCAGGATCCACAAAGGATTTTCTCCTGCTCCAGGAACAGCGCCATTAAGGGCTGACCTGTAAATTAATACAGCTGACTAAAGAATATTTTTTTTCCTCCTCTAGCCTGGCACCTAGTAAACACTCCAGCCTGAGAAGCCTTCCATGGCACTGGCCCTCATGAGTGCTCAGAGAGCTCCATGCCTGCCTTTCTTCAGCTTCTCTCAATCTCTTTTAATGATGTGTTAAACACAAAGGACTTGATTTAGCTCCCATGTAAGGAGGTTGGTTTGGTTTGCAGCCCGTCCTTCATCCTGGCTGTTGCCCTGATCAATCCAGGGCTGGCACTGCATAGTTGGCAGAGGGATTACACCAGCACTGTGATTTGGGTGCTCTGAGGGAGTTCAGTATGCACTAGGGGCTGGGTGTATGTGCCCCACAGCAGGTAAGAGAAGCTGCCCCAGATGTGGGCATGGAAGGGGTGAAGATTACAAACCTCTGCACATGTTATACTTTGCATTTCTTTAGGCAAAGGTTTCAGATCCCTTAAGTAGTAAATTGTGCCTGAAGGCTGAGGAAAGTGTTGTTATTCTGGTGTGCAGACATAGAAATTAGGGCACGGTGTGGCAGATTTGGGAAAAGTGCAAATCTCCGTATTTCATGTGACAGTTTGTGCTCAGCTCCTGCAGACAGATGAGTGCTTTGTGGCCTTGTAATGCTGTTAAACCCATCTCTCTTACTCTAATAAAGTTGTACTTTCCTGAGCACAAAATATTTCTGCATCAGTTGCTTAAAGGTAAACCAAGGGACATTGAGTATTTCATGAAGTTAATTTGTGACATGATCTCAACACACATCATTATTTCAGAAATTTCCAGATGGCACCTCACCTAATTGTATGGCTGCTCTTTCCTGGGATCTGAGTGGAGTGCAGGCTTTTAAGAAACGTCTGTTGTTATTAGCTTTATCATACACGTTCTCCTGTACCAGCTGGTCACGCAGCAGGAGGTCTCACTCACAGCTTCATTCTTCAGTCAGCTTGGGGGGGGACTTTGCTCCTGTGAGTTAGGTATTTGCATTTGGGATGAGATCTCCAAATGAGAACAACTTGTTTGCCTCCAGTGAGCGTCTTGGTTGAAGGACAAACGTGCCCAGAAGGAGGAAACCGGTTGCTCTTGTTGCTTTACTGATGTCCTGGAATAGTTAACTGTGCTTACTGCTTGTCCTGGTGGGGGAGGACAATGTTTTAAAGAAATATCAGGTTTCAGAAGCCTGGCTGCCTGTGGTGGAGAGGAAAAGAATCCTTTTGCTGTGCTATCTCACACCCCTACTGCAAAAATATCAGAGGGACAAGTTCTGATGAAGCTGCCTGCTTTTGGCAGCCACTTCCCTCCTACATCCTTGTTCTTCAGGTAAATCCCTCTTCAGCTCCATTTGCTGTTCCTCTTTCTTCCCTGAAAAGTCATTATCATCCCTTGAAATTAAGAAAAGGACAGGAGGAGGGAATAAATGGATGTTAAGAAGTAGAAAACAATCAATTAAATAGTACATAGCATGTAATTTTGCTTGGAAACTTACCATGAAATTGAGGAGCACTTTTTAACAACTAGTAATTTAAATTGCATTTGAACACTGCTAATGAGTTGTTTGCATAGGAATTTTGGTCATTTCACAGCAGGTTGTTGTCTTTAGTACCCCTTCATTCAGTTAAAAAAAAAAAAGTTTAAAAAATTCTTGTTGAGGAAGATGCTGTAGTCAGCTGGCCCAACTATTGCTAGTAAGAGGTGGTACCATGGAAATTTTGCAAGGCCCTGCTAGATTCAGAGCCATTTACATCCTTAGCATCAGCACTTCCAGGGTTAAATACATGGGAATTTGGTGCTTTTTATCTAAAAAAACCTTGTTATTGCTAAAGAGGAGGAAAATAACATTATCACTATTGCACTCACAAGCATGATAGAGTTGAGGAGGCTGAAGAAGCTTCTCCAGACTCCTGGGGCTGGGGTTTGCAGCTGTGGGACTGACCCAGGAGTGAATCCCGTGGCTCAGTCCTAAACACCTCGAACAAATCATAACAATGCTTTGGGATCTGATCCTGGCTTGCTCCATCTTAAGAGGAACAACAGAGAGGTGCTGATCGCCTGTGCCTGTGGGGTATTTGTACTTAAGTTATTAGTCTTGTTTTTCTAGTGTTTAATGCTCTCCTCCACCACTATTTGACTTGTAAAATGCCAACTGTTTTCAGCAAAAGGCAATATCAGCCTAATCGTGTGCTGCTTCGCTGCTGGTTGTGCTGGGAACAGACTCTATAGGAAGGCAAACGCAAGTTCCTTGTCGCCTGTTGCTGAATGAACATCTCATTTTCAGAGCTGGGTTTTTGCAAATCCGTGGGTATGCTTAGCATATGGAAGGGGGTTCCAGTATCAAAACAAATCTGGCCTCCTGTTTCTGAATGTGTAGGTTGTTTCTTAGAAGATGGAACCTTTAAAATCTGTCCCTGCAAACATGGCTGTTAAATCCTGCTATTTCTAGAGGTGTGAGGCAGCTGTCTGCACTGAGATAAGCTATAAAAAGGCAATATTTTCCAAACCCGGCTTTTTTAGCTGTACCTGCCAGACAGCTTGGCCAGCGGGAGTTCACCAGGAGTGTCACCACTGCTGCCCTTTTATGCACGGGGTGCTGAGCGAGGTGAAAACTGGGCAAGTCTCCAGGGTGAGCATTAAGCACCAGCTCTTCCATCCCTATGGGGTGAAATGCTCTATGCAGGAAGGTGCATTCAGTGTGAAGGAAGGGGTGCTTGTTGACTTGGTGTTCTTACATGGTCTCCTGTTGTTTTCTAGGTGATTGTTTGAATTTTTTTCTTAATTTTCCTTGTGTCTTTCTTGTTGCTGATTTGGTGACCGTGTCTAATCACAGGGGGGTTCGAATGTTCTCCCACTGTTACTGGCTTGGAGGCATTCCTGTTTGCTGTGCAGTCTTGAGGGCAGCTGGTGAGTTCAGATGAAACCAATAAGAAAAATTGTAACTTTTCCCGGGGGTCTGGATGAGGTTTCTCACAGCACGCTGGTGTTATCACTTAGGCTTCCTGACACGTGTGCTTCCCGCAGTGCTTTGTTAGGTATCAGCTAATTCTCCGCCAAGATGTGCGAGTGTCAGAAAGCTGGATCAGATAACCTCGGAGAGGCTGTTAAGGCTGTAGGGATGGAGAAGGATGTGGCTTTTGAGCATGTTCTCAGTGAAGTATTTCCGAAAGCTGGGAGGCCACTGGGGATGGATGTGTGGAGGTGACTGGAGTGGCATCCTCCTGGAGGTGAGGAGCTGGTGTGTGTGGGGAGATGGGGTGAAATCCATGTAGTGAAGGAGTGCAGGGAGCCAGAGAGCAGAAACCCCAGACAACTTAGGTTCTCATGATGCTAAAAGCTGGTTCTTTATCTCAACTCAGTGAACTCTCGAGCAAATACTTTTGCCCTCCTATTTTAATTGAATGAGCATTTTGTCACCTTCATTCCTGAGAAGTGCTTCACCTGTTATGCAAATCCCCCATCGAACATGGGTGTGGTTGCCAGACAACCAGCCCAGTTCCATGCATGGGCTCTGAGAGTTTGCCTTTCCCTGTTTTCATGTGTTTATTTGCTGAAGCCCAGGCTGCCTCTTAGTCACCTCCGGGTGCCCTGTTTGTTGTGGGTAATCTTTTCTTTGTAATTTCTTTTTCCTTACCCCAGCTTTCCATCTCAACGGTCTACTTGCCTCTTTTCCAGCTTCCTTCCAAAGGCAGGCACACATTCAGCTGGTGGAATTGCATGTAGGTTTGATAATTGCATCCTGAGCAAACAGCCATGTGTGTCTTTTTGTCCAAAAACCTACTGAAGACTGGATAGAAGTGAGATATGGGGTTTGAAATAATCCCAGTGAGTTATTTCTGGCTGTGGTCTCTCCCCGTGGTGCTCCCCCAAGCTCCTCCTCTACATCTCAGGGTTTGAGCTGAGGTTGAACTGGGCTGGTAAAGGCCCTTTGTTTCCCCAAACAAGCTTTTTAAAGAAAATACTGATAAATTCAAGTGATAATCTTGTAACAGAGATAAGAAAGAAGTCTTACAGGTAGATTAGTTTGCAGTGGAGGGAAGGCAAACACCAAGGGGAACCCACACTGAGCTACCCTGAAATGCTGAGATGGCTTATTTATCACTTAGTCACCCAGTAAATGTATCCTGTGCTTTACAAGTTGGGAAGATGACAATCCTTGTCCTAAAGATTCTGCAGAGCAAGGCAGACAAATGTGCACTTGAGGTCTGTGGAAGGGTTAGCACAGGTAATTGCTGGAGATCAAAATCCAGATCAAGCAGATTCCTGGAAGAGAAGAGCTTTTGCAGTGGGAGTTGTGGGTGATAAATATGTTTCAAGTGCTGGAGGAGTGGATAGAGAGAGGAAGGTAAATGGGTATGGAGGGAGGTGAGAAGACCTGAAAGGAAAGAATGTTGAAGAGGAGGGTAGAAAGTGAGAAAAGGAGTAGGAGGAAAAAAAGAGCAGCGAGTCTGCTGTGGGAGGGGATGGTGTAGATGAGAGTCGAGATGACCTTAATGTCTCTTCGTTGTGTGTTAAAAGCTATGCCATAACTCAGCTACTGCAATTAGTCATCTCCCAGGGTATGAAGTACCAGTTTCTTCTCTGAATGGAGTGTACTGGTCCTGGCTGGAGTCCAGTGCTGGAAGATCTCTTGGTTAGGCTTGAATGCCCCATGTGGTGGGGGGCTGGGTGGTCACATCCTGTGTCCCACTGCCAAAGATTAATAGAGAAGTGCATAAGCAGCTTGCCATCTTCTGCTTTATACCCTCAGAGTTAGTTAGTCCTCTAGAGACTCAGACAGCAAATCAGAGATTCGTGCATGTGTGTGCATATGTAGAGATGTACCTCCAGCTTGCTTATCTTTTTCTGGGGCTTGTGTCTGATCTCCATCTATTTTTTGTGTCTCCTTTTACTGATGATCCTTTTCAGATCTTCCTTTTGACTCCTCATTTCCTCTACAAAGTAATCCCCCGTCCTTATAGTTATTTCCTAATTGCCCATTAGTTAGACACAATTCTTTTGTAGCAAGTATAAGGCGTGGGAACATGTAGGACATCTCTCGACCTCAGTCCATCTACTGTCATGGCATGCTGTTCCAGCAGGAGAGAAACCTGAGTTGAGAACATCTGAAATTGCCTATTATCTCTGCTCATTTCTTGCAGTCCATAATTTGGGGGTGGGGAAGCAAGGGGAAGAGGAGGCGAGTCACTCTAAACATGACTCATCCCACAATCGATCGATACAAAATGTTCCATTACATTTTCATTGCCAAAAATGACGCCCCTCTGCTACCCCTCCTTCTGTGAGGTGCTGCAGAGGCTGCTTTGCTGGACTTAGTGGTGGTGGCATGGCCAGCCCAGCCAAAGGGTGTCTGAGTTTTGGTTCAGACCTTACTTTCTGGGTGGGCTGAGGCTGAGCACGGTGGAGGTGACCTCATTTCAGAGGGGAAAGAGATTCCTGGCTGCTCTCAGGAGATTTCGTGTTGCTTGAGGCATGGAGCAGACCTGTTTGACAAGAGGAGTCACTCCCAGCCCTCCCCTTGGGGAGGAGGCCAACAGATGTGTGAGATGCAAGGCAATATTAAGGGACATAATAGAAAGTATCGTGGGCTATCTGCCAGCAGCCCCTCTGGGCTGGTGCCACCGATTGCTCCCTTGGGCTGGAGAGGCTTACACTGGTATGTCCTTCCTGAAGTTTCCTGCTGTGTGCAGTGATGGGGTGGAGATGGAGCTGCTGGGCATTCTCGTGCCTCCAGGTGTGTTTAGGGCAGTGATTTACTGCCTGTTTACTGACCAGGAAGGGTCAAAGCTTGCCCAAAGCTGCACAGATGCTCCCAGGTGTATATATGCACGTGTAAGTACATATGTGGTAAGGCAAAGAATTGATCCAAATTTCCTGATTCCATTTGTCCTGTCCTTCTTCCTGGCATCTTCAGGAGCAGCTTTGTGGGCAGCCCTACTGTAGCAGTTGGCCATGACTGTATTTGTGCACAGGAGGCTCTCTGCCACTCTTCCTTGGCACGGGATGGGAAGTATCACTGGGCTGACCTCAGCGGCCTCTTCAAAGGCTGCAGAGTATTTGCAGTTATTTCACATCTTCCACCCGCCACAGTCGAGGCCTTCATCTGCGGGCAAGCTTGCATCAGTGCTTTAATAAACAAACCCCGGTGCTAACAGGTAGGGTTTTGTTGGGGGAGCATGCTGAGTTGGTGAGCGTGGGCTCCTGATAACGTTATCTGTTGGTACAAATGGCACCAACGGCATCCTGTGCTCCGTCCTGTGCTGGGACAGGGCCCTGCCAGGAGCTGGGATGCGTGTGGTTCTGCATCGTGGTGGCAGGGGAAGGACCAGGGACGTTCAGCAGTCCCTGGTGAGATGTGTAGGTAGCTGCTGCTCTGCTTTGGAGCTGCTGTCACTGCAGCAGAACGTTACAGGATCCAGGGCGCACACAAATGTGTTTACAGAGCAAATAAAGGCGGGAGAGAAAAAAGGAAAAGCCTCAAAGTGGCTTTGGGTGTTTTTTAAGTGGTAAAGCTGAGAAATTCCTGAGCATATGCAATTAATGTCGGTTTAAACAGAAACTTCTTTAATAGCTGAAATATCAGCTCCTGCGGAAGAGCTTTCCTGGTGGGTCTTTTTCATCTCCAGCTGCCTGCCCTGCCGGGGTGTGCAGGGGAATGTCTCCAAAGGTGCTGGGCTCTGTGTTTTCAGTTGGGCTTGTTCGGTGTTTGCAAAGGGCGATGCCTCCCTTCTTTCCTGGCTTGCTTCCACTTCTCTGACTGTGTGGAGGTAAAAGTGGTAAATTCTTATAAAAACTCACCCATTTGGGTCAGGAGGGTCCCATGCCTGCTGTAATTTGTTTTTGTGAGCTGTTGTTATTTACTCGGATCCTGGAGGAGTACGATGCAGAATGAGCTGAAGGGCTTCTCTCCCGTTGGAGCTGTGCGTGCTTTGTCTGCGAGCAGGCTGCTCTCTGAGCAGCAATTCTGGTGAAAGCTTGTGAAGTTCTCAGAGTAAAACCACTGGGGAACAGGGTACGTCGTGGAGGCAGGAGAGGGTGGTAGCAAAGCCTTTGTAGGC
This sequence comes from Vireo altiloquus, assembly GCA_013396875.1. NCBI lineage: Eukaryota > Metazoa > Chordata > Aves > Passeriformes > Vireonidae > Vireo > Vireo altiloquus. The sequence continues at coordinate 1,565,495 of VZRF01005175.1, read as the reverse complement.
TTGACCTGCCCATTAAAACTTCACAGGGTCTTACTGGCTGTATGGATGTCAAAGCAGCAGCCTGCTGTGGACGTTATGCTGTTTGTGTGTATTTCACTTGATTTAAAAAAAAAAAAAAAAAAGTCATGTGGACGTTTTGAACAGTCTTGCTGAGCACCACTGTCGCCCTTCTCATTAGTTACAGCAGTGACCTGAGGCTTTCTTCTTGTGATGGAACTTGCAAAGGTATGCTTTCTCCCCTTTTATCTTTTCCTTTTAAAAACACCATTGAAGTGCCTCTCGTGTTTCAGCAGCAGTTGCTTCAGCCTGTGCTGTTGTCCATGTGCTCGTTGGAGGCTCCTTTGTTACTTTGACACCTAGCTAGCTGTGAAGAGTGGCCTGCAGGACCTGCTTCAGTGGGTTCACACCACACCTGAGCTCAGTGATACAATGGGGCCTGATCCTTAGCAGATGTGGATGGCAAAGTGTGGCCTGTTTTGTTAAGGTTGTTATTCTCTGAGCACAAAGAAACCGTGTTGAACTCCTTGCAGTTTATAAGGCTTTGAAAGCTTGACATGGACATGATGTTCCTCCCCGGGCTGTAGCTACCCAATCTCTTGGTGCAGTTCATTTGTTCCTTCTGAGTGCTGGAAATAATGTAGAGCAAACTCTGAAATGTTTGAACAAGCTGTGCTCACCTTGGAACATCTCTTTTTTCCCTACAAAAACAGGTGGAGATGTTTATGCCTCTCTCCCACTTTCCTTCTTCCCCCCAACCTTGACACCATTGTCCCACTGTTGGGGATCACTTGTGTCATGCACCAATGTAACATTTGTGCCTTGACAACACACCAGTCACTGTTGATTTGTCTCAAATCATTGTCCTTGCAGTCTTGAACAATACCCACATTAAGCAGGTGGAGCTGATACAATCACTTCCAGTGCAGCTGACGGCAGCTGGGTCAGAGTCTTTCTCACTGTTTCCTGCCAGAGGAGAAAATAAAGCACACGTGAAGGCAAAATACACGAGTTTTCCCCTTTGTCTCCCCTCCCTGGCACCCAAGTCATGCTTTCCGCAACAACAAAGAAGTCTCAGCCAATCTGTTTCACAGAAGAGGCTGAATTTCTTAGAGTCAACGTTTCCATGTCTGACAAAGTTTAAAAAACTGAAAAAAAAAAAAAAAAGGCAGAAAGGGCAGAGAGGCTGTATGTGGTCTGGCAGGCAGCCAGGCAAGGAGTGCTCTTTGGGGTTATTATTAGGCAGATAACTCTATCAAGAGCTTAAACATCACCCTGGGTCTGACGGCTGCAGCGCTCTCTGAAGTGCTGATGCACATTTCATACATGTGAGAGGATGTATTGTAGGACCTGAAGCCACTTTTTAAAACCATTTTTATTTTTCCTTTTCCTGACATTTCTAGGGTGTCACTAGAGTTCCCGGGAAGTAATTACAGGTGCTCCATGGGGAGCTATTGCTAGTTTGGAGCTTGCAAATTCTTTTCCCACTGGCACCTCTGTATTCCTGCCTCTGATAGGAACCCTGCCTAGAGTTTGTATGTGTCAGAGGTGTCCCTGAGCGAACTGGTCTGCCTTGAAGATTTTTTAACCCCTTCTCAGGACCTGTCACAGCACAGAGGAAGTTTTGGGGCCTGTGGGTTCTGGTTTGGAAGGTGTGTGTACAGAGGGGGATGCTCAGAGGTGTGGGCAGACTCTATCACCTGCACTGCCCTGTAGAAGAGGGGACACGTGGGAAGTGGAGGGACAGGCTTTTGGTGATGAGAATTGAGATGAAGCACTTAAAACACTTGAGAAGCAGAAGCCCATGGAGAACTGCCCAGGGTGGGGTGACACGGGCAGAGCTGCTGGCCAGGAAGTTTCTTCTCAAGTATTCAAGACCAGTGGAAGAATGTCTGTTTGTAATGCTGGTAGATACCATGTATCTGTCTGTGTTCCCATCTATAGACGGTATGTGCAAGGCTATATATAAACGCTGTGATGGCTGGTATTTTGGCTGATAGACTCACAGTTTTGTGCCACATTGAGAGATTTAAAAATATCTCCCTGTTCCAGGAACATCTATACCATGGCAGATGTCATCTGGCATGGGGAGTGGCTTCTGTAAAGGGAGCTCAGCATTATTACTATGAGCCTTAGTAGTCTATTAGAATATTTATTGCTTCACTGCCACCACAAGACATGTGAGGTGTGTTATTTCTGCCTGTCAGTTTTTTCACACATGCAGGCAGGCAGCATCTGTCACTGCTCACTGCGAGTCACTAGCTTTCATTCTCAATGAACTTTCTTTCCAGCTGGAAGGGAGGCAAAATAAAGGCATCAGAACTACACAGAGCTGATGAGAAATGAGTTCATCAACATCTTTACCTTGGGAGTTGTGCCTCTGAGGACTGTCTTGAATTTGGGTCCTTCTTGGCCAAGACACAGTCACCTCATGCTTGCTGTTGTTTGATTTCAAGGAGAGTCTGCCTGCCTGTTGTGTCAGGCCCTCCGGAAACCTGGTATGAGTCAGAGGTGTCTCTGTTGCACGAGACAAAGAGTAGGATAGGAAACAAGTGAGAAATGACTTGCTCAGGACTTTATTTTGGGAGTAGCTCTCAGGTTCCCCAGGCCTCAATTCATCAGACAGGGACCTGGCAGCACTGCCTCATCCCCGAGACCTGTCAGAGTGTGAGCAAGTCTTGTTCTTGTGTGTCCTTGCAGAACCATGGTGTTTTCATGGTGGTTGTGAAGGATTGGCTGTGCCAGACACGTGGTAGAAGTGCTCAGAGGGTGATTGCTGGCATCATCAACAAGCTCTGCTTGTACACACTGGGGTAATTCTTACTTGCTTGTGCTTAGGACAGGGTTTGGGTGGAGTCTTTTAGACTAGAAGGGCTGGAGAACATGTTCAGGTTTGTCCCTCCATCGTAGAGAGTTTCTGGACCTGTAGAGAAAATAAAGTGGTAAAAACCAAAATGGAAACAGATGTGAGAAGTCCCACCTGAGCCTTGACCTGAGTCTCTTGTTTTGGGTTACCCTGTGAGGTGTCAGTGCTCTGTTGAAATCCTCCTCTGGGAGCTGGCATGGGATGCTTGTCTGTAACTGGAAGCAGGGGAGCCAGAACTTTCCCTTCTGTGCTGAGTGAGAATGGAGGCTTTGGATGTGGATTCATCCCCCATGTTCACTAATGAGGGTAAAAAGTGATCAGTGGAGCAGCAAAGGTATGGAAAGTGGGATTAGATGCTTCACATGAAGATTGGCCAGATGGGAAGAGTCCCTGTAGGGCTTATTTGCCTTATTTTATAAGGTTTTTCATGTTCCCTGCCCAGTTTGCCTCTTGTTTGGTGGGGTGTTGTCAGCACTGGCCACACGTCCCTGTCTGCCAGCTCTTTGTGGAGCTGAGATGTTATTTGGTAGAAGGTTTGTGCAGAGGCTGGAGGTAGCCTGGAGCTCCATGAGACTGGCTTAGTGAGCCACCATGGTCACAAACATTGGTGTCTTGGCAGGTGTTGAATGGCCAGAGAGTTTCTGCTCCCTGGTCAGGGGCAGTCCAGGAGAGGAGTACTGTGGGTTTACACCTGCTAGAGGCACAAGTGGCTCTTGAGTCTGGGCCAAGGTAGAACTTCACATTTTTCTATCACTTTAATGATGAACGGAACAATGTCAGAAGCAGAGGGTTGTTTGTAGGGTTTTTTTATAGATCTCCTGTTTCTTTCATCCATCCCACAATTCTGGCCCAGACCCAGTCCCTCATGCCAGGCCAATGTACACAAGTAATAATTCAAATGAGAGTAAGTCTGATACCTCCTTCTAACCTGGTGATGGACTTCCAGTGTTTTCCTGACAGAAGAGGAACAGGAGGAACGTGTCTTGGGGCTGTCTCCTCCCTGCTGGGGATGGGGCTTACAGCAGTGACATTGCTTTCAGACGGTGTCCGTCCACCTGTGCCCGTGACCAGCAGCAGGTGCCAGGGGAAGGCTATCGGCTTCCACAGGTGGCCAGCAGAGAGGCACGACTGACACTGCTCACCACCCTTCCCACTGTGGCATTGCAAAAGTCCCGAGCGTGCCCGGCTGGCAGATGAAACACAAAATGCACAGAAAGCCTCGGCGGCGTGGGCGTGCGTTGGGAGAGCAGAGAGGAGGGGGGGTGGAAAAATATCTCCGGTGTCACCTCACCGAGTGCCAGGAAGTGGCCCAGCAGTGGGGTGAAAGACGAGCAGGGTCCGGGCGCCGAGGGTCGGCAGCCCCGGCGGGGTGGCACATTCTGTACATTCTGCAGCCCCCAGCGCACGGGGCAGCCTTGGGCTGTGCTGCCAGGCACCCTGGCGCTTCCCCGTCTCTCCTTCTGCCCTTTGGTTCCCCTGCCCCACTCTGCCTTTAACTGCGCTGCGCTTGTTTATCCATTGGGCTCTACAGCCTATAAACAGGATGTCTCTCTGCTTCCTTTCAGCCCAGTAACACTAAACCGCTCCGGGTGCAGATAACATGCTTTAGGAACCCTCCTCGTGGCTGAGTGAGCCTTGTGTTGGCCATGGCCAGCTTAGATGAGACAGCACATGCCTGTATATATATGCATATGCATCTAAGAGGGATGTGGTATGAGTTGGCCGCGGTGAACAAATTCACGTTGCTGTAAAGGAAGTAAGTGCATGTTTCAGGCAGGGTGGCTGAAACGAGACACCGATTTAAACAGGATCCTGAATATACAGTTTGTAAAAACAAGCTATTGTATGAAACCCTAAGCCTGTGAAACCTTTTGGGGGAAAAAATTCTGCAGTTTATTTTGTTTAAATGTTGCTTCCCAAAGACTTTCTCACTATGCCGGAGTCCTGGAAACTGAGTCCCTGATAGTGAAATGGAGCATGTGGAAAGGCATTGCATTAACTAGTACTTGTAATGCTGAGTGAAATTTTGATAGGGGAAACAAAATCAGAAAAGAAAAGTACTAATACACTATGTAAAAAAAATTTCTTGTTCAGAAAGGCAGTGTTCTGGCTGTGTAAAAGCAGTGAGGATAAAGGTCATTCTTCTGAAGCACTTTTTGATCTGGGACCTTGCAATCACAAATAATAATAACAAGCAAAATGGAGTTTTGAGATATTCAGTGTCTTAGCTTTAACGTTCGGGATGTTCAGTGATTTCTATTGATTGTGGCCTTGTTGTAAGCTCTGCTATAAATCAAGTCCTTTACAGCCCCTGCTCCCTTAAATCTGTAATTTCCTTTAATATCTTGTCTTTCATTTGAAATAAATGTAAGGTTCTGGGCCTTGTGGTTGTGTAGGAATGTTTCAGAAAAAGGACTTTATTTTCCCAAACAGGAGGTGAACTTTAAATACAAATAAAAAGATAATTTTTATTGTATTAGTTTTTAAGCTGGTTTTATCAACTCTGGGGCTGGACTAATGACTTCTGAACACTTAAAGATGCAAAGCAGGTCTCTAGAAAATAAGTGAATGTTGTCTTTTTTTCTTTCTTGGATCGATGTGCCCTGACTTCAAGGGAGTTGTCAGTGAGAGCTCATGCTTTTGTAAAAGTTTTAAGTTTCTACCCACCACTTCAACCAGGTTGTCAGATCAACATGTCTCGTTTACAGAGATGTACTCTGGATCTGTTACTGAGACGTGGTTCAGAATAGCTATTGAGGAACAAGTTGTTCTGCCACAGCTCTTCTGTGAGCGCTTTGTGTGCATGCAGCCTCATTCCAAAATGAACATGTCTTTCTTGACTAAGTTCAGGCTATTTTGGAAGGTGGAGTAAGCTAAAACATGGAGGGGGAAAAAAAGTTCTGTTCTTCCAGAAATAAAGTGATTTGCATTGGGCATATTTTCTGTGAGCCTTTTGCGTTCTGACGCCGCTGCCTACCTGGGCGGGTAGATCCCAAGCCATGTGGCTGGCCCTGAAAGTTTTTCAATTCATGTTATGATGGCAGAGAGTCCTTAGGAGATCAGCTGTTTTCTATAAAAAGCCAGATGATGGTGATTTTAATAGAGGGGTCAGCGTGCTTGGCGCATGGTCCTTTTGTGTGAGCGGGCTGGGTGAGTGACGGGGCTTGCTTGCACTGCTTGCATAAGGGTTTGACACAAATGGATTGGGTGATGAAGCTGATGGCACCTGCCATACAGATGCCATTTAAATAAAGATGTGCCCCTGATCGCAAAAGCATTTACCCATCACAAGGGCTGGCAGTGCTGGGTAATGTTTAAGCTGTATCGCTTAGCTCATGGAAAATAGGAGTGGATTTCAGTGTGGCCTTTCTGGGTGGGCAGCGTGACATTGCCAGCGGTCATGGGCCTCTTGGGCAGTGAGAAACTCTCATGGAGCTCATGGCCAGGGGAGCAGGCGGTGCTGGAGGGGTGTTTGATGCTCTTCTGCAGAACCTGGGCTTGGGTTAAGGGCCTGTCCCTGCAGACTGCCGGGATAGTGGGGAACGCTGAGATTGGGTTTTGCTTTGCCCTAGTGCTGTGTAACCTCTCCTGCCTCCCCTTTAGTGTGGCCAACTGCCATTGCTGCTCTGGTAACGAGTTTGCATCCACCCCATCTCATGTTTCCCACATGAAAGAGGAGCCACATGGTGTGAGATCTGTAACTGGGCTAATTGCCCACTCGTGTGTTGGCATTCAGGTCAGAGGGAACCTGGATCAGTGGCAAAGCTTCCTCTTCCCTCTGCCACACCTGGGTGCTGCAGCAGGGCTTGTTGTTGGTCTCGCACAAGCCGTGTGTCACCTCTAGTGTGCTTCCCTCTCTTTTTTTTTTTTTCTTCTTTTAGGAGAGGGGCAGAGCAGGTCTGAAGGGGAAGGGTAAAGCTGGACTTGGTGGTGCGTGCTTAAAATTCTGGTGTGTGCTGTAGGAGAGAAAGTGGTGTCTCTTTAGAAACTTCTGTGAATGTGAGGACAGCTCCCAAAGAGGGAGGAAAACAAAGTGTTGCACCCGTGTGTAGGAGATGGATGTTAGAACAACCTCTTCACTTCTCCCTGCTGGAAGTCACTCTGGATTTGAGGTGGTTCCTCTCCTTGTTTTCCCTGTGTCCAAGCAGTTGCTTGCTGTCCAGGCCACTTTTTGAAGGGGTCTCCGTGGTTAAAGCTGCTCTGTGCTCCATTCATTGAAGCCAAGAGCTGTTCATGTCCCTCTCTTCTGTAATGCAGGGAAGTTCATTTTCCTCACTTCTCACTTTGGCAAACATGAGGTCCTCTCATCTGACAGTATCAACCACTGTGCGGTTTGTGCTCGAGCCAGAAGATAAATTGTGCTAAAAATGTTAACAATTGTCATTGGTGTGCCTGGGAGGGGACAAAAATTGCCTTTGTCTTGTTTCAAACATTTTCTGATGTTGCAGGAGTTTGAGGAGGTGACGTGGCATCATAATCTCTAGGTGCTGCAACCTTCGTTGGGTTGGTTGGTGGCTGACTTTTGTTGACAACACAAGAAACTTTAAAAACTTTTGTCCTAAGACTTGCACTCCTGATTTCTGTGTGTGATTATCGTGGAATGGCTTTAGAGAATTTGTCCTGTGTGTGTTCCTGATGCCTGAGCTGCTCTGTCCCTTGGGGCATTTAATAGCAGTAGGGACATGGTATCTCATGTGAATAAGCTTGGCAAAATGCAAAAGAGAACAGCTATTTCTAATGCATTCAACAATGCTAATTGACAGGTGGTAGAAAAGAGAGAATGTATAGTCTAAGCATCTTAGTCGGTAATTTCTCTGCAGCATTTAAACATTTTGGTGAAAAATAAATTTGAAAAGTGATGCTGCTGTGTAACAGGAAGGGCAGTGTTGCATCAAACTAGAGATAGATGAACTGATTGGTTTCCTCACCATTTCTCTCTCCACACACTCCCCTTTACTAACATTTAAAGTGGAAAAGGTCATCTGGTTTGAAAAATGTCACTTGGTTAAAGAGAAAAAACAACCAACTAGAAACTCAAAGCAAGCATTTACTACACAATGTCTGGGTGGGATTGTGGGACCTACACAAAAACAGTGCCTAGGAGCTGGACTGGCCCAGGAAGGAGTGGAGGGGAGCAGTGTGCTGGGGCTGGATGTGGCACAGTCAGTGGTTCTGTTGTGCAAACCAAGTGGTGCAAATGGTTCCTCCTTCCAAAAACGAGATAACCTGATTCAGTCCACTGGGTAGTAATATATGAGGAGTCATGATTATTTTGATGGAAAAAATTGAAAGCTAATGTGAGCAGAAGATTAATTTGGAGCCTGGAAGGAGAGCATTGCTAATCCTTGAATCTTTGAATGGTTTGGGTGGAAGGGGACTTTAGAGATCATCCAGTTCCAACCTCCCTGCCTTCCAGTAGACCAAGCTCCTCAGAGCCCCATCCAGGCTGGCCTTGGACACTTCCAGTGGTGATGGAAGCCTGTCAGAGCACTTCTAATCATCTCTATTGGAGCAGAGGTTGTTGCTGTGCAGAGTTCAAAATTATTGCTTGGGTGGAAAATGGGAAATGTTTTTGCATGGGGGGAAAAAATGTAGAAAGAACCTCTGTCCCCCATAAAACTCACAGGCCTTTCCAGGATCTGAAATTTCAGACTTTTTAGTTCGTTTTTGGTGTAAGAAAAATAGTACAACACAAAGCTCCCTCCCCTGCAAAACACCGAAATATTGACTAAAAATTATTGTTCACAAGTATTGTTACAGGGTGGTGGGAGATAAATGGAATTCTCCCTGAGAATGAATCAATGGTAGACCTCCAGGTGCTGCCTGGAGCTCAGATTCTCTCTGCTGCTCCATGGCACTGTGTGGATTTGCTGGGAAGAGGTATGTTAAGTTTCTTGAGGATTTTTTTAATCCCGGTGGATGCTGTGTAATCTGTATTTTAATGTTACTCTCGTGGTCAGTTGCGCCAGTTATCTGTACTTTCTGTATTTTGGGAACCTAAGGGTTTGCAGCCTTCCTTGGGGTTTTTATCCTTCTCCTCTCAGTTGCATAACTGAGTCATTCTGTCTGGTTGATAACCCCTGGCTTCAAGCTCTTTACACTTTCCTGCTGACTTAAAGCATCCCCTCCTCTTCCCTCCCTGATTTCCTCCTTGCCTGCACCCTGCAGATGTGCTCCTGAGATGCTGGGTGTGGATTACAAGTTCCTGAGAAAATCTGTGGGTAAATAATTAACATGTTATAACACTGAGTCCCCCTCTCCCCTCCCTGGGGCGAACTGGTGACAGTGAATGTTCACTTTGTGAGCTTGTCATGCCTGTCCCAAACAAGCAGATACCCTGGACTGGGTTCTCTCTCTCTTTTTTTTGTTTTGTTTTTTGTTTTTGTTTTCTTTTGTATCCTCTTTGTGAGAGTAAATAATGCTCAAACTGCACAGGAGATGTGGAATTGCAGATGAGGAGCTGACCTCTAAGTCTCCGAGCTGGTTACATCCCTGCTCAGCAAGAAAACAGCTTCTTGTTTGAAAGAAAATAAAGTGAGTTCTGACTCAAACTGGTGCAAGGATAAAGCCACTCTGTGCAAAGAGGTGCATTTGGTTGAGGTCTGGCTTGAGCTTCAGAGCAAACTTGCATTGGGAAGCAGCAGCTCCCAGACCTCCATGATGGGATGTGCTTTGTGTACTCACCTTTCCTATCTGCCTCTTCCTGACCTGAGCAAGGTGAGTGCTGAAAAGAGAAAGAGCACTCCAAAAACTCTTCCATAACCAGCATGGGCGGAAAAGGTTGTTACTCTGGGTGAGCAGCTCTTCCTCTGGCAGGAGGCACACCTGAAAGTCATTCTGGCTGCTGTAAAGCCTGAGTTTCATGAGTTGGACCTGAAGATGGGAAGGAAGGGACAACAAGTGCAGTTTAAAAGCTTGGTGGGAGTAATGGCCTGTAAAGAAGTGGCCTAGAAAGGAAGTTTTGAGGTGGGTGTCACTGAACAGTTCAGTGCAAGCTCTTAGCATGAAGAGGTGACGAAAACCTCCTCCTGGGTGTTGTACAGCAGTGATGCAGCCTCAGTTGGGCACTTACTCTGGCAGTGATGGCTGCAGAAACACATGCTGTTGGTGAGACCAAGGGGAAGAAAATGGGAAATACCCAATGTGTCCGCAAAGAAAAAGAACCCAAAAAGTCCTTTGATCTCACGCTTTTGTGGGTTTCTCTTTATTTGGCTTGTTCATGCTCCTTGGAGGATTTCTGGAGAAGCTCCAGAATTCAGCCTTGATGAAAGCCACCTTCAGACTTCCAGGCAACATCCCCGGTGGGTCTGAGTGTCTGTGGGGAGAGCTCTGGCCATGGGGCAGGCGCTGCTGTTTCTCTGACTGCTTGGACCAGTTCCTAAAGTGAAGTACCAAAAACAAGGCCAGCCAGATTAAGTGTTTCCCCTACCCGGTGGTATTTGTTGTGATGTAAAGCTGGAATGGTTCCTAGAAAGCATTAAAACACAAATAATACTAACCAGGACTGAGAGAGAACAGCCAGTCGCTCGGAAATGAGAAATATGTTACGGTGCGAATGGGTCAGTAGGAATGAGGCCGTCTGGTTTCTGCTACTAAATCTGCTACTAAATCCCTGGAGAGCCTCAGTGAAGCCTGGTGCAGCAGGAAAGGGCATGAGCAGGGTGCTTGTCTGCCCCAGTTGGGACTGGGAGGCTTCAGCTGCAGGTGTTAACTGCTGAACTGGAGCATACTGGGCAAGGCTGGCCCTGCCTGAAGATTGTGATATCCTGGGCTGGGCAGCTGATCCCTCTGACTCAGCATATTTGCCTCTCAGCTGGAACTGATCCAGCCCACCCACCCCAGTAAGGCTTAAAAAGAGCATTTTCTTGTAAGGAATTTGGGCATCCTGGGAGGTCTCATGCTAATCACATGCAAAGTGTGCTGTCCATCAAATACCCAGCAAATATTGAGATATTTTCCTGGACAATAACATCTCTTCCCCTTCCCTCCAATGAAACGTGCCTGATAACTCACGTGAGTGCTTGTAAGGCCAAAGGGACAGTCAGCCCTTTTAATCTGTGCTGTCATGAAATAAATAACCCACTGAGCTAATTCCCTCGAGTTTGTCCTAATCTCACCTCACCCTCATCTTTGTTCACATGCGCAAATGCACTGTCAGGAGTATGTAATGTGCTTCCCTCGCAGCTTAAACAATAAATCCTGTAAGACCAAAGCTTTGGAGATGGAAATTGCATCCTGTTGGTCGTCTTGGGCATGTGATTCAGGTGACAGAAGGTCAACTTGAAAAGACTGCACTGACTTCAAAGAAATGTATTCCCTTCAATCGAAATTTCACACTATAATTTGGGGGAAAAAATTTTTTGAGTTTTGCTTCATGCTAAATAGATGTGTGCAGTCATGTTTGTGTTTTAAAGTATTGGATTTCTACCAGGGTTTCTGCAAGACTTTCTCACAGAAAGTTTTTTTCTGGGAGAAAGAAACTACTGAAAACCACTGGGATTTTTAAACTATTTTTTTTGACATACCGAAAAGCTTGGCAAGGGACTCAGCATAAGTGTAGATACTGAAACTACCTGTGTTTTTCTCAAGTCTTACCCTTTGTTGATACTCAAATAAACTTGATGATAGAAGGAGTTTGTTGCTTTGAAGTGAAAAGTTGCAGCATCCTGCAACTCCTCTCGTCCTGTCTCTTTGTCACTCCTGTATTTATTTGATCTGTTGTCACCTTTGGAGGAAGATGATGTGTTTCCCTGCAGGGGCTGAGGGAGGAGGGCAGGCAGGCTCCTGGTGTGTTTCTGTAATAGAAACCCATATTTAAATGACAGACAGTAAACTTTTCTGTTTTCTTTTAGCTTTTGGATGGTGTTCTGTTTTATATGTTGGGATGCTGCACTTCCCTGGGGCAGGCTTGTGGCAGTGGCTCTCCTCCCTGCAGTCACTGTGTGGTCTCTGTTCCTGTAATTTGTCTGATCAGCAGATATTTTGACATCCATGTGTTTTAAGAGGGGAAGACAGGCACCTAGCCTTCAGCTGGGACAAGGCTCAGCATTGCTGTGCATCTTGTATTCAGTGCAAGACTCCCACAGAGACCTCCAGTTCAGTCCTGTTCCCCTCTGTGTGGGAGTGCATGTTGAGATTTCTCCACAGCTCCTTGAGCCCCTGGGATTCTGGAGATGCAGAATCCCCTTGCACAGGGTCCTGGAGGTCCCAGAAAGGGGGAAAAAGCCCTGAAGTTGTGTTGCAGTAGAGAACAGTGTTGCTTGGTGCCCTCCTCTCAGCTGCCTGGGTAAGCAGCACCTTTGGTTCTGGCTTTTTGCACAAAGCAGGAGGATCAGGCATCTCCACTTCTTCCGGAGCCTGTTCCACTGCTTGGGGGAGTAGTTTTAAAGGCTGGTGTGGGTTTGCATCAAGACACCAATCTGGGGCACAGAGAAGTTGTAGGTGTGCTGGGAGCATGTGGTTTGCTGTCCTGATCCTCTCCTTATTCTTGGCAAAGGGCTTGATCTTAAAACCTTGATACCTTGAATCTGCAGAGTTTTCTCATCGTAATATTTTCACTGGGTGGCCTCTATAAGAAAGAGAAGGATTTCTGGAGGTAAAATACAATCATCTTACCCTGCTGAACTGAGTTGGGTTTTGTTAAGTTGGAGCTTCCCCAAATGGAGGGTTGGGTTGAGCCATTGGACTGGTGGAATCCAAAACCTGGGTGCACCATTTGATGACTTGCTGTGAAGTGTTCCTTTTCCTGTGCCGTCTGCAGCACTGAAGAGCTCGATCCCTTGTTTGGGTTAGATAGTCATTGAAAGAGATCACTGATTAATGTAAGGGAAGGTCCAGGGCTTGGACAGGATAGTATGCATCCCTCTTTGGGTGAGTAGCCCCAGGGGTGGGTGGATGTGAGAGCAGCTGGACTGTAAAGTGGGTTATTGAGGAACAGGGAGTGGTGAGGCCATCTAACCTAGAGGGGTTTGGGCTCTGCCTTGGGCTACCACAGTAATCATCAGTGTCAACATCTGGCACATCAATTTTTCCATTAGAAACTCAGTTCTTTGTGGGATTTTAATATCTTGGCTATTTCAGATCACGCTGAGAAACAGCATGCCCCTGTGCAGGCACTCAGGATGCTTTAGTCATTTGCAAAGCCAACATATATAATAATAATTTATTGCACTGCCTGGAGAATAGGCAGGATGGGAAAACCAAGCCCCTAGGTAGCAGGAGTTCTTTTCTATCAGCCAAGCTGTAGGAACGATGTGCTTGCAATTAACTCTAATAGCAAGAGAGTAGCTGGTGAAGGGAGGGGTTGGGCAAAGGGGCTTTTTTTGGCTGAGATTCTGCTTTGAAACAGAAGAGCTCCTTTGATAATAGGTTAGGTTCAGGATAGTTTAACAGTTGCCCCTGCCCAGTGAGGTAGTGTGGTGGAAGGCTGGGGGGAAATCGCTGTATTCCTCACAAGTAACACGGAGAGGTGTTGAGACCTGGTGTCCCATTTGATGCTGAGAGACTTCCTGGTTGTAAGTCTGCATGTCTTTTGTCATGTGGACAAAATTTTGTGGTGTTTTGAGGCATGACTCCACCAGGAGAAGTGATGGTTTAGAAGGGACTAGAGAAAGGTCCTCCTGGTCTCTGCTGTGCATTCACTGCCCATGGCTGGTCCACAGTGTGATTCAGAGCAGATGGAACTGGGTCTAGGGAGATTTTCTCCTCTTGGAAACATCTGCAGCTCCAGTGTGTTAGTCTCCCATGAGCCTTAGCATCACTTACCAAGTGTAAAACTGAGAGCTGAGCCTTCACATAGTTCTCATCTGAGATAAAGCACTTCCAGACTTCAGCTTTACTTAAAACTGTGGGTGAAACACTTTGGTCCATAGTTGGGCACAAAATTAAGGCAATCTGGTCTGCAGCCAGAGCTTTCTTGGGGGCATGAGCTACACATGTGTGTCTGTGTGTGTAGCAACTCTACAAAACGGGACCTAGTTTAAGAGAGTAGTTCTGTACAGGAAAGCACTTAAGTATATGTTCAAGTCCTACAGAAGTCAAAGCAACTTAAGCCCATATTACAGTTAATCAGGAGCTCAAGTGATTTTCTGAGTTGGCCTAGATCTGGAGTGACACATAAGGCTCTCCTGAGCTGGGATTCACAGCCCTATTCTGCAGTTCCTTCCCAAGGAAAGTGCTGATTTATTTATTTTTAATTCTTGCCTTAAAGAATGGCCTGTTTTGGCCTTACTGCTTTGCAGGTTATTGGAGAGGATGATGTGGAAAGGTAAAGCGCTCTGAGCAACACAGTCCTTTCGAAATGACAAAGAGAATTTGTACCATTCATTTCAAGAGGACTCTGCATCAAGAATAATGCTGTAACAGGGGTGTTTCACTGAAGGATACTGTTGGAGTCGAAATGCTGTCTGATGTGATCAGAATGACAGCCTGCTTGAAACTGGTGCTGTGTAATGTGTTGCTGTCGATTGCTTTCCTTTAACGTATTTTTTTTTTCCTTTCTGAAGTCTCTTTGCTATGAGTGGGATACTTGCAGCATGGATTTGAAGTGAATGTAATGCTTTGTAATAAGAACAATAAGCAGGTGCATTGTATAAAATTTAAGTGGAAAGCTACTGCCTAGAAGGGGAAAGTAATGTGGTTACTGCTGCATCTTTTCCCCATATGAGCGTTGTTCCCCAAGCACTTAGGGTTTCTCAGTGTGATAGGTTTATTTAAGGTAAACTCCTATTCAGGTGAATGGGACACTGCTTCTCACTTCTGATTTTTTAGTATTACTTTTTATGGTTATAACAATAGGCAGTGCTAATACATAGGTTCTTTGTAAGAAGCCTAACATTTTGCCTGGAAGTAACCAGATCATTTGCTGAAAGCTTGAGTGTTGCTAATGAAAAGGGGTGGGAGAGGAGATTACCTTTAATAAGGAGTTTAAGTGACATTTTTGTTACAGAATGCCACTGCTCTTGATTTTCACAGAAGCAGGGAATTGAAGGTGTTTGTGAGGCAGGTGTGGTGCAGCTGGGTGCCTGAAGACTTGCCTTGTTTGTGCCTCAGTACTTAGCCCATCCTTGCTCTTGAGCAGGTCCGTGCTTCTTGGGCACACCAGTCATGGCCAGCAGCATCCCTTGCTGTCTGAGAACATCCCAGCAGATGAAGTTCTCTGGGTGTTCCACCCCATGTTTGCAAAGCACTGTCTGTTCTTGTGTTTCGTGTCCCTGCTCGGCCTGGCCAGGAATGAACCCTTGTCTTGACCTGCAGCATCCTCTGGCAGGAAGGCTGCCAAGAGACTTCCAGCTGAAAACACAGTTTGTTAGGAAAGGGAACAAGTTACTTTTTGGCTTGCCTTTTTGACCCCTGGCCTCCAGACTAGGCAGATCTTTCTAGTCCTTACTTTAGTTAATCCAGCCTTGCCAAGACCAGCAGTGTCGTTGGGTGCTTTTCTGATCAACTCCTCTCTCCAGTGTTGGCTAGAGCAAAACCTTCCAGCTTTAGGTCACCCTGAAGAGGAGGTTTGCTCCTGTGAATGTGTCTGAATGACCCCTTTTTGCTGAGGAAAGTTCTCAGGTAATGTTTAAAATCCACGCTAAGTCCAGTTAATACAAATGGTACTTCAGAAACAGGATCTCAGGGCTTTCAGCTCCACGTATGATGTGGTGCTGAAGGTTGTTTGTGCCATGCTGATATGTCCTAGCTGGACTGCTCATGTTTCTTTGCAGCAAGTGACCATTACGTTTTTATTAGAAAAGTGGGCTTGTCAATCCAGAAGGGTCATAGACTCCCTTTTTTAGGGAATCAAGAGAACTGGCAGAAGCTGGAAAGTGCTGGCTTTGAACTATGGAGAGCTGTTGTCTCAGGAGTGTCTTGTTTCTCTGACAAGCAGCAGCTCACAGGTCCCCTTGATGCCTCATGGCTTGCACATGCTAAAATGGGAACAAAACCCAAAGCTTGTGGTGTCACTCTGGAACTGACTGGTTCATCACTTAGAGGGAAAAGGCTTGGGTTCTTGGGAGCATGTGTCTGTTATAGGCTGGAAAAAGGGGCAAACTAGACTTCTTGCCTTGACTTTAGTACTTTGTCTCTCTGATAAGTGCCCTGATTTCGTTTTCTGGAAATGCAGTTATAGTTTATTATTAATGACATTTGTAATGAACTTGTTCTTGCATTGTATAGGTACAAAGTTTAAGTCCTTCGTGGTTTCGATATATTGGCGTGTTAACACAAATTCCAGTAACTCTGTAATGGAAATTCTAATGCTTCCATGGTGGGGCTGTGAGGCTGCCTGGAGGTGGTTCATTCTCACAGCTGAACAGTGGCTGTGTTGTGTTGGCCACGTGTGCTCCCAGCCTGATGAAAAGCAAGGCAAAGCACTTTAACTGAAACCACCAAGAAGTCACGTCACCCGAATTTGTTAAGCCATGGTGACTTTTGGTTGCAGTCACCTTGGCATTTAGAAAGTGCTCTGGTGTGTGAGAAAGTGTATTGTGGGGCTTGTTCATTTTCATTTAAATGTTTTCAAAATACTGGAGACTTCAGAGTGAAAAGAAAGGAGATTTTGGTTTTCTTTAAGGTACCAAACCTGCCCTGGACATGGTGCAGAAGCTGTGTGGCTGCTGGGGACTTGGTACCTTAACTGTGATATTTTTGCAGACACGGCTTCCAGTGCAGTTCTGTTGAAGTCCTTTGTACCCTCCAGTGAAGGGAATTGCAAAGGATTGGCACAGCCTGGCTTGAGTTTCTGAGCTTATGAAAGCAGTGTAAAATGCTTTTGGCTGGCTTTTGAGGGCAGATGTCTGAGCACTTCCATTGTCATATAGTGATGGATCTTCTTTATTTGGGTTGGACATCACTGTCCTTTATTGCAGCAGCAGGAATTTTTCTGAGTCCAGTGTTCTGTCTCCAAAATGGCAAAGACTTTTTCTGTCAACTAATAGCTTCCTTGACAGGGATGTGACTTTAATCCCTTATGGAAAATGATTCTGCATTCATCCCAGAGCGGGAACGGGGCTCAGATCTGTTGGGTGTTCCCAGCATTGCTTTTACTGCTGGGTTGCAGCAGCCATGAGGACCAGATTCGTCCAGTGTGTCCTCATGGGAAACACTGGAGGAATCTGGATCTGTTGTCTTGGTGAAGATGACCATCATTGTGTCAGGAGGTTGGCTCTGGAGCATTGCAGCTCTGTGGTAGCTGCAGGAATTTGCCCAGAGCATATCTCTGGGAATGATCTGTGGTCCTTGGGTTAATATCTACATAGTGCAAAGGCGGTGGCCTTGGTGGATGGGCCAAGTTTGATTTCTGAAGGCCAAACCTGCAGTGGAGAAAAAGCTGAAGGTGTGGCTGTGGTTGTGAGAAAACTGATGCTTTCCTGCTGTGCTCACTTTCTGTTGCTGGTCAAAGGCAAAAGCATCAGTGGAGTAAAAGGAGTAAAAGAAATCCCAAAGTCCAGAATTTCTGGTCAGCTGGGCTACAAACCTCTGAGGGCACAGAGCAGAAACACTGTTGAGAAAAAGCAAGTGTGAGCTTGATGTGTGATATTTTTGCCTCTGAAGGGACTTCTGATCCTCAGTAGCTTTGCAGTGAATGTAGATGATTGCCCTAAAGGTGATGTTTCCAGGGAATGCTTTTATCAGGAAGGTGGTGAAAGAGGAGAAAGGAGAGTTTTCCTCTTTATTGGGAAGATACTGCTTTCAATTCTTATAAAGAAGAGTGAGTAGGTTCAATCTCAGCATTTTTGGCCAAGCCCTCAAAAGCAATGACTTGTATTGAGATGCAACAAACTGAGGCTTCCTGCTGGCAGTTTTTCCCAGCTGGTGTTAGGGCAGGTTCCAGGGAATGTGGGGTGAATGCCTTCAGGAACTCTTAGGCAACCAGCTCACCTCCAAGAGGCACAGGCATGCTGCTTCTCAGCTCTTCTGAGCCGCTCAGTGAGACTGGTGCCTCATGAGAAGTTCGAGGTGTGTTAGTCATTTGTTGCAAGACTATTTCCTTTCAATTTTTGCTCTTCTTGCTGTGTTATTTAGACTGCAGGAGTGAGGAAGGATTCTGAGCTGTCTGCGTGGAGCAGGGTGATGGTAGAACACCTGTTCCTGGGCAGGAGGTGACATCCCCAGGGAGGCTGATGGTGGCTGGTGCTGAGCCACAGGGCACCGGGTGGTTTCCCACAGGGGGACAGATACACTTGTCAGGGCCATGTGTGGGCCTCTGTGGGGAAGGAAGCATTCACTCATGCTCCTCACAACACACAACTGTTTTTTGCTAATCATTCCACCCTGCAGGAATTTTTTTTACACTGATTTTTGTTGGTGGTGGTTCTTTCGTTCAGCCATTATTTTTTTTTCTTTTCCCTCCAGTAATTGTTGAAGCTGTTTTTAATCCCTGACCATAATAAAGCCACACTGTTAACACAAGCAGCGGGGTAGCTGAAATTGCAGCTGTACTACAAGCTCTGCTTTTAATTTCAGGCTGTTATTAATGAGGCTAGAAACTTTCCCTTCCCCCAGTTGAGCTTCAACTGTGTGTCTTCATCCAAGCCACTTTATTCTGTGCATCCCTGACTCCATCTGGACATAACAGGTGAAGGCTGAAGACTCTTTTCAGATGTCATGGAGAGGTTTCTGGCCACTGTCCTTCCCTTTTTGTCATGAAGGCAGCTCTGTGGAGGTGGAGGCTTGGGAGCAGGCAGCTGCAGGGAGTGGGACAGAACCTCCCAAGAGAGGGAGAACTGTGGGGAACTGCAGCCCAGAGGTGCTACTGCTGGGAAGGAGATGGAACTTCACGTGCTTGACGCAGGTTGGAGGGCAGGACAGGGTGGCTGGATGAGTTTGGGTTGCTTGTGAGTTGCTGCCCCTGCACTTTGTTCCTAGGGCTAAGCATGAGGGGCTCTGATGGTTGGTGTTGCCATCCCATGAGGCAGCACCCATCAGTCTCCATTAAGGGAAGGTAATGTGGTGTGTGTCTTTTCCTCTCCTTTTGGCTCCTGCGGTGCCCTGGCTGCCCACAGGAGTAGTCTGTTGTTTACAGAAGAAGCAGTAATGGCAAAAAGGTTTATGTTTTTGGAAGGTAATTCTGTAATTGCATTGGGGATATGGAAATCCCAGTCTGCTGCTGAAATTGCTGCAATAGACTCGAACTTAGAGATTGTCAGGACTCTAGGAAAAATTCCCAGCAATTTGCATCTCTGAAGTGCAATCCCACAGTCCTGTTTATAACCTTGTGTGTGTTAGAGATGACGTATTTCTCTGTGGCCAAAGGCATGTAATCCTCCCAGCCCCAGGTGTTTGCACTCAAGGCCAGGTTGCCTTTTATTTCTTGTGCAGGTACTACTTGAGTGCTGCAAGCCTGTGAAACAACCCTTTAGGACTGTATCTGCAATAGTCTCTAGTTTTTTAGTTAACACCTTCCCTTCCCTGCAGTGTAATAAAGGTAATTACTGCCTGTGCAGTGTATGTGTTTGCAGCTCTGCAGAAGGATTTGCTGGGCTGGTCTCGTTCAGCTGGCTCCCGTTTGGATCCTGCATCTCTGGACCGCGATATCTGAGCCTGATGCCCCATGGCGTATGCACTGGCCTTTTTCCTAGATGGATTTATTGGATTTCCAGTAAAGACAAAGTCTGAGGTCCAGCGGTGCTGAGCAGGCAGCGCTGCACTCGTTTGTCCAGCCTGCTGTGCTCAGCTCCTTATACGGCCAAAAAAAGGAAGAGGAAAAGAGGGCGCAGCGTGAATACCAGACATACGATGCATTCCTCCCAGCTGCAAACTCTGAGTATGCTTTTCCCTGGAAAGTGGGCCCTCTGTACATCCATTAATTCAGGCGCTGTACTGTTTAGCAGGAAGAGGGAAGCCAGCACTGAGCTGGCTCCAAGCAACACTCAATTGTCTTGTGTAAAGGAATTTCTTTTCTGTGAGGGTTTTTCTTTCTTTGGTGGGAGACAGGAGTGGGGCGAGGAATGGGTGAGGGGGCCAGGTTTTCCTGAAGCTTGCTCTGACTTGGCAAGCTGCCAGCAGGTAGACTGCAATTACATCTATTTTCTTCATCTAAAAATCAATCAGATTCATCATTAGCCTCTACCTTTAAATTATATTTTCCCTGAATAGCATCTTCCGGTTAGTGGGAGGTGGAGGGTAGGTAAGGCAATCGATCCTATTACTTCATTCATAATCTGGCTTCAGCCTCTGTTGTTTGAATCCCTGTGGGTGTGAATGGCTGTGCTCAGGCTGCTCTGACCTGGGCTCAGGCTGGAAGTACAAAGCACAGGTTCTCTGTTGGATATTGGCCCTGATACCTCCCAGTGGGCCTGGGTTTCCGAAGCACTGGTTTGTTCTCTTGCGAGCTTGAATGAGGAAGGTCAGGCCAGTCCCTCCCCTCTCCTGGTGTGTCCCTGGTTCACGGCATGCCAAGGCACACTGTGAGCTGAACTGCCGTGGCAAGTTTTATGGTTTCCTAGATTGTTTGGAAGCCACATTATGAACTGGAAACCACAGCAGGGTGAATCCTGGTCCTACCTGTGCACTGGCTGCTTGCCTGCCTGCCAGCACCTGGGGCCATGTGAGCAGGGACACCTCCAGCCAGCCCTGTTTGTGCCTGCTACCCAAGGGAGAGCTTTTCCAAGACCACAGACGTGACTTGTGCTTCTGTGGATGCTCTCTGTGTTTCATGGGGGCAAAACAGGTGGGAGAATTGGGCAATTGTCACTCAGCCAAAAGGCATTTGGAAAAAGCAGCTTGACAACCTTGAGTCATGTTTTACTGCCTTGGGATCAGAGTGCCTGGAAAGCAGTTCTCTATTGTCTCCTCACAGGCCTTGCGGAGGTGATGATGCTACTTAATTTCACAAGCTCCTTTCATCTAGCTCCTGCACTGTGCTTTCCCATCTCGAGGATGGGCTGTGACAGCACTTGACTAAGGCAATCTGTGTAGCTTTGTGAGGATCCCATCTGTTTCTCTCCTTGACAGCTGGGTTGTTCCATGTTACTTGCCTTCTTTCTTTCCTGTAAAACCCAGCACATTATTAGGACCCAAAATAGTAGCTCCTCTGGGCCAGGTTGTAATAGGAGGGTGTTTCATGATGACAAGTTCCAGCATTGCATGAAGGCAAAGCCCTTTAATACATGCAAGGAAATAGCAACAATGTGCTTGCAGGTCATGCATTGCTCAGCTCTTTGAACTTCTACATTGTCAAGTGTTTGTTGTCTCTGTTCTTAGAGACTGTACTTTGCAACAAGCACTGTAAATTATCCAACAAGGATAATAAAGGAGTTTGAGGGTAGAAGAAAGAGAAATGAATGGCAAATCTATGCTAATGGAAACATCTGTTGGGTATTCTTATTACTCTTTCCCTATCCATCCTTACATGCATCCGGAGGTTTTTAAAGCCAGGTGGAGTATAGACTTAATTTTTTCCTCTGAGTGGACCTTAGGCTCTTGTGTATAGGTTTGGGTTAGAACTGTCAAGTGTTTTTTTTGGCACCATTTCACATAAGTGCATTCTTGAGCATTTTGCTATAAATGTGCGTTAATGGTGCTCCTTGTGCATTAGCCAGAGCTCCACAAAAATTCAGGTAGTGGGCTTGGTGAGTGTCAGATTTGGGGGGTGCCTTAAAAGTTTTGACTGACCGAGTTCTCTATGATGGTTTTGATGTGGATGATAGCTGCCAGCTGAGAGCAGGAGACTGCCAGGCTGGTAGGACTCTGCTCCTGTGTCCTCAGATGGGTGTATTGCTTGCAGAAAGCTCTTGGATGCTGCAGATACCTGACCTGTGCGCGTGGTTTAGGACAACCATGAGTTTTGTTGGTGCTGAAAAGTCACAGCCTCTGTATCTTGCTTCCATTTCTGCTAGGTTTAAATGGGTGTAAATTTCCACTGGTTGCTTTTCTAGTGCAATGAAACACTGAACTGGTGGAGAAGGAGAAAAAGACAGGTGACTGATAAATATTTCTTTAAGCATTGGGGTGGTTTTGATTCCAGGATGTTATCTTCTCGTTGGGAAAAAAAAGTAATTTAATATAATAATTACAATGCACCCTCCAAGTGTAGGAGAATGCCATGCTTCTGTTCCTTTTTGTTTTTGTGGTACAGCCTTAAGGTGTCTTACAAGAAGTATGGGCTGTCATTATTAGAGGATCCTGTAAAACAGCTGTAATAATTGCACAGTGTTCTTTATTCCTGTCAGGTTTATTCATAGACTTTTTTTTAAGACACACGAGGGACTGTCTCTGCACACATCATTGATTTTGCTAATAAAATCTTATATTTTGATGGTACATTTCATTGGAAAATCATTAACTGCTCCATAAGACTTACAGTATCGTGGGATGGGAATGTTTCCCATTGCCTTGATGGAGAGATTGATCTAGATGGATTTCTTTGATTTCTTAATAGCTACTGGGAAAGGGCACAGAATCAGATGCCTCATCTCTACTCCAGTCTCTCTCACCGGGGCTTTTCTTCCTTCAGGGACTGGAGAAGGTGCTTAAAACCTGTTTGAAATTATTCCAGCGAAAAGCATGGGGAGAGGACACGTGTTGGACCACGGCCACCATGTTGTCCCCAGTGGTGCTTCCATGTGAGGTTCCTGCTGGCAGCTGTGATTGTAGGTCAGCTGCTCAAGTTGAGGGCATTGTTTCTGTTCAGGCTGCTCAAGGACTGTGGGCAGGGTTAAAGTGCTGCTGTCCAGTATCAGCTGGGTCATGCCTGAGAGCTTCAGGCTGAGCTTTTGCTGTCCCTTCTAGCTGAGTTCTTCAGGAGCTTGGAGCAGCAGCACATGGTGTTTTAGATCCCACTGCAAGCCCAGAGTGCCTGGAGTGAGGTGAATCTGGGTGCTGCTCTGGTTTGGCTATTAAGGAGCTTTTCTGCTGTAAGGCAGTGGTCAGTGTTGGACTGGCAGTCAGAAAGCCACCACTGAGCCAAACTCCAGTCCTGTATTTAGCGGCAATTAGCAGATTTGAGCACGTCCTTCATTCAGCCAAAAAACCTGGGAGATGACACAAGTCTATGTTTTACTGTATTCATTAATTTAGTGTGTTGTATTTGAGGGAATGTTTAGTGTTCAGGTTTGTAGAGCTGAATCTGATTCCATTTTACAGGAGACAGCCCAGTTGTCCATAGCAACCTGAAATTGATTTTTCCCCCCCTGCCTGCTGAAAGCTGTTCTCTCTTGAATCATCCCTTTAAATTAATATAGTGAACAGGATGTCCCTGCATGCAGAAACTTTTTTTTTAACAACAAGTAACCTAGGCAAAAAAAAAAAAATTCTTTTTTGAACAACAGCCCTGCCTCTGTCTTTACTGCTACTTGGCATTAGTCCTTACTGTGTTGTTTCCTCGTGCTTTGTTTCAGGCACTGGAGGCCATTATCAGTTTTGGTTAATCATTGCTGCTGCCACAGGGGGATGTCCCCCTGCATGCCCAGGCCACCATGGCAGCAGGTCCCTCTTCGGCATGAAACCCTTCAGGCTGCCCTGTTCTGTGCTGAAAAATCTATTTTTTTGTAGCGTGTGTAACATCAGCCCTGTGCTTTTCCCTGACGTGCAGTGGTGCCCACACGTGGCACTGGCCATGTTGTGGCTCTGGCTGTGACCTGCCTTTTTTTTTGTGCATCTTTCCAGTGCAAGCAGTGAGTGTGCTTCAGAGGAGGCTGGTTGGAAGGTTTTTGGGAAGAACTGCTATGCTGTTTTGTTCCTACTTGTAAAAGAAATCTATGTCCTTGTCATCTCTGTGATGCCTGAGGACTCCAAGGGAGCGATTACTTTGTCAGAGGAGTGCCTGGGATAAGGAATTTAGGAAATTTGATCTTTTTGCTACCTGGAAAAGCACTTGACTACCTTTTGGAAGAACGAAAGCTTGTATATGGTCAGCACAGAATGCCACCTCTTTCCACATTTGCTTGTCCCTGGATTTTGCACAGCATGGCAAGACAGCAGAGATTTTTTTTCCTGTGTTCTTAGTTCTTGCCCTGCTTGTTGCAAAGCCCCTGGAGGAGGAGGTGTTGCTGGGCTGGGGCAAGGTGTGCCGTGGTAGCAGTTGTCCCACCAGACTTGTCCCTGTTGACTGTTCCACACAAAGAGAAGCAAGCTGCTGCTTGCATCTACGCTTGGGCCATTAGCACAAATTGCACCAATCTGTGCTGTGAAATGTCTGCCTTTTCCTGGCTTGTTTAATGAAAAGTTAAAGGGGAAAAAAAAAAGCACACGAAATCAATATGGCAGAGGCTTCAGCTGCGTGTTCACCTGCTGTCACTGTGAGATGAAGCCATGTCACTTGATACGCCTCGTGTACGGCACTTGTTGAGAAGATAGTTATTTCATCTCTCTGGTTTTTTTCATGTCAGTCAAAAAATGGTTTGTTTCATGTGCATCATCTGAACATTGCACTGAATAAGCTACCCAAAAAATGTTAATCTCCAATTCTGTACTGCTTTTACTGTCGCATCCAACTGCTTCAAACACAGCGATGAGTGTATCTCTAATGATGACTTCCAGATGCAGAGGTAGCAGAGGCATCTACTTCTTCAGGTGCCAAAACTGAGACTTACAAGGCCTGTTTTTTCAGAACACTTCATGTTTTGTAGTGCTGTACATGGTTATAGTACAAGCCTTGATTAAAGGTTGAACAGAGAATCTCAATCCCTCCCTGCTAGTTCTTGTCTCTTCTGGACATGGTCCTTCTGTATCTTTATTCAGCCTGAAAAGGCAAAGCAATAAATATGTGGGAAAATTTGATATATGTGACTTTGCTCTTATCGTTCAGAAGGTTTATGGCAGAGGCATAAAGAGGATCTAATCTTTCCAAGTGACACTCAGCTGCCAGACCACAAAGCTTCCTTTCTGGTCTCCTTACCATTGTCTGCCTTGCTTGCCCTCCATCTTCTGAAAACTGAATGAGGGGGAGGAAGCCACTGTCCCACATGGCTGCAACCTCCTTTTTGACATGGCTTTCATACACCACTAGCATGTAGAGTGGACGCTGCTCCAGGTGTCAGTGAACTTCTTTGTGTCTCGTTGTCATTCCTCCCTCCAGCAGGGGTACTGCCTGCCCAGGAGCTGGCTATGATCTGGCTGGGTTATGCAGAAGTTCCTCGACTGTTGTCTCTAACTTCTGTCAGTGGGATATTTGTAAATTTAAATGCTTCCTCCCAGAAGTATCAAAGGAACTGAGGCCACTTTTCAGCATGGACATGAAAGGCTTTCGCGCACTGGTGCAGCCAGGATTGCCATGGAGAACAAAGGCTTTTGCTAATCGCTTCTAATGCGTTTCAAGTTTATGCCTCATTTTTTCCCCTTTTCAGATGGCCTCCCAGAGTACTGAGACTTTGCTGACTGACTCACCAAATAATTAACAGGAGGAGGACTCAATCTCTGAAACTTTTGAACACCTCTTTTAATTTTCTTAAATAAGCCAGTAGTCTGGCCAGGATCCAATTTGTGTAATTACATTTGACCTAACTTAATCCCTTGGCAGTTTCAATTGCATGTGGTAGTCGTCTTGGCTCCCTGTCCTGGGCTGCCATTCAATGCTACTCCATGCTTTTCAACAACTGTTGTAATTCAGCTGTAGAAGGGGGTGTATTTTCTTGGTGGAACCATTCCTCATATCTCTATCCCTTGCTAAACATCCTTATCTCACTAGTATTTTGGGAGGTAACACGTCTGATGCTGCAGATGATCTTGCTGAAGTCCTTGGAGCTACTTTCACCCTTAAAGAAGGGTATGCATTTAAGAGTCTTTTATCAGTTGTCCAACGTACATTTTGAGACTACTCTGAGTTTTTCACCTTCAGGCATTTATTGCTTAGTCTCCTCAGCTACTGTGTGCTGCTTTAGGGATGTTATTGGTACAGGTATTCCTATTTAGCCTTGGAAACAGCACTTGTGTTATCCAATCAGTGCTAAACAGGAGTGTATCGCCTTCCTGTGCTGACAGCATTTGGGCTGGCGGCTGTAAGTGTTGGCATTGCTAAGAGTGCAAGTGATGAAGGAAAGCAAAAGCCCAGGACAGCTAGGCAGGATGAAAAAAAACATCCCAAGCAGAAACTTGGAGATGGACAAAGTGCAGTAGCCAAAGGGGCAGTCAGGTGGATAATCCATGCTAAAGAGAAGACACTGAGTTCTTGCATTGGCACCTCCTTAGATGTGCAACAAGCATCTTGTTTTCACAGCAGGTGACAAATTGAGTGTTTCTTGGCTTCAGCCATCGGAAGAGGCGTATTTGTTACAAAGCCACTTGATCCTTTGGGGGCAGGAGCAGCTCCTGCTGAGGGGAGACAGGAATTTAGATGAGATGGGGCGCAAAAGGTGATCTACTGCTGAAAGGTGCTGTTGTTGCAAATTGTCTGCTACCATCTAACTGTTTTTCTGAGGGCCTCCAGAAGCAGGATGGCAAATATAATATTGCTGCTCTCCCGTGTTGCTTGTTATCTTTCATTAAATTTGGGATGTTTTTGTCATTCAGAACTCCCCCCTGTGTTTCTGAACACTGTTCATGTAAATCCTTTCTTTACCTTTCTACATTGTCACTAGACACTTGGGTCCATGAGAGATTTCATTTTGCTAGGTAGAACATCCTGAAGATCAAAACATAAGAAGTATGTTGTGAATACAGAAGCCATTAATCAGACCTGACTTTTACCCTCTGGATCTATCCCATAATTATACACATTTAAATCCCAGAGTAGGCTGGAAATCTTGCCTCTGTTGGTTTCAGTGGCACTGTAAATAAAGTCACCAGTGGTAACATTAAAATTTGTCCTCTGTCACAGAGCTTAAAGGTTTGGAGTCAGAGCCATCTGATTTTGATGTGTGCTGGATATTGCTTATACCTTGGCAGAACTTTCTGCAAAGTCCCTGAACACTTTGTTTCCTAGAACACAAATTTATCAAACCCTTATGGTGGTTGTCAGAGAAAATGTGGCCAACTCTGAGTGGTGGTGCATGATGTATCTACAGTCAGTGATGCTGCTTTTGAAGATCTGTTTGCATGTTAAATAATGGGGTGGGGAAAATTGCACTTCAGAGTTGCTGGTTTTTCCTTTACTCCTGGACTGGACTCTGCCTGCTGTCCTGAAAACAAATCTTTTATTTTTCTCATTTCAGAGTACTTTGTAACTGAGTGTGCCTGAATGCATCAGCCTTTGGAGGTGGGCGTCTTCCCTTGAAACAGCCTCCTACTATCAAAGTGCCTGCTCTCTTGGGGTAAGGAAAGACATACTCATGCAGAGATTGAGAATTCGCTGTGAGCAGAAGCAGAATGGGCAAAGGGAGGACAAACCACACTGCCTCAACTTGTAAATTTTGGAAATAGTGAACATGTCATGGAGAGAGGGAATAAACTTAATCTGACCACTGTAAATAAAACAAATTATAAACTTAAGTTGCAGCAAGAGAAATTTAGCTGAGGTGTCAGTGAATGATCTGAACTAAGGATAGCTGAGTGCTGGAGTGAATTTCCCCCAGGAGGTTAGGCAGTTTCAGTCATGGAGAGGTTTAAGAACAAGTTGGAAAAGCAGTAGCCAATGTGCTTTTAGAGCCGATCCTTCCATGTAGTGACTTCTGTAGAGTCCTGCTAACCCACTGATGATTAGAAATGGGATTGTCTGAAATTCTTATCTTAACAACCTTATTCAAAGCTGATAAGGTGAAAGGCAAAGCTGAGTGTATCTGTGCAGAATGAACTGCATGGTTTGGTGAAGAATTGATGGAGCAGCAATTAACACTGGTGCTCAGTGACTTTGTTACCTGAATCGTGATGTTCTTCTGGAGGGAAGTATAAGCTCAGGGGAAAGAAGAGGTTTAATCCTCTGTTGTTGGCATGCACTGTAAACTTGTGGTAAAACCAGGAAGTTGTATCAATTCTGGCTCTTTTGTAGTAAGTTTCTTTGAGTTTGGGTCTCTTCCATTGGTCCATGTAAGGGATTTGCTCTTACTCTCAGGGGTGTAATCTCATCTGTTTTATTGTGACATCAGAACACAATGCTACAAATATAGGTATACTGAGCAAGACACAAATATCATGTGGAGCACAGAGAGAGGATCCAAGTGATTGCTTTTCCCTTCTGTTTCCAGGGCTGATGAAGAGGAGGAGAGTTTAACTTTTCTTCTCTTTCTCTTCTGTTCTTGTTGTCCATTGTGTTTCTTTGTCTTGTCTTGACAGCAAACACAGCAGGCTTTTCCTGAGTTTAAAAATGCTGGCTCGCCAGCTAGGTCTTGAAATTAGGTCCTGAAGATGGCTGCTCCTTTGGCTCCCTTGCTTCTTCCTCCTTCCTCCCGTCCCTAGGAGCTACTGATGACAAATTGAGCCTGGGCTCAGACAGCCTCTGAGCCCTCATATGACAAGAGGGGAGTTCAGGTGCTTTGTCCTCCTTGGCCTGGTTAGGAAGATCAGTGAGATACTTTTCTTATCTTGTAGGACATCTGGAATTCAATGGGAAGTTCTTCAACCTCTTGTTGGACTTTGGTTTCTCTAATATTTACATTTCATCCATAATGTCAGCAAACACTGGTGTCTCCCCTGGAATTATACCAGTGTCTTATTGTTCCTTATCGTTTTCTGCTTAGAAGAGATAAGCTGTTGTGTCCCAGGGCTATGGGGACATGGAAGAAACTTGCAAATAGCTCTAAGAAATGCAGATGGTGTCAAGAAGAAAATAAGGGATGCCTTTCTGAAGTTACCTTTGTACATGTTTTTAATTTTTTTTCTCTTTTCTGTTTTCTTTTTTGTCCTCTTGAGCTTTTCAATTCCTGCAACTATCTGCTCAAATCTTGAAAGCAAAATGCGTTCGTGGAAAGATACAATTTACTGTGTTCTCCCCTGATCTTTTGATCTCAATCAATCAAATAAATCCAAGACCTTGCAGTTCACCTTGTTGCAAGGATGGTTAATAATTTGAGGGGTTGTGCCAATGGCAGTGATGGTTTTCCAGCCTTGTGCTTTTTTTTTTATTGTTGTTATTCTTTTTTATGGTTCTGACCTTTTGGACTGGTCAGGGTAAGATTATTTGCAGAGAATAGTCCATAAGTATGCCTGTCAGGACTGGAGTTAACATTCGAGCATTGCTGCTTAGCAAAAGAAAACAGTATGCCAAAGTTCAATTTAGATTTCCCTGCAGGGTTGAAAATAATGACAAGACTCACTTAACGTGGCAGGGATGAGTCCTGCCACCTCTAAGGGAGTGGCTGCCGTGTGGTCCTGCAGCATTTTGTAGCTGTGTGCCTGGTTGATTTGTCTGCTCCAGAAATTTGGTGTCTGGAATCTCATGCTGGGGCTTGCTTGGGGTGGAGGAGCTCTGGGTGCATCTCCTGGCTCTTTGAGGTGCCAGCTCAGTCAATTGATAATTTCTGTTGATTTAGCAGCTGAAATTTTCCTTTTCCAAGCACTGTGCTCCTTGCAATGCAAATGAGGGTTTGTGGAGCTGCTCTAAGCTCTGTCCTGCCCTGTTCCCATCCTTGCACTCCATCCCTGCCCTCAGTGCAAGCCAGCCTGGCTTGCAAGTGTGGCTTAAGAGGGGCCATGAGTGTCCTGTGGTGCTTTGAGTTGTGTCCTGTGGGTTACCTGCCATGATCTCTGAGCCCTTTGGGAATCCCAGATTTCAATGGAAAGCCAGTTGGGTTTTCCCTGCTGTGACTTTTCATGGAAACAGTTCCTAGATATCTCCCGCCTAATGTTTGCCACCGTGGAAGCGTGCATCATCCAGTGGTAAGAATCTTGCTTTACTGTCAGGAAATATGATGGTGGTTATTGATGTTTCTGCTGTCCTGTCAGCAGAATTGACTCCTGGGGGTGAGAGCAGCACGAGGAGTGAAGCTGGAAATTAGCAGCTGCTATTTAGGCATTAACCTGCAGCGCTTGAAAGCTACACGGTCCATTGTGTTCAAATGGTCTCTTTAGAGCTGGATGTAAATGCTTGTTTGGATATAAATGTAGTTTGCCTGAAGCATGTGGCTCTTCTTAGTTTTTTTTTTTCCTTCTGTAGATGAGAAAGTCAGGGTGCTGAAGACCACTTGCATTTTATTCACAGGAATTCCATGTCAGTGGAACCCTGAGGCTGGGTCTGAAACCCATGGGTTTGGCAAAAAAAAATCCCCGTAAAAAAGAGCCTACATGTGGTGAAAAAAATTATGCCATCAATTGAGAAAGCAGACTGGGACTAGGTGGTGAAATAAAGGTGCAGAAAGCAATGGAACTTGTGGAAAGTCATAGAACACCTCCATGCCAGACCCCTGCGACAGCTCAGCGGCTCTTGGTCCAGATCAGCAGTGCTGTAACTTTCAGTGAAGCAGATGGGTCTGGTTCCTTGTCAGCACTGGCTGAAAAGTTTAGGAGTAAAATAAATAAATTTGTCTTTAGGCCCATCTTAAAATTCAGAAGTCATT
Source organism: Vireo altiloquus (assembly GCA_013396875.1). Lineage (NCBI taxonomy): Eukaryota > Metazoa > Chordata > Aves > Passeriformes > Vireonidae > Vireo > Vireo altiloquus. Next base: position 1,535,276 of record VZRF01005175.1, on the reverse strand, counting down.
TCTCCAGCACCTGTAAATTACTGAACCCTGTGCTGAATTTACCTGCCTTGCACATAAAAGGAGAGGACATGGGGAAAATAGGTAAGAGGGTGGCAGAGCAGAGCCTTTGTTGTGTGGTGCCACCACAAGCCTGGTGGCCATGCCGAGAGCTGGGGAGAGCTGTCCCCATCCCCACGGACAGCTGCCATCCTCCAGGTGGCAAAGGGAAGGGCCCTCCAATGTGCAGGAGTTTTGCATGTCCCAGAAGGCAACACTCTTTTTTCTTTTTCCAAAAGGGACTGGCAATTAGCAGCAGGGGTAATAGCCACCTGGAATTAAATTCTGTGGAGGCATGAGAAATAGTAGGGTATATTTGGAAATATCTATTGCATATATATATTCCTCTTAAGAGAAACATGTTGGAGGCGCCATATCCATAAATACTAATAAGGCTGTTTGATTCCAATTTTCAGGTAAGATTAACATTTTATTGAGTATTATATCTGTCACATTCAATGCTTTAGTGTACCATCCTCTCAGGCTTATTAGCATAATTGCAGTGCTTAAGCAACAATAAAAAATTCAACAGTAAAATAGCGGTTAGCACTGGCAATTTGTTATCAAAAGCTTTTACTTAAGGACAGCTTTTGAGCATATTTATTATCCAGTTAGGGCTATACATTATTTTCATTTAGAAAAACAAGAGGGAAGCAATGTAGGAATATTTTTTCTCTTTTAATGTCTAAATCAGAAGGCCTGAAAATTGATAACTGCCTTTTTCTCTTTCTTAAAATCGCCCGGCAAATTCACTTGGAGTGGGGAGGCAAGACAACAAAGCAAACTCGGGTCTGGAGCAGGACTGTGATGTTAATAACTCAGCAGAACAATTCTGTTAAATTCTGATGCTGACCTGGAGCGCCCTTTTGAAATTCCCTCATTGCCTCCTGGGCTCTGAAGATGCTGTGCTTTGTCCGTGGCTGATGGCACCGTCCCTGGGGCAGTGCAGGGGCAGGGGTGGCTGCAGCCCAGGGTGCAATGCAGCTCTTGGGGTGCTGCTCCCACAGACGAGGGGAGGGACTGGACAGGACCTGCAGGAAAACAGACTTTGGTGTCAGTGCTGGTTGTCTCTGAGGCTGGAGCAGAGAAGCATGGCCTGGCTGTGTGACAGTGCTATACACCCCCCCATTTCTTTTCTCCCTTGGAGGGCTCTTAGGGGAACAGTCTTTCCCGAAAAGCTGTAGTGCAGGTGTGAATGCATGTGTGTTGGCATGCCAGCACTCACTCATGCACATACAAGGTCCCTGTTGCCAACATGGCAAGATTTTGCATGAGTGTTTAAATTTTCAGCACGTTTTCTATGTGTATTTAAAATACAAAGTTGTACCTCATAAATGAAGAAGTAAATGAGTTTTAAACAACACAAGAAGTCCTTAGACTGAGAGGTCCATTGAGAAAAGCCCATGGAATTGGCAAGAGGAAGACTGTTGCTGCGATTGCTTGTGATTCCTTTGCTGGTAGAGGCTTTTTACAGACCCTCTCTCTGCTTGTGTTTGTTTTTCCAACATCTTTCACCCTTTGCTTTCATTGTTGTCCTTGTTCCCCAGACCTGTGCTCACCTTCAGCATCCTCCCGTCACTGCAACCTTGGTGCTTCTCTCCTGCAATGTGTTTTCCTAATTTTTCCTTGTTCTGGGAGACCTCCTTTGCCTTGTGCTGCTTTTTCAGAGGTTTCTCTCCCATCTTCTTGATGGATGACTCAGCTGTGGGCCTGTTGCTCTGTCATTCTGGTGATACCCAAAGCCCAGGGTGAAGAGCTGCCACAGCCCTGGTGATGCCTTGACTGGGCTCACAGTCTGGATAAGTGAGAAGGGTAAACTTGTCTGGTTTATTTTGCTCCCATTTTGACTGCTGTCCAAGCTCACTGTGAGGAGAAGTGAAGGCAGCGCTGCTGCCCCAGGGAAGAAGCTTGTGTTCATAGTGAAACAGGATGTGCAAGCAGGTTGTAGGAATTGGGAAGGGAGCACATGGAGACAGGTGAAACTAAGTTGGGCACATATTAGAGAAGTGATGTGCTTGTGGGGTCCTTTTCACAAACACCCTCTTCTGTGAATGTGTGAAATTTGAAAGGAGCTGGTTGTTTCAGATCCCTTTTTTTTGAAAGGGGTAAAAAACCCAATGTTATTCAGAGATACATTGTATGTTTCAGATTCTGGGGTAGTTGTGAGTCTTTTGTTGGTACACAGCTCACTCACATGAAACTGCCCAGCACTGCATGGTGTTTACACCTTCTGTCAACAGAGAACTTGCTGATGCTCCTGAGACAGTGAATACACAGAAACTGACTGTGGAGAGCTAAACTTTCTGGGAACTTTGCTCTTGGTGGAAATACGACTGTGATTTGAATTGCAGTTCTTCCATCAAAGAGGTCCCTCCATGATGACCCCTAGGAATGGGAACTTACGTCTGCTGTCTCAGGAGCAAGCAGGTTCCTGCACAGTCCTGCAGCTCCCCATTGTTGCTCCATCTGCCTCAGCTCATCTGGCTTTAGTACCCCCGAGGCACCTGAGCATCTCCTGCTTGCATCTGGCCTTGTAGCTGGGCAGTGCTGGGTGTTTCTGCTATGGCCAGGGAAAGCACCCTTCTAGCTCCTGTGCCCAGCCAGAGGGTTCCACATCCACAGAAGGGCCTGAGAGACCAGGGAAGGTGTTTTTTTTGGGTTGTTGGCATGGCCGAGGGCATTTCCGTGTGGCTCCTACCTGAGATCTGTAATCATCCAACATTTTAGGCAGAAAGGGTCGTGCAGCTCTTTTGTGCAGCTTGTGGCTCCGAGCAGGGTTAGCTTTAAGGCTGGATGAGGTTGCTCAGAGCTTGTCAAGACAGTGGTCACCTGCTGTGGCCTTGAGGGATGACAACAGGGTATGCCTTGGTAACAAAAGGACACCTTATGGAGGGCTCTGTAGGCTGTACTGTGGTGTCAGGGTAGTAGAGCAATGACTTCTCTGTGGGAGAGTCTGTCTGAAGGGTTGAGAGACACAGTCTGAGTATTGTCACAGCAATTCCTACGTTAGATTCCCCTTGTGAAGTGGGTAACACCATGCCCAGCTCTGCTGGAATGGGGCTAGCTCAGTAACTGCTGGGGACACTGCACAGCTCTCCTCACTGTGGAGGAGAGGGTCTGTGGCTGGAGACCAGTCCACATGTGGACACGTCCTCCCCGAGGAGCGAAGTGCCTACATGCTCCCTGCGGGGGAAAAAATGGCTGAAAGAATTTAGCAGTGATAAATGTCATAAAAAATACTTATGCTGGAATTTGTAAAGCCTGGAACATCTGTTCTCAACAGTGCTTTGATCACGTTGTGAGGCTTTTAAAATGATACTTCCATGAATTAAGTGAGATCCTTATGGCTGCAGGATTCCTTTCAGTGCCCCTTTTTTCATGGAGCAAAAAGGCAAATTTCACAGGGAACATTACATGACTTGAAACACATATTTTAATGGTTAGTATCAACCAAACAATGTTTTATTAGGTGCTAGAAAAATGTTCCAGTTCCATACCCCAGGAAGCAAAGCACTCCCATTTACTTTTTTAGCTTATGGGAGCTGTACTTTGAAAAAAAAAAAAAACCAACAACCAAGAATTCATTGCTTGTGTGTTACTGTATTCAAAACCAAACCAAACATGGTGAAATGAGCTTAAACATTTTGAAGTTGCTGTCAGAAAAGGTCCTTTTTGGGTTTTGTTTCCAGGCAGAGCTGCAGACAAGGCAGAGGTTCTGTGTGTTTTCTGAGGGACCTGCAGCAAAGAATGGCAAGACACTGATGATGTACTTTCCTCAGCGCACTGCCTTGGATTGAGCAGCTTTCAGTCATTTGCTTTTCTCTGAGGACTTGTGCTTTCCCCACTCCTGGTTGTTTTAGCAGGCTTCTGCCTCCTGCCCTTACAGCAGCTGCGTATTTGGGGCTGAAATGCTGTGATGCCAAATGTCTTTGGTGATCCAAGGAGTGCAGAGGGCTCCAGTGGCAGTTCTTTGCTGTATCACACCTGGCAGGAGGATTTCTGCTCCTCTGCCTTCCTGCTACATGTAGGGAAAATAGTATCTCCTGGGCTGTTTGCAGTAACAGCCTGCAGGACATGAGGGGCAGCAAGAAGGAGTGAGAAACTAAAGAGGAGATGTGGAACAAGGGTGGGTCTCCTCCTGTCCTCCTGTGCTACATTTGTGTGTTCATACTTGAGAAATCCTTTCCTGCTGCTGCAGCCAGCAAATCTGGCAGCTCCCAGTGGGATGCTGGGGAAGGATTTTTCTCCCCTTCCCTCCCTGGGATGAATGAGAGCACCCATGTGGGACCCCATAGCTCTGCCCAGCAATCAGAAGCCTGGGACACTTAATTGTTTCTTCATTTAAAGACTGTCCAAGCTGTGAAAGGAGGAAAGGTTATGGTCATAAATAGCAGAGAAGGAATATGGATGGGGTTTCTAGTAAGGTTCTGGATGTCAGGGGTTAATTTACAAAAAGTAAATTGTTTAATTCCTCCAGCACCCAACAGGTGAACAGGCGGCTTATTGCTGTGACATATCCATTTATAGCAGTTTTCCTTTGCTAACACCTGTGACTCAGTTCTGTTACATACTTATGCTGTCTGTTAATTATTTACCAGTGATTTACAAGTACAGAGTGCAAATAAAATGCTTTTATGCAGGAGACTGCATTTGTACACCCAGGATTCCTGGGAATTAGGGCACTGTACTACTGTGTACAATCCCATCAACATCCCTGGGCTTCTGATGGAGGAGTCCTTTTATGTACCTGATGAAGAGGCAGCCCCTTGCCCTTGAGAACTGGCACTCAGAGGGGCTGTGGTGTTAGTGAAGGGCTTACTACACACAGGGCTGTGGTATATGAGGGGATCTGTGTCCTTTGGTTCCTTGCAGAACGATTTTTGCCATTTTAAATTTAAACTTTCTTCCCCCTCGACAAAGGCTCATTCTTCTTCATAAGTGATGGCGGCAGCAAACTGTTTTTAAAAAAACCCCACAGCATGATGGGCTTTTTTTTCTTAAAAAAGAATAAAATAGTATAAAAGTCAAGTAGCAGATAGAGTTCTGACTCAGCTCGTAACTTATGATCCCATGCTATTTCTGTAACGTTTTTAGCTTATGACCAAATTTTTCTAATATTAGGACATTGCCATAGAAAGTGTGTCAGTCCCTGGCTGCCAGAACCTGTCACTGTACAGAATATATACACTTCTGAGCAAGTGTGCAGGAGCTGGCCAGTAAGTTTTCTGTTGTGGTTTTAAATTGCTGAAAGTTTTTTTGGTTTTTTTTTTTCCTTTTCTGTTTGTTTTGGGTTGTTTTTGTTGATTTGTTTAGCACACAGTGCTGTGCAGAACAACATAGCTGCTTTTTATTTCTCACACAGTCAGGCGCTGAGCTCCCATCCCCAGCTGTGCCTCTTGCAACTAGAGTTGCTTTACTGGTAGATTTTTCAGCCAGTGCAAACTGCTGTAAGTCAATTCAAGCTGTATCAACTGTATGAATTTTATGGAAGCTGAGGATCTGGTCATGCAGCTTGTGGTTTTAGTGAGGAAGGAGTTTGGGAGATGGTTGTCCCGTTCTAGGCAGGCAAGAAAGTACATGGCAAAGTTTCTCTAACCTCAGGGAAAGCGTGTGTGAACAAATAAGCATCTGTGTTGCAGAGAATGCGATTACTGAGGAAATCCCAAAGTTTATGAGTAGGATTTTTATAGGTTCATATCTGCTGTGGTTTCCGACACTTAAGGACACTTGAAATAATGAAACTCCAGACAGTCTAGCCCACACATGCATGACACACAGCAGCAAAGCCATCCTTGTGTTTAGCACTCCTGATCAGCTCACTAATGCCACATCTGCTCTGGGATTTTGCATTTAATTTTTGTCTGGATAATAAAGAGGAATGCAAGGATAATGATCTGTGTCCTGTTTCCCTTCAAAGTACTTTATTTACTCTTTGTGGCTGCTTTTCGTGGTTCTTTGCAGCAGCCCTAAAATGTTAACTGACCTGAAGAAATCGACAATGGATGCCTAAAAAATCCGAAAGAAAAGCTAGGAAGGGTGTTGCTTTCTAGCTTTTCATGTGAGCACCTTGTAATCAGACTCCCTTTGATTAAGTAACCAGCAAAGCCTATTCATATGTATTCCAATTAAAATTTAATGAAGCAAGAGGATGTATTCGTATATGCTGACTAATGCAGGAGGAATAGATTCCTGTAACTCTGCTCTGCAAGCCCTTTCCTTTGCCATCAGGGCTGGAATTACTAGAAAGCTCCTCAGCAGCTGTGGAAGTCCCCTGGCACGAGCAACCCTCACATGTCTGGGCTCTTGTGCTTACAGCGAGAGGTGATGATGTCCTGAACCTGGAATGGCACAGCTCTTTCTTAGGGCACAGCCTTATCAATGAAGCCCAGCTTGGCTGATTGCAAGAGGTGAGGCAGGGCTTCTGCCCATATGTACTCCATTGGAAAAGATCAGGGAATTGCTGGATGTGTGTGCTGTATCTGTCCTGGTATCGGATGAGTGGAGTGACACATACCAAGAAGGGAAGCCCTGTGGGCTCTGGTTTTTAAGTAGGAAACTGATGCTCTAGAGGAGTCTGTATGACAGCTGAGCTGGTGTCAAAAAAACAGCTAGGCTTTTAATGCCTCTGCTGTGGGTTTCTTGGGCAGTTGTTTTGGTACATCTCTTCCCAAAGGGATATGCAGAGCTTTTTGCTTCTAAAACTTCACAGGGAGTGCACAGATACCTGTGTGGACAATGAAATGAGCTGCCAGGAGGGATGCAGAGGCTTGCTTACTTTGACACTGTCTCCATCTCTTCCAAGTGTTTCTACCTCTGCGGCAGCTTCAGAGCTCCTGCATCATCTTGCACCCGGGATGGGGACTAGAGAAATGATATTAAAAAATCTCAGCTCCTTACACAGCCTGTGCCCTGTGACTTCAGCTTTGTGCAGGGACTGATATCCCACCTCTGGAGTGGAATGTGGCAGTGGGGTGATGCTGCACAGCTATGTTAAATGCCATTTTTGGACAAGCAGTGAAAGATTTTGCTGTATCCACTCACAGTAATGGGCTGGGCGACAGAAAGGAAATGCCATGGTGGAATTTGCCTTTGCTGCTGACCCTTGCGTGACATGCGAGAGCTCCTCATCATCAGACCTTTGTTTTTCCTCACCCAGAATACAAAGCAGTGTTTCATTGGCATGGCTGGCTGTTTTCCTTCTGTCTTGACTCAGTGGCTGAACTGAAGTAAGCTTTCCAGATAGACTGAGTGTTCCAGTTATCATCTGCTTCAATCCTAGTTCCGTCCTGCCAAGGCTCTCACTTGTGCTGTTGCAGTGAAGTGCTCAAGAAGCCTTCAAAAGGAGATGCAGCTCTGGAGCTGAGATCTTGGCCTTCATTTTTGGCCTGGAAAGCTGCTTTTGGAACAGTAAGCATGAGATTTCTCTTGAAACCTTCTTTGTGTGCCTTTCTGAAGAAATAGCTGGAAGGAGAAGACCTGTCAGTTGAGCTCTAAAAGAGAAACCTATTGGCTCTGAATACACTGGGGACATTATTTAAGGTCAGTTGATCTGTGAGAAGGCACAACTTATCTAATGCAGCCTAAGGTTAGTTATGCAACAGACAGGCTTTTCTTTGTTGTGAAGAACAACTTCAGTGTGTGCCTGTGAAAATCAAAGGTCTTGCTGAAGGCGTGCTGTGTTCTGGCTGGAAGCTATTGGGTGTCCTCCTCTAGTGATTTTCCTTCTGTAGTAGATTAGCATCACGGAAAGGTTTCCAGTGGGAAAGGCACTCAGCCGTGGCAGGCTGCAGGGTGGAGCTGCCAGCAGATGTGTGCTGTGGTGGGTGCTGCTGCAGGACCACATGCGTGTGGTATTGCTTCAGACCAGCTTTTACTGCTGTCTGTTCTCCCCTGTGCATCTCTCTCTGTCTCACAGACCAGGTCGCTGAATTGTCTAGATACCTACACAGGGCAGCATTTTAAGGAAAGCACTGTGGAAGGGGTGTTTTCTGTCTTCTAAAGAGAGAGATGTAATAATTTGTAATTCATATTGGTTTGAAATGCGACGTTTGCAGTATGCTGGCTGCATGGCACTGACATCTCCTTTCTGGGAGAACCTTTCTCTCCCCGTGATCTCTTATTAAACATGCTGCCCTGCCAAAGTGCCATTAAGTTTCCGGAGAGACTCAGCAAATAGAAGAAAGGGTATTTTTTTCTTTTAAAGTAGAATAGGTCTCATGTGCCTTATGGGGTAGGTAAGAGCAAACAAGTTCTGGGTAGGCATTTTTGTGTCTGAGTCTCTGTGTACAGTGAAAGATGCTTTATTGCTTGAGCAAAGGTAAGCATAATAGCCGGCAAGATTGCCTGATACGCTTTGGATTGTCTTCTTTCTGTGCTTTTTATTTGTGTGGTATGTACAGGGAGATTTAGCATTTAGAAAATGAGGATATTTTAACCAGCTTTGCACAAATACTGGTCCTGCGTGGTTTGTTAGCTGTGCATTCCTGGGCAGAACTGCGGGGTGGTGGAAGTATTCAAATACCTTGAGCTTTTATTTTTTTTTTTTTGAGGACTTTATGTAAGAGACAGAAAAATTAAACCTTAAAAGGAAATAACCAAGGTTAAAATGTTGTTTTTTCTTTAAGTTCAACTTTCTATATCGACTCCTTGATGAAGCCCATATTGTCTGGGAGGGAAAGGTGATGACTGTGATGTGGTGTGACACTGGGGCAGTACACTGGGGTGGCTGCAGCAGTCCCTGGTTTGGGTGCCTCAGAGATGCAGTTGCTCTGAGCTCAGGGGGAGTGTTCCCATCTCCCTTGATGCAGCCTGAGACCAAAAGGGTTTTCCTGAGTTGCCTCTGGCTCTGAAAGCTTTTCTGTTCTTGTAAGATCCTTTTGAAGTACACTCAGGTGTTGCCATTAATAAGAAATTTCCTCTGCTTTATGAAGATCAGTCTCTGCCTGCCCCCTTCTCAGCATCCAAAATGATTAGCAGTTCCTGTGAATCCAAGCCTATGGATTTTATGAAGACCCCTGACAGCCAGGGGTGATTGTGTTCTCCCTGAGTGTTTCCTAAGTAGGAGGAAATCAATGCATCAAGGGGGACTGTGCTTGACATCTATTAATTACACTGTCTCCTTACATCTAATGCAGTAGAAGAGGGTCTGAAAGTCAGCCCCCTATGCCCTGGCTAATTGATAAAGAAACAAATTGATACAAATGAATTGAACTGATTTGTAAAAGAAGAAAAAGGAGAGAACATTTGTTTGGCAGTTGGAGTTGATAGGAGCAGTTGCAAACTGAAGCACAAGGTACAGCAGCAGTGTGAGATGCTTGGTTGCAGCAGCCCCCCTGAACAGAGCCGCCAGCCCTACAGTGCCCCACGCTAAATGCTTGGGGAGAAAACACTTCTGCTGTTAATGCTGCATCAAATGAAGGCATTGTGGAACATGCCTGGGGGGATAATCACTGTGTCCTTCCCTTAGATGAGCTGAGTTTGAAGCTTTACCATCCTGACTTTTGCATTCAGCTGAATATGACATCAGTGTTAAGAGCTGTGGCACTTGTGGTTAAGGCCTTGGGATTCCTTATATTTACTTTCTAGGGAACTAAAATTCAAAGCAGCTTTTATGGCTGTCATGACAATACTGTCAGTTTCAAAAGAGGTGGCTAAATGTGCACTGACCTTAAACTAATAGGCCATATCCTATTTTCTGTGTGTTTCCAATTAGGAGAAGTATGCTACGAATTTTTAAAAGAAATTGTTAAAAGAGAAAAGTTACTTAACTGCTGTAAGACTTCTGCTTTTTTTCCAAAATAAAAATAGTGAATTTTTGTCTGAATGCAGAAGGTTTCATACGGCTCCTATTATAAGCTGGAAATCAAGATTTAATAATAGCACATACCATCTGCCACCAGTGGTGGAGGAACAAGACTGAACCCTTGACTGCTGTAAGCACTTTTAATTTGCAGCTTGGAGTGAGGTGGCAGGGCTTCACTTCCTTCCATGGAGGAGAGGATGGGATTCTTGGTTACCACTGCTGATCCTCCTCCTGAGCTGTTGGGATTCTAGTGCTGTAAATTGCAGGTGCAACATCTTGTTCTTGCTTGGTGTGGTGAGTTTTGCCTCCAGAGTAAAATAAAGGAGAGTGTTGACTATGCCAGGCTTGACCTAGCTCTGTCTGAAGCCAGCCAGTTGTTACCAATAAAAGCTGGAGCAGCTCTGTGGGAAGACCAAGAAGACTTTTTTCACATGTTTTGATGGTGGTGGGAGGTGATGGGCACATCTGGCTGAGACAAAGAAGAATCTCTCCCCGTGCTACTTCTTAGAGGCCACATCCCTCCTCCTTATTTTCTTGCATGTACATTGCAAAATAATTTTATGTCTTTGTTCCTACGACTTGGGTTCGTTTTCATGAGCTGTGGTGGATCATTTGCTACCTTAGAAAAAGCAGAGCATATTTTTCCACTTTTTAAGATGTACTTTGCTAAATAGGTATTTTTGTCAAATTGCAGTTTCCTCCAAAACATATTTCTTTATATAGAAAATGGGATTCCACCTCTCCTAGACCTTTGCTAACAGCTGTTCTGCTAGCTAAATGTCACTGAATTAAAAAGAAACAAAAATAAGAATATGATAGCTTTGGATAGATTTTTGTTGACTATTTCAGTCCTAGGTAGAAGTAATCCTGCTCTGTTCTGAATGTGGAGATACTCTGGGGGTTACTACCCTGCTCTTTTACCCTGCAGAGCACTGTGCAAGTGCAGCATTTCTGGAAGGCTGGGATAGGTGTATAACACGTACGTGGCTTTTGCCAGCCCGGAGAAGTGCTGGGGCAGCCCCATGGACACTCAAGGACTGAGTGTGCTGCTGGTTTTGGCAGCTCAGCCTTTAGAGCTGACCTATAACAAAGTTGATGCAATGGGATAGTTTCAGGTTGGGGTGCGTAGGAAAAGGGGACCCGTGCCAGCCTTTTGAAGATTGCTTTGATTTGTTGCTGGGCACAGTGAGGACTCCTGGGGTATTATCTGAGGATTAAGTGCAACATTAAACATTGGAGCTCGCTTGTCAAAGAAAGGGCAGGTTATCAAAATATGATTTATAACCAACAGTTTACTACTAGCTACAGTAATTAATATGGAACATGATGGGGCTCATCATTAATATGCTTTGTTGTCTCAGCTTGCATTACTGCTGCTGGCAAGGCCAGCTTCTGAGGCTAATGAGGGACAGGGAGGAAAGAAATCTGTGCTGCTGTTGGCTGATGGTAATATCTCTCCAGGTCACACACTGTACTGTGCATTGCATCTGATCACAAATCTCAGCCAGACATACCTGTCCAATAAAAGCTGCTTTCCTGAATTCTTGCTTAGAGAGACAAGAATTACTCTTTGTGCCAAGGTCACTCAGAGCCAGTGACAAACTCTGTTAGCATTGGGATGGGGGAGAGGGTGCACAAGCTGGTTGGAGGATGAGGAGAAAACTTGTCAGTGGTTCAAATCCTACTCAGGTTATTTATGAGGGAAGGCAGTTAATGTTCAGTGGTGGTGATTAGTGAACTTGTCTGAGGGAGGAGAAAAACGGAAGAGGCTTTTCCAACATTTTCTTGTGGCCAAGTGCCCAGATGAGGGTGATGACTGGTGCTGTGCTGCTGATGGGAATCTGTTGGCGAGGAGCTTGTGGTTGCTTTGAGATGGGTCCCACTTCCTGATAGCCCATATCGAGCTGCCTGAGAGCCATGTGACTTCAGCAGAAGTTTTATTGTCACGCTAGTTTCCAGAGAGATATTTGGAGCCGTTCCCAGCATTGGGTTTACCTGCAGCAGCAGCTTGAGCCCCTTTCTGGTGTTTTGGTGAAGGGTAGGGCAGCTGATGGCTCTCCTAAGATGTGCTAAGAGTTCGTATTAAAATGAACAAAGCTGTTTCCATGGTCTGTTTGCTATGTCAAGTTTGGGTTTAGCGCTCTTCCATAGACAGATGCCACAATGTCATCCCAATTTGAGAAATACCTGGGGATGCAGGGATGCAGGATGCAGTCAGTTCTCCTGCATGAAGATAGCAGTGGGAAAGCGAAGTGCCTTTGAAATTTGGCGTGCTTGAGCTCCATGGTCACCGTGATTAATTGTGACCTTGATTTAGAAGAATAGTTTTGGCTTAGCACCCACCCTTGGAACATTTTGGTCGAACAGCACTTTCTGACCTGCAGCTGCCCACGGTGGCAACACCTAACTGGGGCACTTTTACAGCAGAGTGTGGTGTACCTTAGTTTTATTGGGCATTGCCCAAGTAGTTGAGAAGGATGTCTTAAAGAGTCTTGTGTTAGTCCAGATTTAGCTGCTGATATTTCCCAAGAGCATCAGGGCTGTCTGCAGGGAAACTAAAAGTTTTCAGCAGTTCTGCTTTAGCTAGGACCAGGTAAGCAGTAGTCTCGGAGTCCTTTCTGTACCTCTCTTCCAAACGTGTCCTTTTTGGTGTGTTTGGTGATCAAATCAGATACATTCATTTTGTGCTGAGATGAGACCATAAATGGTGTGTTAGCCAGTTTCATTTCCATGGCCTTGGCTATAATGGTTTTTGCTGTGTGCCTTCAGCCACCCCTGTTGCTTGGCTGTAAGGGTTGGAGGGGTCTGTCTTGTGGGGGATTATATACACCATGTCCTTTTTCTTAGATCCCAGCACTTGACCTCCTTACTTATCCCATGAAGGAGCCTCTTGAACATTGACTAATCCCAGTGGGATTTATGCAGACTGGCTGAAAGCCAAGTCCTCCCTGTGTGGATGCAAGATGCATCGAGGAGTTTGAACATTTGTGTCCTGTCTTGCCTGAATTAATCTAAGTTGAGGCAGCTGGGTGATTGGGTAGTGCAGTGTAATGCCATCATCATTAAATTAATGCCAGATAGGGCATGATGATTTTATGACCATTAACAATATTGGTATGCAAACTACAAGGCTGGTCCAGAGAGATGCAGTGTGGGGCATCGCTGGGAAGTGGAGATTCTTTAGTGTGTGCAGTTAGCTTCAGACTACAGATCTGGCCAGATGCCTCACCACAGGGTTGAAAACTTTGCTGTTGCTGATTTACTTTGCTTCTTCAGAAATATTTAGTATTCTAGTTGGTTTTAGATTTTTGTTGTTGAATTGATGTTTGTGTTGTAGCTGCAAGAGAATTTTCTCTTTGGTTCCTTCAGTATATTTGACAAAGATGCTTTTCTCTGAGAGACACAGGGACAGCACAGTCAAGGACTGTGGAGTAGAGCACATGGCCAGAAACAACTATCTGGAAATTAACATTTCAGGCTAAAATATCAGTGCTCTTGTCTGTTGTGGAGAGGGCCAAAATGCTATAAATGGCTTAGTTTGGTTTGATGCTAGAGCCAGTAGGTTACCCATCCCCAGTAATTGCAATGTCCTTCCCATTTGGAGGGTTCTTCAGAAATTTTTGCTAGAATTAGATTCATGCTTTGCAGAGGTGGGAGCAAGTTCTAAATATTTTGAAATCTTTTGAAAATAGTAGCAATCTAATCACAACAAATAGCCCAATAGTGATGTATACACAGTGGTTCAAGTATTACTTAATAATCTTTAGCCACTGCATGTGGTGGCTTGGGCCTGATAGCATGAGTTTCAGCGGAATTCTGTTTGTTTTGCCAAACATAAAAATAGTCATTTTCCCCAAAGTAAAGTTTGTGTTTGCTGCCTCATGTGTCTGTATAGGTAGACATATGCATAGGCAGACTTGGTAGCAATACTGATGTCTTTGGTGGTTTCATGATGTATTAATGAGGAGTGTGTTGTTGGCAAGTTTTCCAGTATTTGTTAAAGGTTTGCACGGGTAATAAAATCTTTTTGGGAAAATTGGTCTAATTTTGAGATAGAGAGGTGTGAGAATAAAAGAAGCTTTACTGTAAATTGTAGGTAGATAACAACAGAAACTTGAATATTAGAAGAAACTGGGTATCGCACAAACCACACACTTTCACATCACTAAAACAAGAGCTGTGCTCACACAGAAACATGAACCTCTTTGCAAACCGCAGAAAGTAAAAGGGAGCTCTCCTGTTTCATTATTGATCTAATTGCTCTTTTCTTGATATGAGAAACGATATGAAATGCTCTTGAATATTCCAGTACTCACAGAAACAGACCATTACTTTGGAAACTTTTAAAGGCACAACACATACTGGTAAATAGCAAGGTCATTTATTTCTGAGAGTCACAACTGCCTACCTAATGTCACCTAATTGTTCTACTGGAACTGAATATATTATAGCTTTGATGAGAACTTTCCACTTGGGAGTGATATTAAATGGAGAGAGCCCAGCCCATATTTTCACGTGATTAAATCAGTTTTGGAAGATCAGTTGATGCAATCCTTTTAAGTAAGTCCTGTTTTAAGAAAAGGTTATCTTTTTGGAGTACCTCAGCATTGGAGTGCTTTAAAGCTCCCTTCTAACTCAAATTGCTCTGCAGTCCTTTGTGGTCGTTGCCTTTATCTATAATCTCTTTCCTTTGGTTTACAATCCCATTTAAGACCAAGTTTCCTGAGTAACCTGAAAGTTTGGGCCTGCAGGACTTGTGCAAAATGCGTGTGGTTAAAACCTCGCCGTGTTTGCGTGTGAGAACAAACATGCATAGGAATGAGGTTCCTGGGTCGATCCAGCGAAGTCTGGACGTGTTTCAAAGCTGTGAGAGTCTGACGAGCCGTGCTTTTCTGGGGGGGAGCTGTGAAGGTGAGTGTCAGTCTGTGCTCACCTCCGTGTTTTACAACACTCCTCCATTTACGATCTCCACCAGCTCTGCTGCTCCGCCTGCTCCTGCCAGCAGTCTCACCTCCTACTCTTCTGCCAGGCTGAGCAGATTCTGGAGTCTGCTGGCTGCAGGCAGTGCCAGCTCCCTGACAGAGCCCTTCTCGAGGCTGTGGCAGAGCTGAGACGAGGGGATCCTTGGTTCTCCTTGGGTTCTGACAGTGGCTTGCTCCAGTGGCACTGGACGCCTTTTCTTTCCTGTGTTTCAGCAACTTTTCTCTTGTTCAGTTTCTAAAACTTAAAAACACCCGTATCACCAAATTTGGGACTCTCATAGAATGATTTGGGTTTGAAGGAACCTTAAAGATTGTCTCCCAACCCTTCCCCAAGTAGGGACACTTTCCCCTAGACCAGATTGTTCAAAGCCCTATCCAGCCTGGACCCTCAACTAGAGCTGTGCAGTGGCTTTTTTTTTGTTGTGGGTAGTTCGTCCAAAATACTCAGTGGTGAGAAAGAAGCACAATGGAACCTTTAATAGAAGATTTTTGAAGCAGCTTAAGTTCATTTTGAGAACTACTTTTCACTTCCTAAAATCTTCAGCACTTCAAAATGGACTTGAGATTTGCAGAAAAGATCACTTCCAGCAGTAGCTAATAATAAAAGGTGGAGAGGAAGAGTGACTTCTCTTAAAGCTTGTTGTTAAGACATCTCAATGACTTGTTTGATGAATCAGTGATGAATTTTTTACCTGAATCTCCTGGCAATTCCCTTTACCTGTATGGCATTTTAAGCTCATTTTTCTCTCTTGTTTATTGATTTGTTGATTTTTTTTTTTCCCTCCCCCACAAAACCAAAATTAATTAGGTCTGGTTAAATCAAGATGGGGACAAGTCTCTAACTGGCGAGAATATGATTGCATGGTTGGAGAGATGTCACTGCTACAGAGAAAAATGGCTTGGTAGCAGCTTTCCAAATTGGTGTTCAAATCCATGTTCATTTTAAGGGCATTTTCCCTTGAATTGTCACACAGTCCCAAGGTACAGAAGGCAAACTCAAACAAGCCTATCCAAAAGTCAGCCTCTCAGAAGTCTTAGGAACTATCTGGCTTTGGGTCTCTGCTCCTGAGCCAGTAGAAGAGGAAGCTGGCTTTTGGTTTAGGCAGATCAGGCCAAAACCAGATTTGTTTGCATTTGTGCACCAAGTTTTGTTTTGTTTTGTTTTGTTTCTGGAATAGCAGCTGTATATATAATGTAACGTGGGAAAAGATTAAGTAAACTCCTTTCAGAAAAGCTTTAACAGACATTTGGCGAAAAAGAAAAAGATGATTTTTTCATTGTTTCCTCAGAGCTCAGCAAACCATTCTTTCGAGTCAAGGTGAACTGTTGGTGTATTTGCAGGACTAAATAGCTGTTTCTAAGATGCAGGTAAATAGTCTACAAGCTGCCAGATGCTGCCAGGAGGAGAAGTAAACATTTAGCTCTGGAAATGTGCAGATCACTTGCTCAGGTCCCCTGCCCTTGAAGGACTTCTGCTCCTGTCTGTTGATGTTTCAGTGGCATGAGAAAGGCCTCAGTTTGGAGCAGTTCCCTGTTGGCCAACTCTGTGACAGCACTGGTGAGCCACAGTCACAGCAGGTGGATGGGAAGAGCCGAGGGGCAAAGGAGAGAGGGTGAAAATGGTGTTTCTGTCAATGTTTCTGTAAAGCTGAAGCGCAAGACTGACGTTCGTCTGCAGTGGTGAATGGTAGTGCTGTGCTTGCTTCCAGCCTGTTCCAAGAGTGGTTGAATATTTCTGTGCCTGCTGGAGGGGAGCTAGGGAGAGGAGAAGCGTTTTACCCTAAACTCCATCTGGAGAGAGCAGCTGATCCAGGGGGAGGAAATCCTGATCCTTCTTCTGTGTGGGATGATAAGAAATTAATTTGTAATCCCCAGGCAGGTTCAGAAATTTTAATCTTCTACCTAGCTGCTGTTTTCTTGCTTTTGAGTCAGAAGCTGGAGAATACCAGCACAAATAAGTTGGATTTCCATCTTTTTACATCCAGTCACCTAAATTTTAAGTACAATGTCTTGTGCATGTTCAGGTGCTTGGCCCACACAGAGGCACTTTGAATTGTAAGAATCAAAATTAAACCCAACTTCCACTTTCCAGAAGAATGGTGCAGTTCCCACTGAAGGATCATGCTGTCCTGAACTCTCTCACAGTTCCTGCTTGATGATGTTCTTACCTCCATCATGAGCTAAAACATAGTGCTAAGTACCCGTCTAGAGATAACCATGTTTCAGTGGCAGATGAAATTATTCCTGGCTCTCTGAGTTTGTAAAGCACTTTGGGATCTTCTAGAATAGAAAGTGGTGTTGTTTGTTTGTCTGAGGCAGTATTTTCACCATGTTTTATTTCAGTTGCTCCTGTTATATGTGTTAGTTTTCATTATATCTTCAGATAAGGCTCATATGAAATGGGCTTCTGTTTTGTTTGCTCACCAGAGGAGTGATTCATATTCAAATGGAAATGTTGTATTGCTCTAAGGCAGCCTTCTCCCCTAGTGCTAATGGGAGGAGAGGGAGAAACAGGCATGGACCAAGCAGGATTATTTTTCTCCTACTGCATTTAGAAACTTTCCAAATGGCTTTTCAGGAAGGCACGTGGACTTAACTGCCTGGCATGGGAGAATCCTGGTCTTGTATGTATTAAGAGTATGAGATGAGCTTCAATCTCATCAGTTGTCTGTTTAGGCTGCAGACCCATATGCTACTGGCATTGTTCTCCAAAAAAACAAAAAGATAATTTATGACCCCTTTTAAGTTGAGGATTTTTTTTTTGTGGTCCTGTATTTTCTCTTTATTCATAACACTAGTTTTAAGAAGGTTAGTTGCACTAGTTTTGGGGCCCTGACTCCATAGGCACCTACTGCAGCATGGCCAAAGCCATCAGCTCATGGTCTCTGATGCTTTGCCCAAGGGTTGCCATCCATAGGAGAGGAAGGCTGCACAGTGTAGCAGATGTTTCTGTTCTGGTTAGAAATGGATAGCCCAGGTACTCAACAATGGAGAGAAGAGATGCTGAGGTTCCATCTGGGGTCTTGTGTGTGTTCAGAGTTGTGTTGCTCTGTCACCTGCAACTCAAAGTGAATGTCATTGTAGATCTTGTGGAGCCTGCTGCCTGTCCCATAAGCACCCAGACTGAGATAATAGTGTATTTAATGGAAATCAATAAAGTATAGGTCAATATTCTCACCTTAGTTAAAGTGGCCTAACTGAGTCCAGAGGATATAAATATCAAGAGGATATTTATCATGTTTTAAACTTAAAACACAGCTCAGTCTATCTCTTTTCTTGGTCCAAGCTGGGCTTGGGTAGGTAAAATGATCCTTCCCCACTCACCTTTTTTATTTTCACAGAGTTTGTGAAACTATTTGAATGTTCCTAAGGTGCTCTCCAGTTTTGAGATAAATGAGGAGACATTGACACTTTTAAAGCAGCACCTGAGGAACTGCTGAGCCTTGGATCTGCTGCCTTGAATGGAATATTGGTGACCATGTCCTCTGTGCTGCTGTGACAGTTCAATTACACCAACAGGCTGAGGGCATTGCGAGGACTGAAAATGTTCTGTATTTTCGTTGGCATAAAATAAGAACTTATGTGAAAGTTTTTCCAAGGAGAAAGAAAGAGAAGAGACTGTGACAGATCTTCATAGCTGATGGTAGGTTCATTCACCACAGGAGAGCTGGTGAGACAAATGTGGGACCTTGGTTACACATCACCTAAATACTTTCTGACTTAAGTGCGTTTGAGCTGGAATCACTTGCAATTAGCCTGGGCTTGGCAGAAACTGGCACTGCTGCTGTTTGTGCAGAAACTGCTTGCACAGTCCAGTTGTGCCAGGGGGAAAACTGCTGTTAGCAATTAGCACAGGGGTAGTCTTGAGGTGGTGTTTGTGCTGTGGCTGCTCTCAGAGCAGCTGATGTCCTTGATGGCACAGCAGCAGCTCTACAACCAACAGCACAACTGTCTGTCACCTGTACCCAGTCTGTCACCAAACTTATTTGTCATCATAGTCACACATCTTTTAGGCAGCTTGTTGGTGTGTGGGAGCTTTTAACTGCATTGCTTGTGAGAACCCAGGCATGCACATGGTCCAGGGAGATGTGACCACTGATCTGCTCTTCACAGTCTGCTTGGACAAGGCAGTTCCCTCAGCTGGCTGTGGTCAGGCTGAGGCTGAGTGCAACCTCTTGTAGGCTCAAATGACCCAGCTGGGAACAGTTGCCCAATTGACACAGTAAGTTATATCTGAGTCTATTAAATTAAGTAAATAATGAGGACCACAGGGCACCTGCTGATCCCCATAACCTGTGTTGCTGGAGGTTGAGCAAAAGTGTCTCCTGCCTGCCTCATGGAGCCTGGGAGCTTGTGAGTGGGTGGCGTGGGAACGGGGGACAAATGAGGATTTGTACAGGGATGCAGAGTTGCTGCTTGGGGCAGAACAAGAAATGTATGATTCTTGGCCCTAGAACGAAGAAAGCAAGATGCTGTGGACTTGTTGCAACTCGTGCAGTCTGCGAATGTTTTCTTCTTGTCAGATGCTGCTGTCACAAAAGTTATTTTATTGCCAGAGGGCAGGGAATGAACTAGTGAAGTGGGAGAGAGGGCTGCACGTTGTAGAAATCAGTGCACCAAATGTGCAATTCTTTACTTTCTGCTTTTGCAGTGTTTATTTACCTATAGGGTTTGGAAGGGATGGTGGTGTAGGACGTACATCTGTCTCATCCAGGAGAAAGCGCGTGTTCAGATGAGAGAGCATTATGCATACAATGCCTGAAATCAGCCCTTAAAATAGCACACTCCACATCTTAGTAATGTATTGAATATATCTGGATAAGAAACAGTCTGATTGAAGTATTGAGCTTATTGTAGTGTGTCTGCTGTGACTCATCAGGAAATTGAAAGTCTTGAGACAAAACTCAGCCCCCCTCAGTCTTTTTGGAAGAGACGGGAATTAGTCTTAGATGGGAGGTAATTAATTGTTCTGTGATTGCCATAAATAGGTACTGAACAACAAGCTCGTACTGAAATATTTATATCCTAAGCCCTGTCTTGTGAGCCCAGCTATCCAGAGTCTCCATGAGACAGACTGTGAGAAAGAAAGTTCTTCGGAATGAGCAGCACTTCCACCTACATGTGTTTAAGCGAGACTGGTTGGAGGTGAGCTGGAAGGCTGTATGCTGTAATAAGCCATTTACTAGGATAATGGCTGTAGGCTACAAATGCTGTTTCTACTTAGTCTGTCTATTCAATGCAAACATTAAAAAAGAAAAAGCTCTCCTCCTCAGTAAAGTCTATAATACCCTTAATCCCCAGTGTACTCCATGAATATTAACTTAGCCAGTGTCGTAACACCCCATGGAGGCAGATAATGCACGTGAAGCCTTTTTCATCCACTGGAGAAACTGAGGTAGTGGGAAGGACTTCAGGCTTCTGGTTTTAGACTCAGGAAAAATCCTGGGCAACAGCCTGGCTCGATGGTGAGTAGGCACCTGCTGACTGGTCCTTGGTGGGAGCGTGAGGATTGTGACTTTCAGTGTCTAATCCCATACATTTAGGGTTTCCTTTGGAGAGATTTGCTGCCTGCTGTTGCAGGCAGTGCTGCCCCGCTTGTGGAGTCAGAGGGTGCATTGGCACAGCTGTCAGAGGTGGGTTGTGGGGGATGAGTATGTGCAGGAATATCTCTGTAATTTACAGTAGCTATAGCCATTATGTATCTGTCTGACTGCAGGATATTGCTGGGAATCCAGATGTTGAGAAGAGAAGCAAGAGAATCAAGATGATCAAATACCTGTTTAAAAAAACCAGCGCCCAAGGAAAAGGAGCTTGATGGCTTTGTGTTTGTCTGCAGTGAAGTCATGGCAACAGAACTCATTTAGCAAAATTAACTGTTGCTCTATCTTACAAAAAAAATCAAATGAAAATGATGCAAGGGAACATCCTTTTATCTAAACCGAATGAGTCCATTTGTGCCCAAGCAAAGGAGTCATCCTGGGGAGTTTGCTCCAGAGAGCACGTACTTTATTGGTACAGAATGTAACAGTTGTCCCAAAGCCATGACTGTAAAAGTGTGGTGCCTTGGGCGAGCACTTTCAGTAACAGGAAAACCAAACTTAGGTTCTTGCACCTGCGTGGTGTTGAAATAGAAGCACAATTTTAAGCTTTTGGTTGGTTGGGATTTCAGCTCAGTTAAGATCTGGATCCAGCTTTCAGAAGGACTGTAATCTCTTTGAAGTTCCTTATGGGTAATGCTTAGTTTTGAAATTATCTGGGGTCAAAATGCTGATGCTGCTTTGGCTTAGGTGTACCCAAATACTTGTTAAAAACCAGACCATAGGCTTCTTTGTGCCCAAGACTCCTTTTCATCTCCTAATTTAAGTAGTATTTGAAATAATTCTCACACAAGCCCCAGAAATGACCCTTCTGTGCTACTTCTGTTTTGACGTTCACTGCCCGTCTCCACTCATGGCCCACTCTGTGAAGCAGCACAAGAGGTGAACCACACAGTGACTGTATTGGTAGGCATGAAAGTTCATTTTGCATCACTGAGAATCTCATATTTGGAATTCAGAAATTGTTCATCTTGGTAAGGAGCAGGGGCAAGCTCCAGGGAAAATATCACAAACTCAGATGTATTGCTTGAGGCGCCTGGAAAGTGGCGTTTCTCTTAAGCAGTGTTTTCCAACCAGATTTTACTTTGTGGCTCTCTTGGAGATGGCTTTAGGCAACACCTTATGGTTTCCCTGAAAGTGTCTGACAGCAGAGATGCAGAGCTTTTATCTGTGTGAAGGAGTGCAACAGTTTGGGGGAGATTTTTAAGGATGATTCAACTTAGAGATGGCTTCTGTCAAAAATGTTGGGCAAGCTTCAGACTAATTGGAAACTTCCCCTTTCACTGAAATTGCAAAATCACAGAATATTTTGATTTGGAAGGGACCCACAAGGCTCATTGAGTCCAAATCTTAAGTCAGTGCTCACCAGGTGAATGTACATTGTTTTCCATTGTTTCTCATACCTGGATGACACTGGTGCTGTTCTCCTGCAACTTAAACTTTGGTTTAATGAAAGAAAAGTAAGACCTGTGTGTAAGTGGATGAGTTCTGGTCAGTGAAGGAAAGCCACAATCATTGTATAACTAGGTAGATAACTCAGATGTTGCTTTGGAGGTGATCCATGTCCAAAGCCAATGTTTGAGGGTTCTTTTTGGGAAGCATCTCTTTCAGGAGGGGCCTCATGTGAGTAGTGGGGCTCTTCACACTGCTGAATCATGCTTATCAGATGGGTTGCAGAGGCTGGCTGGGGGTCATTGATGCTTCCCAACTCAGCCTCAGGCTGGTGTATTTGCAGCAGTGGCCTGTTTATTTCCATTTGTTTTCTCATCCCCAAGCCTGGACATAGCCCTTGGTTTAGCTGTTAACAGTGTGGGAGCTGAAGGTCCAGGCTGTAGCAGCCTCCTGGCACAGCCATTCCTGCAGGCTTGGGTATTGCCATCAGGAGAGCAAGGGGGTGAGGCTGGGAAAGCAGAGCCCAGGTGGTTGCACATCAGATGTTGTCAGAGGCTTTTAAGGAGTAACAACTCTCATCTCAGGCTTTCTGCAGTGAGGGATGAGATCCCCAAACCAGAATGTTCACAAGTGAGGCAACCCCAGCCCTATGGGTTGTCCCAACACGCTTGGGGCGGATAAGCACAGAGGAAAAGCCTGAGGAACTGCTGCCAAACGACTGGGAAGATGCAGCCCACGGTGTCTGTTGTGTCTGAGATCTCTGTAAAGTCTCTCGCATCTTTCCTCAAGTTTAGTTTTCCAGTGGAGGCTGTTGCAGTAATGAGAATGTCTCCCATCTGCTCCTCACATGGCTTGGCACATTTAGCCAGAATATATATATTTTTATTATGGGGTTAGCCAGTGGTAACCATGACAATTAGACTTATCACGCAGCATTTTTTTTTCCCTCCTTGAGTCAGTTTGAAATGCTGACAATTAAATGGATACAGTACACTTTAGAGATCCATCAGTCTCTTTGTTGTCTTGACAACCAGAGTATATTTAGAAATGTAACAAGTACATGGAGTTCAATTGCACTTTTGCTAAAACATAGTTTTGTAGCTTGAGAATTTAATCTGTTGTTTGTAGATCCAGGTGCTTATTTGAGCTGTGCCTGACTTTGTCTTTGGTCTCTCTGGGAAGCTCCTGCATTGGATGGTGGAAGGAGGGTCCTTGTCAAGCAGGGAGCAAACCTGCCCACAGCAGGGGCTTGGGTGAGGGACTGGCAGCTGCTCTCTGCTTGGGCACTGGGTGTGCTGAGCTGGCTGCTCCTGTGTACTTGTGGCTTGGCTATTGATTTGCAAGAATAACATTTGGGGTTGTTGTCCCAGATGTTTGGCCCTGCAGATCCAGCTCAGCACATGGGGCTGGGGAGCTGTGAGCAGCATGTCCAAATACCCTCTCCTGGATGAGCTGCTCTCGAGGCTCAGTGGCACTTTGTACTGGAGGGCAGTGCCATGGAGGATGACACTGGCAGGCTGTGTTGGCTCTCCTCCTGCCCCTGAGCTGCCTAAGCTTTGGTTGCAACTGGGAGCAACTCTCGGCCACAGAAGCAGTAGCAGGGACTGTTTCTCCGTATAATTTCTTCTGTTTTGTCTTTGATTTGATGGGGGCGTGTTTCTTTGATTTTAACAAAATACTACTACTAAATTCTTTTTTGGTTCCTTCCAATATGACTGGCAAAATTGAGCTCATCCTCTCCCCGCTGAGCTGGAATAGCAGTGTGTGGGCTAGCTGTCTGGAGCTATGGATTTTTAAGGCTGCATCCAGGGCTGGAAGAGAAGAAGGGAATTACGATGGAGTGCACTCTGTGGAGCTCTAAATATGCCTGTCTCCCAGCACCCCTGTGCACACACTGGTGGTGGGTGTGTGTGGAGTGTCTGTGTTACTCCCTGCCCTTTCCCTTTTGAACCAGGAGAGAGCTGTGGTCGGTGCAGGCACCTGTGTGGGTGTGACAGCTATGCCAGCCCAGAAGAGCAGCTGGGATGTGTGGCCCCCATCTGCTGCCACCCCACAGCTTAAAGGCTGTGAGATAGGGGCTGGACCACAGTGTCCTTGTTGCACTCTTAGCACAGCAGTGCCACTGCCTTGCCTGATGTGCTGGCTTCTGATCCGTGTCTGGACATGTGTGGATCAGAGTACTTCCCTGGCTTGAGTGATACATGAATAAAATAAAAGTGAGATGAGGAAATAGCTCAAATGTTCTCTGCTGACCCAGAATTGTCCTGGTTAGGGCTGTCCCTTCAAAAGGCTCGCAGGTTGAGGAGCTGCTAAAAGGGACTTCTTTGTGGTGAGGTGTTGATGGCCCTTCATAATTAGCACCTGAATCTCATGGCAGAGTCTAGGATGCTTGTGTATTTTATGCAAAATGTGAAGCAAGACTCTTCCATTTCTCCCTGTCTTAGGCTTGGCTTATAATTGATTCTTGGCAGTATAATTGGGTTAGAAAAAGGGAAAAAACCCAACAAAACAGAATTCTTCTTTTATCAGCAAAGCTATGGCAAAGCAGCAACCTGAACGAGATTTTGTTTACAGGAGATGGAGTGGCCTTTTGCTGAAGGGAACCAGTTCATTTGGTGAGATGGTTTAAAGAAGACAATGATATGTCCATGGCATGGATGTAGTGGTGTTTATCCCTGGGCAGAGATCTGTAAAACTGCTCAGGAGTGCTGCTCTGCTCCTGAGGAGCATGGCCAGCACAGGTTTGCCACCGGGATGGTTTATTATAAGGAGGTGATGAAGGCTCTAGGGAGAGGCGTCCACCCTAAGGTCAGCTGTTAGGGACAGGGACATCCAGCAAAACGAATATGTATTTCCTTGGCTGCACAACATCTTGTCTATGAACCATACCCAAATTATTAATAAGGCTCAAAAGGAGGAGAGAATTGCATGATTTTGCTTCATTCTTCCCCGAGTTTCTTTTTCATTCATTACCTGTCAAATAATGTGGTTGATTTCTGAGTGTGTATGCACCACTCAGTTTAGTTTTTATATTTTCTTTCTTCTCTCCATTTTACCAATTTCCCAATGAAAATCCCAAACCATAGTTAGATTTCCACTCCAGCTTTGTTTGTAGACTGTTAACATGCCTTGTTCCAATGTTTAATAGCTGCTGGGGTTTATTCTTAAAATATAACCACCAAAACCCAATGATCCTAATGACTATTCAAGAGTGCTTTAAACAAGTTATCCCAATCCATCTGACAAGGACAGAAGATACTTAGCTGGAGGTTGGATGAGCTGTAATGTTTACGGGTCTGCAGATTTGTAACCAGACAAATGCAGAATAACTTCTTGGATTTCAATGGAGCTGTATTTGTTTATTACAACTGAGGCTTAGGCAGTGCTTTAGATGCAAATTGCAATCTCTGTGAAGTTAAGTGGGGTTTTGATTCAATTTCTGGAAGCAGTAATGTCAGCAGAGAAGTGAAGAGCTGGGACCCACATAGCCTGAAGTCTGTAACTTTGGGTTGCTCTCTTTCCCTTACTGTCAAGATCAGATTCCCTTGGTTGGGGCTACTAATTAAAATGCAGCTTCTCTTAAGCATCTCCTAAAGGCAGGCAAGAGAGAGTGGAAGTGCAGCCTATGCAGGTTATATATCTCTCTCTCCACACTTTGCAGAAAATACCAGTGCTTGGGTTGTTCTCTCTGACTTGTGGTTGGGCTGCTGACCTGGAGCTTGTGCTCTCAGCTCCAGAAATGCAGAGGCACTATGCTGAGTTACCTGGCTGTGATGTAGAGGGAGCTGGGATCTCCTTTCCCCCAGCTTCTCCGTGACCGTGCAGCAAGTCAGGAGACGTGGCCCACTGCTCATCACCCGCACTGTGTGTGGCATAAGTGATTCACCATGCATTCATTTCTGGTCACATCAGGGGCATCAGTTTAAAGCAGGCTTGAGACATAGGTTAGTGTTAGCTATTTGAAGTCTGAAGTCTGAAAGCAACATCAAACAGGGAGCAGAAAATGTATCACGCACAGAAAAATCTCTGGGATTTGTTTCTCCGTTTAAAAAATAATAGTAATAAATTCCAAACTGTTTGCATATGCTGTCTCCTCTGTGGTCAGGACACCTGTCTGCCTCTTTCCTGATACTTGATACAGGCTTACAGTGCTTGCAAAAATGTTAACGTGAATTTTTTGTCATGGCAAATATGAAAAGAATATCCAGTGTCTGTGTGGGCAGGTTCTCAGCGAATTTTTCTCTGCTTTTTGCGCTTTGGTGAGGATATGAAGCAACTGCTGAAAGTCTGCTCCCCTTCCTTCACCACAGACCAGAAGGGCAAAGCTGCTGCCCTGCCAGACCTGGTTCTCCTAAGCAAGACAGCTGATGGTGGGGCTAATGAGTTTTAGCCTGGCTTCATTAAAAAAAATAATATATGCAGCTGGCTAGATGTGTCTCTCCTTCTTCTCTTTAATGACTTTTAATCCTTGGTTGATCTCAGGAAAATAGGGGTGAGGATGCAGTTAGGAGGAGCTGGGGGTCACCTGGTGACTCCAGGAGCATGGTGGGCTGGGAGACCTGGGGTAGGCTGAGGTGGACCTTTCACTAATCATCACTAGTACTTTTTAAACTTGCTCATTTCTTCTCCAGGACTGAGATTAAAGGAAATAGAAAACACCAGAGTAAGCTCAGATATCAATAAGCTGGAAGTATTAAAGACTGCTCGTTGAAAAAGGCTTGTGGTAACTTAAAAAAACCTGTGTTTTCTCTTTAATTGAGTGTCTTTGGAGGCACCCAGAAAGGAAAACAGGGCTGGAGGTGGAGGTGGGGTTTGGACTGTCCCACCCTGACTCTTTTTCCACAGTGGCTGTGTGTTTAATGCATCCCATCTCTGGTTTGGTACTCCTTGATGCTCGCATGGCAAAGGCAGTGCTGTGGGAGTGACTCACCCTTGGCCTGAGCAGTGGCTGAGGCTTGGGAAGAAGAGGCCCTTTAAGCATGAGAGGCAGAAGGGCGTCTGGTCAGGCTTTGAAAGGGACTTTGTTACCTGCAGCCCTTACGTCAGTGCCTTTCACCAGCTCTGCAGTGATTTAAAACAAGTAGCTTCTCTTCCAAATAAACCTCAGCTACTCCAACACTTGCTCAGATGTAATCTGTGCTGCCAACATGTGAAAAATCCCTATATGGGTCAAAACAGGGACAGGGTGACACATGAGTTGTGTCAGAGGGGAGGGAAAAAAAAGCTGTGGTCTGCTCTGTACAGGAGGGCAGCTGGCCTTATGTGCCCTTTTGGGCTGTTTTCTTGACGAGGTGTTTCAGCCAGCTTGATTTACTTTCTGCTTTTACGATGAGCAAAATGTTGATTCTGACCTTTCTGTTTGCACCCACAGAAGTCCCTTGGAAGAGCCTGTCCGTGTGTCTGACCAGTGCCTGACGGGGCTGCCTTGCTTCCAGGTGAGGAATGGATCAGCTCCCAGGGCTCTCGGTACCACCTTTGGCCATTCAGCAACTGATAGGCATTTCTCCAAAGCCTGGGGTGGTGGGAGGCCAGCCTGCCCAGGAGACTTGAGGTGGTTTTCCTGTTTCTGGATCCAAGTTTGGAAGCAGCAAATGTGTAGGCCCTCCTGCAAGTGGGAATGTTGCATGGAAACAATAGCTTGATCCTGTGGATCATGTTGCATTGACCTCTTTCTTGAGCAAAGCTCTCCTGCTTGTGGACCTGAACTCGTTCCCCATCCCTGACGTGGCTCTCTGAAGGCTGTAGATGCTCCCAGCTGGTGATGGAGAGCTGGCCCTATTATTAGCTGAATCTGTGTTTCAATGGACAAATAGAAATTAATGTGAGGAGCAAATTAATTCATTCTTCAGAATTGCCAGTTCTGTCAAATTCACTGGAGATATTTAGCTGTGACTAAAGGATGACTGTGATAAACCACCCCAAAGTATTGCAGGAGTCCCTTGCTGAATTAACAGTTTGACTACAGGAAGGGTAAGATGCAGAACAGGACCAGTGTCAGGGCAGTGGGTCTGTCCTCAAACCTCTCTCAGTTGTGCCACCTCAGGAGACTGAAGAGTGCTAGAGACGCTGCAAAGTCTTGGCAGCTGAGGGAAGAAAGCAGTGTGTGCAGTCCTCCTGAGAAGTGGATAATGGGTGAACTACTACCCTGGTGGTTTTGACCAGTGGAGCTTCTTTATTTGCTGTGATGTTACCTGACTTTAGGACATCTGTGTAGCAGGCCAAAATCAGGAACAGCAAATCTTCACTCTGTTGTGTCACTGAATTTAATTGCACTTTCATTCTTCTCTTTTGATACACAATGTACATCCCTTTACCTTCTTGTACATCTGCCTTTACCTTCTTGGGTGTAATTTTTGTGTTGTTTTTTTTTTTTGTGTGTGTGTAAATTACATCTAGCTGGAGATGAGATTTCAGTATCCTGTTTACTGCAAACAGTTGGGGCCATTAATAAATGTTGACAGACAAAGACAGACCAGGGATTAATAAGTAGAGGACAGGAGATTAATAGCAAGAGCATAGAATCCGGTTCAAGGCCTGATCTTCCCAGTTGCTGGGCTATGGAAGATTAATGGCAACTCTTCTGTTAGTCTCACGCTTTCTGTGGTATCTTTCCTGGCTAAGTTAAATAAACCATCCCAGTGGGTTGCTGGAAATATGAAATCTAGGAAGAAGCCCATTGTTATATTAACTAAATATGTCCTTATGTTAACTAAATGAGACAGTATTAGTTTTGCTTTCTAGTCAGCGCTTGAGCAACAACATCACTGCGTTTGTGAGTGGTGAAGTCAGATTTTCTGGTGCTTGCAACTCCTCTTAAGACAAAAACATATCATAAAATGTATCTTGCGAAGCAAGCTGTGTCTGACAAATTGGTTTTTTACTCTGTGTCCTGTGCAAGAGATTGATTTCTCTTGACTGGGTTTTCAGCTTCATTTCTGGGAAAAATTGGTCTCTTGACCTGTTGCATCTGGTCTCTCATTAGGTTTGGTGTGAGCTTAGATCATTGCAAGAAAACACTAGCTTTGCAAAGAGCATTCCTGGTTAAATTTGTGGGAGAACTGGAGAACATGGGACTGCGTCACAGAAAGTTTTATTGTGGTAGAAGGGTGTGTTCTGTTCTGGGTATCCTGTAATAGAAAGTCAGCCTCAAACTCTTTCTTTGAGGCTGGAACTGTTGAGTCAAGCACTCCTGTAGTCTTTTGACCTCTGCCCTCAGGTATTTTCCATAGTCTCTGCAAAGATGATCCCCAGCCCTTGGTGCATAAGGTTACAGTGATATATAGGTGTGTGTATGGCCATGTTGGGAAGGAAGCAGCTGTGTCCCTGTAACAATGAGCATGATGCAGCTGGGACTAACATCACAACTTCCTGCAGCAATAGCTGAATTTCTTTTCCACGGAAGAAGGCCTGTGCACTGCTTTGGTGGCCCCTTAACAAAGCTTTTCCCCTCTCATCTGCTCTTGCATGCAGTGCCCTTGGCTTTTCAGAAGTTAATTGATTTGTCTATATTATGATTCTCCCTTTAATTTTATTTGTTTAAAGAAGAACACATGCTAATCTTTCTCCAGAGAATTGTTTTGCATTGTTCCTCTTTGAACGTTGGCCCTGGGTCTGCTGCTTCTTAATGAGTTTTTAACTAAACAGCTACGTTTCCCACATGCTCCAGCCTTGACACACACATACTTGTACACCCACGTGCGTGCTCCCGGTTGAACCGAGCCTGCCTGCTCCCCTCGCCCGCCCACTGCTTTGGGATTCGCCTCCCTGGGAAGCCCTGCGTGTGAGAGGGGGCTTTATACCTGCACAGAGAGGTGGACTCAGCCTCAAATGAGACATCCTGTGAATTGGAAGGGCTGTAACCTCTTTACCACCCTGTCCTCCGACCCCCTGGCTTGTTTAAAGTCTCCAGGAGCGTGGATTCCTGAGGGCTGTGCTGCCCGCGGCGAGGACCCGAGCGAGCGCCGAGCGCCCGATGCTGAATTACTGTCTGGAATGCCACTGGCTGCCAGATCCTTGATAGCTTGTTTTTAATGAAGATTCCTCCTGTAATTCCTAGAATATCTTGCAGTGCAAAAAAAAAAAAAAGAGCGGTGTGTGTATTTTGCTGTGGGCTGAATTTTTTCCTGCTCTTCACAGTTCCCTCCGTGAACAGGGAGGAGGAGGAGGAGGGGGAAGCAGCTGACTGCTTTTTCTTGTTGTTGTTTTTGTTTTTCTCCTTGACTTCTGTGAAATATGTGGCGATCAATCCCTCGCAACTAACAAAATGTTTTTGTTTCTCTTTGCAAAAGCATATGGGAACTGCAGGAAAAGCATATGGACGTTTTTAAGAAAACATATTGGTGAATGGACAAATTATAGTGGTGCCAATATGTTTTGGATGTCTGGCTAGACCACTACTACTACCACACTTGCTGGCATGCAGACACATCCACAAGATTTCCAGCATGTGAGCAGTGTGTAGCTGCTCCTGGGGAAAGGCAGGCTGTGCTGGATCAAGCCCCTGTTGAAACAGGGCTGTGATCCATCGTCAGGGTGCGTGACAGCCTCATCATATCCTGGGGTAGGCTCCGGGCTCATGTTTATGGCAGTGTATCTATTCTGTCAGTAGACTGAGCCCAGAGCTCCACTTGCAGCTGGCTGCAAGCAGTGATAATGGTAACCATTTTTCTTTCCAAAGCACTGGACTGCAGTCCTCATCTGAGCTTCTTGCAAGCAGCTAGGCAGCCTCTGGTTTTCCTCCGCTGCCCTAGCAAGATCTTTGTGTTAGCCTGGGCTATTATTTTTAATTTCTCCATCAAGTGCTTTGCTTTTCAGGAAATGCAGAACATTGTTTCTGGTCCCAGTCCTGTTTGCCCTGATACTGGTGATCCAGGGAGAGAGATACATAAGCAGGGGGAACTTGGCAGGGAGCTGTAAGGAGATTAAGTTGTCTTGGTTGGTGGGTTCTGGTGGCTCACAGCATCCCTACAGCGTGAGCTGACCTGCTGTGGACCCCTGTCCACAAAGTCCTTGGTACCTCTGATGGGGCAGCCCTTCCTGCCCACCCCGGCAGCGAGGGAATGCTGCCTCTGTCTGGGATGGGCATAGCCATGCTGGGCTGCAGAAAGAGGCAAAAGACGTGGCTAAAGACTGAGGGGATAAGCGAGATGTACATTTGGGCAGTCACTTGGACGTTGTGTTGTTTATCTTGGTTTTGAACCTGCACTCAGATATTCTGAGTGGTAATTGGCACCTTTTAGTGCTCTTATGCCAGCTTCAGGATGATTTGCTAGTGAGTAATTTTACATTATTTAATGTAGCCACTTTCCTTATAGCTCTTTTGTTCTGTGAGACAATTCCCTATTTTATTATGCAAACAGTACATTAAGATCCTTGTGGGCCTAAGTTCCCAACAGTGCTTGAGATGACGGCAGAGAAGTAGGTTATTTCAGAAATCATGATTCTCTCCTCTAGAAGCTTTCTTGGAGTTCTGCTTTAACTGCTTTTGATATTATACATGCTTAAAAAAAAAAAGCTAAAAAAATCCAGTACTTCCTAAATGTTATAGAGCTCAAAAAATACGCTGTA
The DNA here is from genome assembly GCA_013396875.1 of Vireo altiloquus. NCBI lineage: Eukaryota > Metazoa > Chordata > Aves > Passeriformes > Vireonidae > Vireo > Vireo altiloquus. The sequence continues at coordinate 1,503,900 of VZRF01005175.1, read as the reverse complement.
TGCCTTGTCACAATATTTAATACAGAGTGCTATTTACAGTAATGAATCAAAATGTCAGTTTTTAAAATATGAACTGTCAGAGTGTTCCTACTTTGCAGAAAACTTTGATATGACAGTTTGTTAATCATATGACTATTACATCAAATGTGTCTAAGAGTACTTTTGCTCAACAAAGTCTTTTTTTATTCTTTTCCCCTCCCTTTTCCCTGTTAATTCTGGCAGGGTTGTTTGACTGAATGCTCTCTGATTAGAGGTGAGAAGAATCCAGAGTTGAATGCTTTTGTTTATGGACAGAAGGGATGTGTCAGTGCCTGTGTTCTTGCTGGCCATGGTCACCAAGTCTTACAGCCTGGTTTGGATCATGTCTCCCTTGAGGGCGTGGTGGAGCAGTGCTGATGCCTCTGGGGTAGCTGCCTTTGGGGCAGCTGGGCTAAAACTGCCTCTTGAGTAATAAAAAGCTTGTACAGTAGCATTTCTAATCCCTGTAGCTTTAGGACAAAGGCACAAGTGAAATAAAGAACTGGAGGCTGCCTGTGCATCCTCGATGAGCTGCAGGGCTGGCTGTGCAGGGCAGGGCTGGTGTTTCTTCTTGAGGAGGAGGCAGGGGCTGACGATGCCAAGGTGCTCTCCCCAGTGCCTTTGATTACTCTGGACCCAGGTCAAGGAGTGGGTTTGTGCCCTGATTGCCCTTCCATTAACTGAGACCAGAATGCTTTGCTTTTTTTTATTCTTTTGTTTCTTTATCTGCAAAATGGGAGTAATTAATTGATATTAGTTAACTCACAAGTCCCCTTAAAGCGGATTAGTCAAACAACTGCACTTCTGGTGAAGACAAGGGAGAGCTTATGCAGATAATCGTGCTTTAGAAAACAGCCTCTGGAAGGAGCAGAGGGTTCAGCATGCTAATGTGAGGACTGGAGGCCAGAGAGGAGTCCCAGGTGTAGCAGAGTCATGTACCTCTGCCCAGAATGTCTTTGTGCCACATTGCCTGAGGCTTCAGATGGATTCTTATTGCTTGTTAAAACTCTCAGTTACCATTGCGTAGGTCTTTCAAGTGCAGTATTTCTGAGTTGGAGTTGGCCCAGCACAGCTATGGGAATAGGAGGAGTCTAAAAAGGCAAAAGCTGTGTGTCAGCAGTCCAGAAAAGAGGAGCGTGGGCAGTGCAAGACAGTAAATCTTAGAATCAAAAAATCTTAGAAAGGTTTGGGTTGGAAAGGAACTTTGAAGACTCTTCAGTTTGAATTCCCCTGTCATGGGCAAGGGCACTTTCCACTAGATCAGGTTGTTCCGAGCCCTGTCCGACCTGGTTTTGAACATTTCTAGTAATGATGCATCCATAGTTTCTCTGGGCAACTCCATTCTGGTGTCTTACCATAAAAAACTTATTTCTAAGGTCAAATCAGATGGTCTGATATACCCAATGTGGGTATTTCTGGGGCATGATTAACTTGGAATTTTAGCTGGGCATGTCTATTAAATAACAACCTCAACACTTTCACTAATGCTACTGAAGAGATGGTAAGAACTTGTTTTCAGGGGTGTGGTCACATATTTAAGTGCACTTTTGAGCAGCACATCAGCCAGCTCTGGTGTGTGGAAGGCCCAGGTAAAGGCACTGCACACATCCCAAGTCTGGTACGCTGAGGCCGACTGGGTCTCACTCTGCTGGAAGGAGATTTGGGAAGGTGGAGGCAGTGCTGTAGCATTTGTCACATTAATATCCTGCTCTAGAGGAGGCAAGGGAAAAACAGAGGGGAAGAAAGCAGGGGAAGGAGGTGCTGGTGAGAGAGGCAATGACAGCAGGAGCAGCTTTGCTGGTGCTGGTGCCTGGGTGTGGACCACCAGGAAGCCTGAGAAAAGCTGTCGGGTGAACCAGTCCCAAAAGGGCTCTTACACAAACACAGGGGTGCAGAGGGGCTGCCAGCAGTAAGAGCCACTGGTGAGCCATGTGTGAAGGAGTCACTTTTCAAACCATGTCTTTGTCACCTCCGTCGGGCCAGTGCTGCTTCGTTTCCTCATCCCACAGAGGAACATTGATTATTACTCAATTTTCATTTTAGACAAACCACATTGTTAGTGAGATGATTTTTCTTTTATTATCGTTAGTGCAATGGATGGAAAAGGAGCTCTAACAGATGTATGATTAGCAGGGCATGAAATTAAAAATGTTTGTGTACAAGGAAAAGGTTGTTTACTACCAAATTCCTCATTTGAAAATGAAGTGATACTAAGATTGGCCGTGCGATTCTGCAGCAGGCCCTCACTCCCTTTCCATCCTTTCCCAGCAGTGTTGGCTGAAAAGTAACAATATTTTTAATGTTTCGTCTATCAAAAAAATAATAACACAACTGAAAAGTCAGTACCTGCCTTTGGAGGCAGATTATTTAAAGAGGGTGTTTTCCTACTCTGGCACTGATGGAGTCGATTCGAGAAAATATTTTGACTGATGTTTAAGCCCCACTGATTAGGCCGAATTGAATATTTTATATCGAAATTAATTTGGGTGGAAAATAAGGTTCTGATTGAATAATTCTGAGTGTGGGCGTGTACCTGAGTGAATAGTACTTGTTGCCAAAATGTTGAAAAATTAATATTTGGAGTTGCTGCTGCTCCTGCAGCATATGCACAGGGGGTACAGGTTGGTATGTGGTACTCAGTTCTTCCCCCCTCTTTGTGGGTCAGTCTTGTAGTGGTTTCGCACAGGAATGGTTTCAGGCTCTGGTAGAAAGCCATCAGCTCTTAGATTTTTGTCTTAGAAGTGTGGGGGCTTATTCCTATAGAAAATACCTGCCCTTTTTCTTCCCTCCCCCCCCCCATGATAATGAAATTTTTGGTATGAGAAAATAATCCTTTTTCTTAGGAGCTTTGCCTGTGATGCACAATTCTCAAGTACAGATGATCTTCCTTAATTTTTTAAAAATATCAGAATCATAGAATATGCTGAGTTGGAAGGGGGGTAGATCAGGGTCATCGGGTCCAAGTCCTGGCCCTGCACAGGACACCCCAAGGATCACATTATGTGCCTGAGGGTGAGTTTTGAAAGAGCTAGGTTAGGACATGTACATCAGAAACAGTTCATTTTTGTTACACTGTCGAGGTAAGCCTGGTCCTACCTAGGACTGAACATTTTCCAGGTACTTTGAATCTCTCACCTATCTCATTCTTTGTCCTCTAAAACCTTTGTAGCCAAGTTCAAGGCTGACACTGGTTGAAGCCCGTTGGGCTGCTCCTGTGCAAAGTTTCACCTGGGTGAGTGTTTGCAGGACCCAGACCTGAGGCATCATTGTGATGGATTCTGCCTGCTGAGCCTGGATAGCATTGAGCAGAAAATAGGAAGAGGGCTAAGAAATTGTTCTTGCACTCTGGGAACAATTGAGACAGAAAATTGCTTCCAGGATTTCTTCACTTTTCCACAGAGTATAATCAGCCTGTGTAATTCTCTGCCACAGGAAATACTGCCTGAATCTGTTACTCAAAGACAGCAAGCAAAGTTCAGATAGCAGCCTGAATACCAAAGGTGCTGCAGAGCAGGGACTGTCCCTAACTCAGGGTTTTTTTTTGGTGCAGTGTCATTTATTTCTGTATCTGTCATGGGATGTCACAACTCATATGTGCAACTCATATGACAGATCATTGAATAATGGCTTAGGTATCCAGCATGTTCTGGTGCACAGTTAGACTTAGGTGCCGTAAACAAGAAGACTAATTTGTATGCTGAGGTTGTAAATGGAGTTTTGCTTAGCCTGGTGCTCAGGTTCTACACCTGAGATTGTGGGGAAGCTTAGAGCAATTCCAGTGAGGTGATGGGTGTCCGGTAACATGCTCTTGGATAATTTTAATCTTTGCTTCGTAAATGTGAGCAAATCACTACTTCTGCAACTTCATTTGTTAATGTGGAGGATGGGGCAACACTTGGGCTACTTGCTGGGATTCATGTTTCTGATAAGGCCTTTCAGCAATGTGTTTTATTCCAACTTTGGAGGAAAATCATTTAAATTTTTTGAGTGAGAGTAGTTGTGGCCAAATCACTGCATGAGCATTATACCTGCTGGGCTCCAAAATTTGATTCCTAAATTTCCATTAGTGGGTCATACTGGGCTGGAGGATCTTGAACTGCTAGAATAGAAAGGAATAAAAGAGAATGGAGTTGGTGTTTGGTTATGGGCTCTGGATGTCGTTGTTCCTGACTGTTCATCTGGCTAATGTTTGCTTTTGTGTAGTGTTTGTCTGTGTCTGTGCCTCTGTGCACATGGGGAAAAGGAGGACAAATATCACTGGGGTGGATTAGCATTAAAAAATAGTTAACTGATCAAAGCCATAAAGCTTGTCCAAGTGAATTCTTCAGAGGAATAGTTTTGAATTTCCCAAGCAGCCGCAGGCCATAAAAGCGAAGCGCTATCGTTCAGAGATGCAAAAAATTCCCTTCTATTGGAGTGTTGGACCTATTTGTTCCCTTTTAGGAGGGGATTCAAAATGTTTTCTTAATTTTCTTCTGAACAGCTCACTGCTATCCATCATGAGCCTTTGCCAACTCTGCTCCCCGTCAGTTTTAACCCTCCACTGAGATCTCTATATCCATACTTAGAATTTTGGACGCATTTGGCTCTGTGCACTTTGTGGTGGGACAGCTCTTACAGGGCACGCCTTGTCTCCGAGCTCAAAATGTTGTAAAGGAGGGGCTGAATGTTGTCCCCAGTGCCTCGGTGATTGTGACAGGGAAGGTGGGATACAGATGGAGAGTGATGCCTGGAAAGGTTTTCCACACTTCCTGGAAGGATGGTATAGAGGTGCCCTGTTCCTGATGCCACGCTCTGTCTTGTTACTGGGGCTGCCCCAGCAGGAGCACCAGCCCCACCAGGTCTGCAGAGCAGGTGGGACAAAGTAGGAGTGAATTTAATTTTTCTCACATGGAGGAAAGAAAGTGCATTGTTTGACTGCTTGAAGTTATTGAAGGCTCATACTGAAGGTTAAGCAACCAGCCTCTGGGAATTGGGCACATAAATTTGCTTTATGCTTATGAAAGTCTCTTTCACAGTGTTTTGCTTTGTCGTTTCTCCTTAAGATGTACAAAAGAATGAAGTGTTGGTGTATGGTCCGTATGCAGGGTATGTGGATGCCACGGTCATTAATAGGAATGAAAATTACACCATGGTGGCTCAGAGCGTGCCAAGGAAAAAAGAAAGGAGAAACTCTCAGAAGACATGAAGTGCTTTGTAGCTGGAAGTGCCTGTTGCCCTGCAAGGACTCAGCTGTCCTTTTCAGTCCCAGTCTTACATTATTGAAAATATTTTGCTGCCTAATACCTACTAGCTTTATAATACTGCTTAATTGTATGCACACTCCCCCAAAAGAAAGGCACACATATTTTTCTGCGCTTGTAAATGTTCAGCTTTAGGGCCCCCAGGGAGGGTGTTAATGGCTGTGTCCCGGCTGCCTCTCAGGCAGAGAATTCCACTTTTACTTTCTTTCTGAAATTTGGAGTTCAGTCTCCACATAAGCCAATTTTAATATAACTGTATTTAAAATGAATGTGTATATATACGTATAATTAATTATTTTTAATGCAGAGTCCTAACTATATTCTAGTAGAAACTGAGGTCATCTTTGTAACAGGTGGGCAGTGCATGGAGAGCAGAGCTGTGTCTGAGGGACAAGACTGCAGCTTTTGGAGAGGGATTAGATGTTTGCACAAGTGTGGGCATGGCATTCATGTGTGCCATGTATACACATCCTTAGTTTCTGTGGTGGAGCAGAGATGATGTCCCCGCATAGCAGGGCCATTTGCTAGGGTGAAGTCATCAGTGTTCAGTTCCTGATGCACTAAAGAGGTGCATCATATACAGGATAGTGCAAAGTAAAAGGGAAGCTCATCCTTCTCCAAGTTTGTGCTTTGGCCTCTTGTATAGGCCACATCCTACCCTCAGATGGGAGCAGTGCTCAGCTGTTGATAATATGAGGAGAAATTGAATCTGAAGACCAGCGCCCTTCTGCACAAGGAAACCATTGCAAAACAAAGCCAGGGTGTGAATTTAAAGTGCAATAGCTGTTCCGAGCGTACTTCTCATGTGGGCAGTCTTATTCTGCTCTGGGAGGGCCTTTGTGCAGTTCTGCTTCATCCAGTGCCAAAGGCACTCTCAGTGCAGAAAGAAGAATGCCCACACAGGGAGTGGATAGCTTTTCCAGGCTATTTCACCATGCTGAAGAGTCCCAGGAGATGCCATGTTTTCACGTCCCCATGAATGTTGCAGGAGCTTACCCTTCATTCAGCTCACTCTCCACTCCAGCTTTCACGGGAGAGCTTTGTGGTAGGTGCATGACAGAGCTGTGTCTTCTGGACCCTGCCAGGTGCAGCATGCATCACTCATTTGCATGAAGTTTTGGGGCTGATCTTGGGGATCCCTGAGGATTTCGGTCTTGTCTGGGCGTTCCTGGTGTTGCAGTTTGTCATTCTCCATCAGGGCCGTCACCTCTTGTGGTGTGCCCAGGCTGCTGGAAAGAACTCCTGTGAGAACGTGCCTGTGTTCATGTGTTGCTCCTTTTCCTGTGAAATTGCCAAGCAAACCTGTGCACTGGGTGTGATCGTTATCTGAATGCTGTTGAACAGGGAAAAAAAGCCCATCTGTTCTAGAAAGAGGCAGTGTAAAGAGCAGGCTCTGTGACTAAATAAATTCACATCTGTTTAGCAGAACCATCAAATGGTGAGCAGAGGGGCCTAATGTGAATCACATGTTGAAACCACAAGTATGAGTGAGATGAGCTGCAAAAGAGAGAGCCTGGAAGTGTTGATCCATGTGAGCAACTGTTGGTTTCTCTCCTTATTCTTTCACTCTACCAGTTTCCTGAGCTAATGATGCGGAACCAAAAAATCAGGGATGTGCACATGTCTGTGCATACTTATGTGTGTAAGTTTGTATTCATTGCATGATTAATTAACCTTCCTACTTTATTTTGAGTCATTAGATCATAACTTCAATTGGAAGGGCTCTGGGTGGTGGGGGAGCTGCAGAGGAGGGACAGTGGGGCTGACGTGAAGAGAGCAGGTGAAGCTGTTCCCTAGTGGAGGTGCTTCACAAAAAATGGCCCTGGGGTAGCTTGTTTTAAAACTTGACTTGGAAGTGATTCCTTGGGATGGTGTCTCCAGCAGTGTCATCTGAAGGAACCTGATGGAGCAATCTAGAAGCTTCAAAGCGTAGGTTATGCCTTCACGTGCCCAATCAAATTTCAAAATAGGTATCTGTGTACCAGGACTAACAGACTGCATCTTTCCATGGATCAATGAAATTTGTTGCTTAGGTTTTCCCCTTAGTGTTTTAAGCCCTGCAGAAACAAAGAGCAGCTCAAGTTTCTGTATTGGTTGCATTTTACAGTTTATTTTTCTTCTGTGCCAAGAACATATCAATACAATTTCAAAACGCTATTTTTTATGACTTGAGGCAGCAATTTCTAAGTTAAAAACAAGAAAGCTTTGGGGAGGTACACACAACTCAGGTTCCTCAGTGAAGGTTATTTGACTGGTCTCCATAGCCAGTTACAATGCCCGTGCAGACGAGCAAGCATATTCTCTCCCACAGGATCTCATGAAAAGAAACACACAGTGATTTGAGTCTCAAATGTGGTTTCTTGATGCTGCCTTGCCTTTTGTCCTAGATATTTTGCAGCAAATGAGGCCAAACTTGTGGAAACAAAAGAGTGGCAGGAGATGGGCTGCTAGACCTGATGTGTGCAGATCCTGCTCTCCTGCAGCTCAGCCTGCTCTCTGTAGCTGACAGAGAGCTCTGTGCAGCTCACCTGGGATGTGAGCTCTGCAGGAGCCGCTGGAGGTAATGAAGCACTTAAGGGCTGATGTGTTGAAGGTCCCTAAGGAATGATTAAGGTGTTGGCAGCTGTGTTACTTTGAAAGAAATATGTGCATTACACAGCAAAAGCATGCTGAAATGCCTTTCATGCGCTTGGTAGTGTGTGGGAACATGCTTTGCCTCAGACCTGTGAGATAGTAGTAGCAACTATTGAAGGGCATTTGATAAATGGAGCTGTGTGTGCACGTACCAGCTGCAGGACCCAGCTGCCTGCCCTAGCACAGCTCAAAAACAAGTGGTTGCCAGCAGTGGCTAAAATGCAGCAGCATATAAGTATCTCTGGAGATATTAAAAGTTTGGTTCTTCCTTCCCCCTGAAAGTGCCCCATGCTCATGATTGATTTCTTCTCTTCTGTCACCCCATGCCAGTCTTTTTTGAGAGAGTGCAGTGAAGGTGAAAGAGCTTTGGAATGTTTTCCTGGAGACTGTCAGATTTGAGCTGTTTCGCGTCTAGGGAACTGATGTGGCTGGTCTAGTATGAAAACTCTTTTGTCACAACAGAACTTCCTACTGATTTCTGGAAAGGGGAACAAGCGATTAATTTGGGTCGTCGAAAACAGAAGACAGCAATGCAATAGTGGTGGAGCAACTGGAGTCAGCTTTTTAATAGGATGAGCTTGTTTAGCAAACTTGCAAGGCCAGTGTGGATGCCTGGCTGGGTTAACTTCATTGCTGGTACTGTGGTTTGCACCAGCTGGGGAGTTACCTCCCAGAGCTTTGCGTATCACCGTTCTTGAATGAACGGACACTGAGTTAAAAGGGAAGAGCAGCAGTTTCTTGGGCTGGTGCTTGGTGCTTTTATGCATTTCAAAGTAGAATTGAAAATCAGATTTCAAGCACTTATCTTCTGTCACAAGTTTCTATTCAGAGCAGAACTAATACCCTATGGATACTGAACCAGAGCTTTATCGTCACGCACTCCAGAGGGTCATTATCAGCTTTGCCTTTGCTTTTCATATTCCTGTTCACCCATTTTCCTGTGCTTCCAGAACAACCCCCTTTTTGAACAGGTGTCTTCTTAATGAGCTGTATGTTATGTTTATTGCAAAAAGCATGGGGGTAGCTAACACCACCTTGTGACCTCCCCTCCTATCCATGTGGCAATGGCATTCCGGAGCTCCTCCAGCTTAGGCACCATCTCAAAATATGCCTTTTATTCTTCTTTATTTCTTGACAAAAGGACATGGAGCAGACAGTGAACACCCAGGCAAATATGAGTCCAGTGTGTACTGTGATTGTCTATAAAGCAAACTGGATATGGGGCTGCTTCAGGAGGAGCCTGGACTGTAGGCTGAGGTGAGTTACTGCTCACCCTTCCTCCTTACTGGTGAGGCTGTTACCCAGTCTTCAGTCCACCAGCTGAAGTGGGTTGTTGAAGAGGTGGAGAGAGTCCAGAGGAGGGTCAGTCAGGGGCTGAGAGTACGTGGCCTGCAAGATGAGGCTGAGAGAGCTTTGGCTTCTGTCTCTGATGGAAAGGAGGCAAAGGAGTGATCCAATGACAGCCTGTGACTAGTGCCAGGGGCCTTCTGAACATGTCAGAGCCAAATGCCTCCGTCCAGATGGCGAAATAAAGTGTTGTGAACATGCATAATGGATTGGGAGATTCAGCTGGAAAGTTGGAAGAGCATTTTCATTGGGAAAGTAGTGTAACACTAGTACAAGTCACCAGGTAGCAAGGGATTCTTCATTTTGGAGGTTTTCCAGGACAAATCACAGGAAGCCTTACCTAGTGTTGGTGATAGTTCAGTCTCCTGCTAAAAGCAGGACTTGGTAGAGAGCCTGTCTTTCCTGACAGTACTGCAGGCTTTCAGCTTCTTTAAGGAGGAAGCAATTAAATCTTTATTTTTACTTTGTGTTGCTGAAGGGAGACTAGAAGACATCGGGGTGCTTGCATGTTGATCATGTCAAATCACCTGTTGTCTTGAAACTCAGAGAGACGTAGTCTTTTTCCTGACTGTTTATTCAAAGGGGTTTGTGTACTTCTTTCTTACAGTTTTTGTACACTCAAATATCTTGCTTCCATTAGCAATCTCTTTGCAGCATCAATTTCAATCATCTGGCAGCAATCACTCTTCTAAGATACAGGATTTTCCATAGGAAAAGACTATTTCCCTATATTATTTGTGAAGTGCTGTGGGCTGAGCTACCAAAACCAAGATACAGGTCGTTGCAGTACTCAGGAAGGAGAAGTCATCCAGGGATTTGTCATACTTGAAGCTGTGACTTCCAGGATGGCTTGAGATTTGAGGGAGGATAAGTTAAGTGGATCAGATGGGAGGAAGAGAATCAGGGATTAAAGATTTTGATCCTGGCCACAGTTCCTGCCCATTAATTGATTTAATTGCTAGATTTTTAGGCAGTACGGTATCAAAGTCTGGATTCTATTGCCAGCTCCATGAGGTGTCAAAAGAAAGTGATGGCGGTGATGGACTCACACATACTTTGTTCCTGTGTGGTGCCTGTGTTGTGCCCACGTTCTGGGCTGCAGCTCCTTTTCCATTCACAGAAATCCTCTTGATGGCTTGGGGTTCAGACTGCCAGTAGCAGATACATTTTCTTCCAGGGAGGGCAGCATCCGACTCCTCCTGCAACCACAGCTATTTTAGAAGAGGAGTGAAATGCAGGGAACCCCATCATAAATAGAAGACCCACCTACATCCACGCCAGCCTTGCTGGGGAGGACCTCAAGCTCAGCACTGTTTCCTTGTTCACTCCATCGGCTTCCCACTGAGCTCAGATCTCTGCTGTTTCTCCCCAGGCTGAGCCACACACAGCGTTCTGAAAAGCTAATACAATTATCTGTGTGTCAATATGCTGCCATGGTCCCATTTGGTCCCACTGGGGTCTTGCTGATATCTCAGAGCTGAGCTGAATGTTAGTTCTGCACAGTTCCTCCTTGTTTACAGCCTGCATCAGCATCCAAAGTACCTGAGTTTCTTCCAGCAGCCTTAACCTTACCATTTCTTGTTGTCCTGTTTTCTTTTCATTTACGTGAGACTCTTGATATGCCTGATTTCAGTACATCTTTGTCAGTTGAGAAATCCAGTCCCTTAGTAATTTTATTTAATGGATAAGCTCTATGTTGCTTTGCAGTCCCCTGCAGAAGTAGGAAGCCAAGTACTGAGCTGTGCTATAGGCAAGACATTGAATATGGGCACAGAAGGAATAAGCTTTTTTTGGCAGAGAGGTCTTGAAAAGATGCAGAGAGATTTCTGTATGCAGGAAAATAGTATTTGTGTAAAGGAGCTCATGATCTGAGACTCCCGAAATAACCTTTCTGCATCATTCCTGGTTTTGCTGTCTCTATTAATATATTTCTTCTCTTATTTTATGTACAAATTTCTGAAACATCCATCTCAAACTTTTCTTTGCGGTGCAGCAACATCCTCACAAACTTGTAGGTCAAGTTATCAGGGAAAGAGGCTATAACAATTGGAAGAAATCTGGCTGGCTCACAGCCTCCTCCTGGCTCAGGTCCTTAGGTTCAGGCATAAACTCTGAGTAAGCCAGCAGGTCTACCTCCTCCATTGCAATTGCCTTGGGGTTTGCTGTGACTACAAGTAGCTGAGGCCTTGGATTGATGTTTTATCCAATATGATTATGTTTAGAGTAGCTGAGGATTGTCTCATGCCACAGAAGCCAAGAATCAGCTTGCTCTCTGGTGAAATTGCAATGCAGTGATTAGAGTTGTATCAGATTAGATAGATCTATCTATCTCCAGGGAGCCAGTACGATCTCTTTGTTTCAGTTCACATGGACAAGTCAAGTCCAATTTATTGAGATTTTAAAGCCTAGTTTGTCATCTGACACCAGGCTGCGACATGGCTGTAAAAGGAAGATCTCATTCATCAGCTTTTATGCATGTGTTTTGCAGCAGCAGCCAAATTCAAATAGCCAGCATCTAATCCCAAAACTCCTAATGCAATTATATTGGGAAAGAAAAGAAGTTTTATGTTTAGTTTGCCCTTCTACCTTTTCCGCTACTGAAGCTGATACGAGAAAAATTGTCTAAGAGGGAAACCTAAGGGTGGGTTCTTGGTTGATATCAAAATTGTCCCAGAAGCAAGGTTTTGAAGTAGGAATGATTGTGACATTGAGTTGGATATTAAAAAAGGATTCTTTCCCCAGAGGGTGGTTGGGCACTGGAACAGGCTCCCTGGTTAAGTGTTCACAGCACCAAGCCTGGCAGAGCTCTAGAGGAGTTTGGACAATACTCCCAGGCACAGAGTGTGACTCTTGAGGATAGTACTGTGTGGGGCCAGGAGCTGGGCTCAGTGATCCTTGCAGGTGCCTCACAACTCAGCAGATTTGTGATTCCTTGAAATCCTTCTGAGTGCAGATGAAGCCACAGCTGGCAGTCTGGGGTTTTTGAGTCACAGAATAATTGATTTTGATCCCTCGAGGGATCTCTGGAGGTCATCTGGGCCAACCCCTTACTCACACCAGGGTGCACTTTGAATTTAAGTCAGGTCTTCTGGAGGATCCCATGGAAGTTTGATTGAAGCAGTTAAAGCCAGAATGAAATATTACCAGACTATATTTTTCAAGAAATAATTAATCAGCACTCTAACTAGGTTTCTTTCTCTCTTAATTCCTCTGATTGCATTAGTGATGTCCCACAGCAGGAAATAGGTGAATGCTCTCAGTCCTGTTTAACTGAAGAAGTGACTTTGATTTAATTTACTTATTTATTTATTTTACTTTGAGAGAATTGGAATGAAGATACAAAACCTTGCCTCATCCAGGCAGTTGAAATAAACTAGGAATCTGAGAGGAAGAGGCAGAGTTAAACTTGCTCCAGCTGGTAACTGGTGTGAAAGACTACAGCAGAGCATTAGGAAATGTCCGTAAACCATGTAAAATGGGTGCAAGCAAAGAAGCCTGATCCTGGGGAGATGTTTGCTGCAAGGACTTGGAGTCCATGTGCATCGAGTTTGCCTAGGGTCAGGAAAGCAGTCACTGGAGGGGGGTAGTGTTTTCCATTCCTCTTCATCACCTCTCAAAGTCTCTTGGAGGCTCAGTTGACTCTTCTTAGAGCTTCACTGCTCACTGGTGCTCGAGGTCACCCAGTGCTCAGAGTTGTTCCTGAAGCTTCATGACTCCTGAAGGTCCAGAGTCAATTTGTTCCTGGGGAGGGTTTGAGGGAGGAGCTTTATTGGACTGGTTAATATTGCAGGAGTTAAATTTGGAGAGATGTTGTGCAGATCAGCAATGATTAAGGGAGTTCCAAAGGACTCCCAATTCCCCAAATCACATAATTTGCCATATGATGTACAATTCATGAGAATAAGTAGTACCATATGGGAAAGGCATCCCAGGAGAGCTTGTGCAGAGTTTCTAAGTACCTATGGCACTTCCTATATTTGGTTAAAGACCTTCAATGAGACCCAAATTTTGACATTATACCCTCTTTTGAAGGCCACAAGAAGTAGGTGAGCTTCACGGCTAGAGATCATGTGCCATAAATGAAGAAATACATTCATTTAACCTTCAGAGGGGAACAGTGCCAAGAAAAACAAGCAGCTTTGGGAGTTTGTAAAGAGCAAATCTTTCTGGTCAGCCTCAGTCACTGTATTTGACTAATTAGAGGGCTGGAGGTGATGAGGACAAAGCAAAGAACTGTATTTTAGTAGGGCATTTGAGGTTTGCGATTTGGGGAATTTGAGGCAGAAAAATGAAGACAAATCGGCTTAGATGAGAGACGTCCAGAGATGTAGGTTGCACCTCTAACAGAAAGGGACAATGGGTGGCATGATTCTTGCATTGTGAAGGATGTCCCCTTAGTTTAGTTCTAGAGCTGATCTTTAAAATTCATTTTGAGGGTGGTGAGGTGATGTAAAGTCAAATGTTTTCTCTTTGAGTTCTTTTACACGTGTGGAAGAGAAGAGAGTGGGGAGGATGCAGTTTGCCTTTCTACACTTAGAGATAAACTTGAGTTATCAAGGGAAGGTGATGCTTGTATTGTGTGTCAGAGAAGAGCCCCAACACAGCTGTCAGTCTCACCTACTGTCGACAAACAAGGTCCTAATTCCCTGTATCTGGTCAGTCTCCTGACCTTAGGAGTGATGGTTCACTGTGCATGGCTGATATTAAGACAGAACATCACAGACCTACACCAAGCCAGTGAATTTAGGAAGGCGTGGGATGGAAGACAGAGCAGGCAGTCTGGAAGCACAGACGGTTGTTGCTCATTTTTTGTTAAATACTGTTGCTACCCGCTACAAAGCATCAGCTTAATTAACTCAGGGACAAAATCTTCTGTCTTGGCAAAGTCCATCAACATCCGAGGAGTATTTGGTCCATGTTACAAATATGATGAAAATGAAATGAAGATTTATTTGGGTACAGTCTAATCACAGAAAAGCCAGCGTGTCTCAGAGATGAATGTACTAACAATTTAAAAAGTAGACAAATTGGTACTCTACCCTTCCAGTGCTTATCAGATGTAAGGATAAATTGACTTGGAACCCTCAGTGTTTTACCTTTGCTTCTCAAAGGTGAATGACATCCTATAATTAAAAGCAAAAACAAGCTCTTAGGCCCACACATTTGAAAAAAGAAAAAGGCAATGAAAAAACTTTCTCAGGCTGTTATTACTGTGTGGTATTATCTGCTATTGATATTCCTGGTCTGACATTTTTAGATAATGCGGTCTCAGCTTGGGATTCGTGGATTCCAGTTCCTCTGCTGTGGTGTATTCTTTCATGGTTAGAATTTTCTGAACTTACAGCATTAAGATTGTCCTTATGATAGAACTAGAGCACACTGTTTGCCTTATTTATGCAGCGTGATTTCACTCTTTGCTCTTAATGCTATTTATCATGGTTAGTCTGGTCTTATCCTCTGCCTCCAAAAGTAGGTGATGACTAATGCTTCCTAGGAAGGAAGGATAACAGAACCTCAGGCATCCACAGCTGATTTCAGTCAGGTTTTTGTCTTTGATAGTATTCGTCATTTTACCTCTTCTATTTTAAGTTACTATTCTTAAAAATGGTCTTACACTATCGGCTACCATTTCAGAAAAGATAGCTGGAAAATTTGAAGACAGTTCAGAGTAAACATACATGAAAGAACCAAGAGAAATCTGCCTTTTACAGGGAGTTTAATTTATACTTAATTTAAGTGTTTTGGTTTGATTTGAGCAGTGATCTGGCTGCATTCTGAAAGGATCTGCGTAAGGTAGAGAGGCAAGTCTGTAATGCAGATAACAGGAGCAAAACAAAATGCAGTAGTTGGAAGTGGAGCTAGCTAAATTGTAACCCAGACGTAAAGGAGAAGCTGTAATTATGGTGCCTAATTGCTTGTCCACACAATTTACCTTATGCTGTGTTGGGTTCTCCAACACTTGCATTGTTTTGGCTGCATGTGCTTTATAACAAATATTCTTCAGCTCAGCAGAAGCTTTGTGGAGCAGTAGTTGGTGATGGTTCAGGGTTAGTCAAGATGGTCAATGAGAGGCTTTCAAAGCAGTGGCATAAAGAAGATTTAAGATTTTTTGAGGGGGGATGAGGCAGTGAATTTGGGAAGGGGGTAATGCCGGAGTGGTCAGTGAGTAAGGAGTCACAGGACTTGTGGCAGTCAGATCAGGAAGGGAGGACAGAGCTTGTAGCAGTCAGAGGAATGGAGCTGTGAGTTACGGCTGGCCAAGGATGACTGCGGGAGAGTGGCAGGCGGTGGGGCCACAGTAACACACAGGCAGTGACATGTGTAAGAGTTAGTTTAGAGGTAGAGAATTGGTTATAAATGGCCCAAGATTTCCTGTGCTGTTTTGATTATTCGTCCACATCACAAAATGTTCTGCTCCAAGGAAGCTTCTGATGGAAAACCAGGCAGTATTGCAGGGAGTGGAGAGGGAGCACTGATGGCTTTGGCTGAATTAGCCAAGGTGCTCCACCATGGAGAAGTCTGCTGGGAGGTGGGAGGCTGTGCCTATCTGCACGCCACTGTCCCTTATATTTTTCCTTGCTTTTGGCCTTTTACCAGCTAAAAAAATGGGGGGAAAATAATGGCAAACCCAGAAGTTTAACTTCAGCTTTAAAAAGAAATTAATTCATTTTCTTTTTCTATGATCTGGCAGAGTAGTTAGGCTAAATTTAATTGAGGCTGGGGCTGGAACAGACGAGGAAAAGGGAACTTGCTGAAAACACTGTCAGGGCACAGATAGCAAAAATGAGTTGCAATAAATGCATAACAGAATGTGAGACAGGGAGAAAGAGGAAGAGAAAAGACTAACAGGGAAACAATTAGAAAATACCACCATGGCCAAAACAAAGGCGTTAGAGGTTAGCCGAGAGGGAGCTGTGTGCCAGCTTACAGTCAGCAGCTGAGTTACAGCAGTGTGATCTCCCTGCTCCCAAGCTGTCCTTAGGAGCAGTCTGCTTTTTAAGCTCATTCATTGAAATTCTCTCATTGTCTTCAGTCATTCTCAGTGCTGTGCAACCTGGCTACTGAAGTGGACGTTCTTGGTTCGTGCATCACACAGCCCATCCCTGTCATCAGCCTAGCAGACCACGAGAGTTCAGTGGGACCAAGGAGTGCTGCTGGGGCGGTGGTTAAGGAACATTCCAGAACAGGAATGGTGATAATCTAGTTAGTACTGGGATTTTTCTTTTCTTTTGCTTTGAATCAGTCTGGAGGTACTGTCCAGGGTCCGAGGGTGCTTCATTGCAGCAGGATGCTCTTTTGTATGAGATGTCAAGCCAGAGGCTGAAAACCTGTCAGAATTAAACTCCAGGATGCTTTTAGCAATGAGTAAGGTACAGTCATCTTTGAATGTAATAACTCTTCAGAGTGCAGACTTGTCCTGTTTAGCTCTTAAGGCTGACTGCCCTCATTGCTTTCTGCTCCTAAAACCTAGAAAGTTCACCCAAGTTTTATTGCTGCTTTTACAGTTTTGAAGGATGTAGGAGGAGGAGACAGCAGTGTGGGTGACTCTTACTGCTGAGGTGATAGTCATTTTCCAGGTCCATCGGGGCTGGTGTTGGTAATGGGAAGTACCAGGCAGTGGGACTGTGGTTTGTGTGCCCTCAGCTCCCACCCATTGTCACTGGTTTCCTCTCCAGCCCTGTGGGGAGGACCTGCCTTTCACTTCTTGCTTTCGGAATGGTGCTCTGCACTCTTACTGTAGGATTGGACAGCAGGCCTGTGAGAGAGGAAAGTTGTGTCCTTTGCAGCTCAGCCTTGGATCCATCTCCGGGCTGCTCCTGCCGTGCTCCTGTCTGCCTCATTTCTAGCCAGCTCCAGTGTGTTCCTTTCACTGGTGTTGGACTCCTAGTGCAGCAGGCTCACTTCCTAGTGGAAGGAATTGTGAAACCACTGTCTTCATGTCAGACTGTCTGACTGCATGACCAGGAAGAGGCAAAAGTGTTGGGACTGATGTTTGGCACTTGCCAGTTCCTTTCTCTCCAAGCAGTGATGACCAAAAATTGTCTGCCTTGTAGTGTTGGGTCAGACATTGGGGCTTAAAGTAGAAATTGGGGCTTAAAGAAAGGAGAAAAACTCCTCAAGCAGGAAACTGTTTCCTGAAGTAGATTTACTGGTTGGAATAAGCACATGTGTATATCCATAATTTTTAACAGTCATTGCTCTTAGCTGGAGGTACTGACCCTGCACTACCATGTGGAGCCTTGATCCTGTCTCTTGCACTGATCCTTTTCCATCATTGAATAGAATCTTTCTTGATTGGTGCCTGCTGGTTTTGGTAGCCCTAAGGGGTTCTGACACCAAAACAGTGTACGGGCAGAAGTGACACAGCTCCAAAATCAGCATTAACTTTTGTCTGTGTGGGGTCTTCATTTCTCCATCACATCTCAAATCCAGCTCCGTAGGACCATCTGATGGTACAGTAGGACTACCATTGCTACCCAGCGAGTGTGGTTTGTGTGGGGTGAAAAGCACTTGTTCATTGAACAGGATGAACAGGATTTTTATGGCCAACATTTTTAGCAGCATCTGAACCCAGTTCTCAAAAGTGATGTAGGCTTTTAAGAGGCCAAAGCCAAGATTTTCATAAATAAGTAATGATTTGGGCTGCCTCTGTTTTTTGTTACACAAGTCAAAATGTCTAAAAGGAGCTTGGTTGTCAGCGATTGTGAGATTCTGGCATTTTTTCAAAATTGACATGCTTTTAAAATGTCTTAAGCTGGGCATTCAGAAATGGAGGCATCAAGAATGATTAGCTGCTTCTGAAATCTGTTTTCTTAAAAGTCTGAATGAAAATCACTGGGGCATGGGGTCCTAAATGACATGTGAAAAAGTGCTAAAAGTGTGTTTTAGAAGTGTGTCTACATATCTGTGACTAGACCTGTCCCCAGAGCACCTGCACTGATGTACATTAATGTACTCAAAAAGGCCAAACAGGGAAAGGCAAATATATCACTGCTGAATGCAGGGTGGGATTGATGGGCTGCTTGAGGGTATCAGCCTGTCTCTGCTCTGGTTTGAAGAGGAAAATAGCAATGATTTCTGCAGGTAGCAGCAATAACCTGATCAGTAATTGTGACCTGCTGGAGAGAGAAAGACAAGTGTGTATCTAAAGTCCTGTACATTAGGAGCAACGTGTTTAAAGTCAAGCATGTACCAGTTACACATGTTTTAAAGGGTGTTGTAGGTTCGATTTCATAAACCAGCCAAATAGTAGGATTGCAATTGTTACTTCCCCAGCCTAAATTCCTAATGTACCTTTGACTCTCTTTGTGTCTCCTCTCAGACCTGAACCATGTCCCACCCGTCCTGGCTGCCACCCAAGAGTACCAATGAGCCTGTTGGTCACGTTACTGCGAGGATGGAGACCACACACACCTTTGGGACTCCCAGCATCTCTGTGTCCACCCAGCAGACCCCAAAGAAGTTTGCGCCTGTGGTTGCCCCCAAACCAAAGTACAACCCATACAAGCAACCAGGAGGTGATGGTGAGTATTTGTTTTTTAGGAAGGAACCACAACTGCCTAGTTTAGAGGAACTGACTGCTATTACAGGCTTCTTCTTGATTTGCTCTTCGTTGGTGAGTTTGTGGGAGTCTCCCTTTTGCAGATCACTCAAATCAAGACAAGTATCAAGGTATCTCCTACCCTTGCTCTGGCTAGCACCCCCCCTGAGAGGTGCAGGGCTGGGAGAGGGCAGTTCTTTCTTGGTTTTAATTGAAAGTAGATGTCCTGTGTCCAAGGCTGGTACTTCTCAAGGGGTTTTGCTTGTTTGGTCCCTGCTAGCACATGATGATTCAAGGAGCTTGGGCTCAAACAACCCTTTTCAGGATTGATTCTTTCACCCCAGCACAGTGAGAATGCTTTGCAAACAAGGGATTGATCTGTGGGAATAGGAGTATAGTTGGGTGTGGTAGAGCATAAATTTGGCCAATGAGTCTAGAAGTTTTTTCACTCCAGTCTGCTGGCTGGATTGTTTTACTTTTGTTCTTTCCCTCTGCAGTGGAACACTCTTGAATATGAAGTAATTGGGAAGGTATTTAGATGATCATTGCAATGGCCTCTGGAGCTGTTATGTTCAGCAAAACAGATGCCTGCCAGTCACTGTGTGTCAGCCTTCCTCTGCTTCTTGCTGTGCAAGTCCTCCTTTCTTGATGTTGTTGAGCAGCAAATGTGGGATTTGAGTTCCTGGCTTATGGACCAGGAGGGAGGGAGTTCCCAGTAGCAGGAGTGCATGGCTGGGAGCACCTCTGGAACTTATAACTGGAAACCTGTAAGTTGGAGCACCTGGGATGCCCCTAGCTTACAGTGGAGAGTTTGTGATGGAACTGCAGCAGAAACAAGGTGAAGGCCAGGGATTTTAAGAGAGAGTGGTAACTGTCTTGGCAAAGCATGACATTTCTATCCCTGGTGATTTACTGTAGGTAGAAATGGGGGGAAGTTATTCCCCTTCTCCTCTCCAACCTTTCTCCAAAGAAAAGCTCAGTTGTATTCAAGAAAATTGCCAAACCGGCTTTTGTATTTGGTTTTGGATGCTCTACATTGTTCCTTCACCACTTCTTCCTCTTTTGTGTTGAGTACAATAAGATAAATATCACCTGTGTATGTTTTCCTCCTTCTGCTCTATCTTTTGAAAGCGCATGCATTTTCAGGAAGACTACAGAGTAATGGAAAAGAGAAAAACAAAGCAGCATATTAAATCTTACACTTGAATGATTCTCTAAAGTTAAGGACATTTTATAGGAAAGTTGGAAAAGCCTGGTGAGTGTTTTTGTTTTTTTTCCTCTGCCGCTCTAACTTCGGAGAATTCAGAACGAAAAAAGAAAATGTGTTGGAGGGGGAAAAGCGAAGTCATATGCACCTGTTCTGCTGCCTTCAGTAACAAAACTTAGTGAGAAATAGGAAGAGAAAGACATTTGGAATTTAAAAAGTAAAAAATAATCCATTTCTGAAATGCAAAGAAAATGTCACCTTCAAATCAAGTGGAAATTCTTACTTATCAAATTCTTTTGCAATTAAAAATAATAATGGAAAATAACCCTTTTTTTCTTAGGAAATCTGTTCTTGATCAGTCAGTATTTTTTGTGTGAAAAACATCGGTATGTCTTAATTGTCATTGCTTTAGTGACTGTAGGTCTGATTATATGTGGCTCAGGAACGTTATTACCTTCCAAAAAAATTCTGTGTTTCTTGCCATTTGGGGGAGGAGGTTTTCCCAAAGAGCAGAGCAGGCACTGCAGGCTGAGAAGGGGACACAAGACACTCAAACATTTCTCATGCAACCCAAAGTACCTGATCCTGAAAGCTGTCAGGACCACTGGGTCCACTGGAAACCGAGAGGCAGTCGGGAGCTCCCAGGGGACTTTGTCAGTGCCAGTCCCTTGCCTTGTTTGATGCTGGGCTTTTAGAGATCCCATAATTATCTGACAGGCCTGGAAGAGCTAAGGGTTGTCCAAGACCTGGTCAGGAATAGGTTTAGTGATGTGACAACATGCCTGCAGCTTAAGCTAATCCACTTTGAGAAGGTGACACGCTGCTGGTCGCTGTCAGCAGCCCGTGCAAAGCCATTGCCCATCCATATATAACCCTGAGAACATGAGGCTTCTGGGATCTGGCAGGTGAGGGAGGGGCGGGGGGGCAGTGAGAAATATTTAGCCCAATGTGCTTCATTCACTTTCTATGGATTCCTTCTGTCCTCCATGCTCCCTAATTGTTTTTTCAGTTACCTCTGATTCTTGCAGCAATAATTCAGCCTGTGAGATGGCTCTAGGCTCCCCTGGTTCCCTGCTTACAGGGGCACTGTCATTCTGCCTAAATTTGTCCTTTGCTGGACACAGATCTTTCCTGCCTGGTTAGCTGTGAGTCTGTAGGTGGGGGGAGTGGCAGCATCCCTTTGCACCCTGGTGTGTTTTCATCCCTCCCCCGCTGCCACAGCTGCTTATCTGATGGCACATGGGCTCCCCGTGCATCCTTCTGCTGGAGATGAGTGGGAGCAACAGCACTGCTCTGGGGAAGGGCTGTCCTGGGGCTTTTATGGGTCAGGTAGTGGCTGTGCTCATCAGAGCCTTGCCTGTCCCCCAGCAGTGTCACTGGAGTTGGCTCCCTGCAGCCTTTGTAGTATCTGGAGAGACTGGCAAATTCTGTTCCTGGTAGTTTCTTCAGCTTGTTGCTTTTAATGTTTAGGAATGTGCATCCTCTGGCCTTGTGGTTCTTATTATTATTTTGTAGGTGTGTTGCTCGTACATAGAGCATCTATCCAGTTGATCACATTTGTGGTTTTATTTCTTGATCATATTGAAAGCAGAGGGAAAAGACACGGGAATGACAGACTGTGGAGCAGGTGCTGGGTGTATCCTCCTCTTCTTTCCATCTCCCACCAAAGCATTGCCTTGGTCTCGCCTTGACTTTGATTTTATTTTTTATTTCCTGACACCTGCACAAAAGTCAGCCAGAAGGTACTGATTAAAAACTACTTAATGAAACTTTAACAGAAGTTAGAAATGGTTACATGACTGAAAAAAGTGAAATGGCAACAGCCAACAGTTTAGAAACCTGAAACATTTTACTGTCACTCGAAGTGCTCAAGGCATGTGTTTAGACCAGTAAAGTAGCAATTTTCCTGGTGCTGCCAGCCTCCCTCCTCGCTGTTTGCCATGCTGAGTTGCTGCAGCTTGTTTCAGACCAGATTTATCAACTCACCAAAGCAGAGCCTTGCTCTTGCAGGGATCTGTTCGGGTGCCCCTGGGTATGACTGCAGTAGTGGTAGAAGTAATGATCCTAATTGTAATCATCGTCAATAAGACCCCAGCTCTGCTCAGCGTTCTGCACAGGTCTCTGCCACACAGCCAGCCCAAGAGGCAGGCACAGCTTCTTTTTATAGGTCCTATGAACACCTGCCGTGGTCTGGCCTGGGTTCCTGGAGGATTTAGTGCTGCCACTCCCTACTGTGATGGTTTGCAGGGGATTAACCTTGCCTGATCCTGGGAGGTGTGGGCACCACAGTTCCTGGGAAATGCTGGTGCTCATCATCTTACAGAACTCTGTATTTACCCCACAGAGAGGAAAGAGCAGTTTAAGCTTGGGGAAGATGTTTATCTACAAGGTGAACAACTGTGCATTGGGAGGAAGTGTAGCTGCTGAGGCTGGAAATCAAAATTAGATGTCCAGACATGTGAGCAATAGCTCTAAGAGTTTAACAGGGGTTAAACATCCAAGGTGGTCCTTGGATGGAGCTAGATGTGTTTGAAGTTTGAGAGCATCTTCTCTTCATGCTGGGAGAAGATGAATCCTGAGATGGAGGAGGCATCAATCAGCCATGGGTCCTGACAATCTGCTTCATATATATTTGGCTTCTCCATGCTCATGTGTTTGGTGTTACCCACCCCCTTCCTCTTTTCCTCAGCAGACCCTGTCCAGCAGTGTGCACAATGGATTTTGTCCTACACGAAAAATCTCTTAAAGAAACTAATATTTTCTGCCATGTTGTTATTAATTTTGTTTCCTTTAAAAGCATTGGATGCCCCATCATTTCAAGTGCTCAGGGTCAAGGTGGACAGGGGACCTGATCTAGTGAAAGATATCCCAGCTGATGGCAGGGGCTTTGGATTGGATTATTTTTCAAAGTCTTTCCGATCCAAACCTTCTTGTGGTTGCCCTTCCTCCTTTCCCTGCCACTTACTTCTCTCTTGCTCTCCAGCTTTTAGACTTAAATTGGTGTTTCAGCATCTTTGACAGAGCTGGAGCCTTAGGGAAACACTGCCATACAGCTGTTCCCATCGATGCTGGGCTCAGGAGAGGATTTATAGCTTGCAGATGGAGCAAATTCCATCTTTGCCTTAGTTCCAGAAAACGGGGCCTCACCCTGCGGGGCAGACTAAGGAGGCATCTGGTGTGGGGTGAGGTTGGTGATAGCTGATCTGCTGGCTTTCTGCCTGCTGCCAGGGGCTGGTGCTGCTGAGGTGGCACTGGGGATTGTAAGGCCAGAATTGGGAGCTTCAGAAACATGTAAAAATCTGTTGTCAGTCAGAGGTACTCAGAAAAGCCTGAGTCAGGACCACTGGATGGCTTGGGAGCAGTGAGAGACAAAGTTTCCAATGCGAGTTGCCTTTTGGTTTGGATCTTGTTTTGGTAACCACAAAAGTTCTTTTCCCCCTTGCCTCCAAATAAAGCTCTGCGAGTCCAGGAGAAACAAGACTGTGCTGAAACAGGTGGAGCACAGTGGTGAGCTGGGGAGGCTCAGCTGGAATGCAGTGTTGGGCTTTCCAGCCCAGCGTTTGTGAGCACTAGTGCAGCTCCCTGGGGATTGAATTCACCTCCTCTGCCACCGTGTGCAGTCACTTGAAGGATGATTTCATGGTGGTAGGGAAGGATGTGAGTCTACTTCCCTTGCCTACTGGGAAGTGCCAGATCGTTGCATGGCTCCCAGGAGGTCTCCTGCTCCTGCAAAGATGACTGTTTCCATTCCCAAAAACCCAAATCTGGCGTATTTTTGCAATGTCTTTTGTTCATATGAACAGGACCATGTGTTTTTCTCAAGCTGCCTGAGACAGAATGAGATGCTGCAGTGCCAGCCCTGGTGAGAAAGGGATGTGCAGGCAGCCCTCACAGTCACTCTGTTTGTGGGGCTGCCCAGTGCTTGGAGGTGCTTTTGTGTCACACTCTGGGGCTCTCACAATAAGCAAAATTAGCCACTTTAGTTTATGCTGATGGGTACTTCTAAATTCAGAGTTTATTAGTGCTGATGTTTTTCCTTGTAACTGCCATCCTTGGTGAATATAATATCTGCAGAAACAGTTAATATGGATTTAATAATGGAAACTAAATGAAGGGATGAGACTCAAAGCAAGCTCCTCCTTTCTCCTTCCTTTTCTTGGGCAACTTTCAGATATACTGAGCAACAGGTCTCATGTAAAGGTCTTTGAGGTTTTAATTACTTTTTTTTTAAAAACCATCTCCTTCCATTTGTCTTGGTTGGAGGAGTGGACAAGTGTCTTACGAGACAAGGCAAATCAGCAGGACCAGCTCCAGGGCAAGGCTATGTTGTGGATACCAGTGTGTTTTCTTGAACCCAGCTGATCCAGGTTTCTCAGAGCTTGACTCTCTGTGCCCTCCCCTCTTTTTAGTGTGTGTGGAGGCTTTTGGGCACTGGCAAGTTATGTTCTGCTATGTCTGTAGGGGACTGGGAGCATGAACTGTTTGTTCAGGCTGTTTGTTGTTTTGCTGTTGAGGTTTTATTTTTTCCCAGGCAGATATACCTAGTGGGTTTTGTTTACAGCAGCAGCTATCAGTACCTCTGTCTTAATTTTTGAAGCTTGGGTATGGATTTATTGGACTAGACACCGTGTGTTGTAGCTGTGCTGTTCCCTGCTCTGCAATCTCTGACAGTTCATAGAAGCCAACAAGGTCCAGAGTCTATTCATTACTTGTGTTGAGAGCCCTGAAAGAATAAATTCAGGCTGACTTGAAAGATGCTGTGGTTGTTTTGGGTTTTTTTCCTGGTTGTCTGTGCTGGATCTGTTCCGTAGGAGAAGGAATTCTCACTGGTGGAAGGGCTGTGTTGGCTGAGAGGCAGAGGGGTGTTGTACCTGCTCCTTGGAGTATCTCAGGAGCTTCTGCAGTGCTGTGCTTGTTGTTGGAGGTAGGCTGGGGTGCAGGCACAGTGAGCTGTCTCAGCCATGCTCCTGTGGTGGTTTTGTGTGTGCACTGTTCAACACTAACATGAGATAATGCAATTATCCAGAACTGGACAGGCATCAGGAGCTGGCTGTCTTGCACATGTTAGGAGTTATGCCTGTGGACCATTGCTGCTGCCCAGATGAGGCATGGGAACACGTTGTTACTCTGAATTGAGTCCTGTGAGTACCAGAGTATTTCCAGTGGGATCTGCTGGTCCCTCTCTTGTTCCTCATCTCTGCCACCAGCTGAAAAAAAAATCACTGATGCTTAATGGGGAAGGCAGTGTCTCAGTGGTGGGACCAAAAGACAGGCTGAGTAGTACTCCTAAGACTTTCCTGGTCCTGTCAATTACAGTGGATGCTGTGGTCCTGTCCCTCAAAGGACTGAGCTCACGGAGTTGAAAAATTCAGTGTGAATAAAGAGGTGACCTTACAGTTGTAAATCATCCTGACTATGCCTGAGCACAGACCCTATGTTAGCGCTTGTTTCTTAGAAAAAGCTTTTCTAAAGTGCATATTATAAACTTTTAAAGTCTTTCTTAATCCTTCCCTTGTTTTTCCATGTGTTTCTTGTGCTGAATGAGATGCAGCAGATGAAGCAATACTTTATTCATAAGTGTCAGAACTGCATCTTCCACAGGCTCTTACAAAATGCAGCTGGTGAAAATGATCTTAAGGCTCCAGGCCTCCCTGTGGTGGGCTTGCTACCTTCACACAAGGGCATTTAAAGCACAAACAAAGCCCCTGAACACCACAGAACATGTGGGAAGGTGGGGGTCCCTTGTTAAGGAGTAGCTGTGAACCAGTTTGGGGAAGCCTTTTGGAAGTGTCCATTGATTTCTCTCTATGGTTGAGAACCAAGCGAAACCAGTTGGAAATGAGTGGTGGTTCTCATCTGTATAAAACTGGATTTAAACTGCCCCAAGCAAGCTGGGCCATGTTGAAGAGGTGTGAGACCGAGCTGGTGCCTCTGTGCCTGGGCAGCATCGCTCCACTCAGTCACTTCTGAGTTACAGGCATAGGGATTTTTGCCCAGTTGTCTACAGCACAGTGACCAGTGTCAGGACCTGTGATTCTCACCAGTGGGAATAAACTGGCTCTGTGTGGGGCCTTCTGTCTTGATAGCAGCCATCCCAAAAGTTGTTGTGCTGGATAACAGTGTTGCATCTGCTTTTTTTTTTTTTTTCCCAGACAGAAATCTGTAGAACTGTGTCTTGGCTTTGCTCTCAGGATGAGCATTTTCTTTTTTGAAATACCAGCTCAGAAAAAGACCCTGGGAAAAATGCAGAATAAAACAAGTGCATAAAAACTGTTATTGAACCAGTATACTTATCTGTAGTTCACAAAATGTCAAGTCCAGCCACCAGGTTTTATTAAGTATTCTGACTGTGTTTTGTTAGAATTACAAATATTAAATTTTCACAGGCTCTGGAACACATTGCCTCTTATTTGGGAACTACTTGAAGTAGTGCCTAGGCTTGGATTTAATTCTGGTGAGTGAGCTTGTATTTTCTCAGTTATTTGGTATCATAAAGCAAACATTGCACTTCTCAGCAGGTAGATTCTTAATTTTTTTCTGCCTTGACTATTTTTTCTCATTTTCTTTTTCTCCTGTCTATCTGTTCTTCCGAGATACTATATTTAATTTTTCCACTTCATTATTTCAAACATCGAATAGTGATTCATCTTTGCAGTGGCCTGTTTTGTGAACCACAATAGTTTGGGTGGAATAAAGAAAAAGGACAAAAAAGGGAAGAGAAAAAGAGAAAGAAAAGACATTTCTGACACACTGAAATGGAAAGGAACCATCGCTTTATAACTTGAATTGCAAACATCTGTCATCAACCCTATCAAACCTTCTGTTAAAAAGATAACGTTTGTCCTGTGTGTAGTTTTACAGGGCTGTGGTGCCCAGTCAAAGCAAGAGAGAAATGCTAATGCAGAAATAGCTTGAATTCAAGCAGGCAGCACTTGTCCTTTTTATTTTAATCTGAAATGTTAACATCCTCCAGATGCTAGTTTGTTAAATAATAACAATTGTTATAGGACAGTTAATTTTTTAATTTTTTTGCCCTGCTTAACGCAATGCTGCTCTTACACACTCAAAACTAACCATTATAGTAAAGGATTTTATGTATGCTTTTCCTTTTCTCTGCCTAAAGCTTTTTTATTTTGCCAAGCTGAGTCCTGCTAAGTCAGAGCAACCAGTAAATGTCTATTGGATTATATTACAGGTTGGTGTAATAAAACGTTGGAAGAATGAATGAGCAACTCTTGAAGCCACGGAAGCTGTGCTTGTGGCCAAGGAGCAGGCATTTCTGGCAGTGAATCCTACACAATTGCAATTCATACTAAATATACAAGGCCTGAAATGTTTGTTGCTAAGCAAAGTATGTTTAGATGGACTTGGCACAGGAATTGAGAGCCTGTGACCAGGACTGAGAGTCCTGTGGCTCTTCTTGGCCCTGGGACGGTGATTTTGCAGGAGATGAGCAGGGATCTGCTCTAGTTCCTAATAAGCAGTGAGTTAGTTTCCCACTATCTGAAAATTCCCCTTCTGTCTTCTTTTAACCAGCACAGACACTGCAAAGTCACAGCCATGGAAGAAAGTGCAGGCATGCTCCAGGGGCTCGATTGGGGATTTACTGAAACTATTTGAGGAGCTGAAGTGGAAAAGACTCACATGTCTCTTCCAACTCTTAATTCCTGTGATGACAATGACTAAGGAAAGGTTTTGGTTTCGTCTAGACAAGACCCAAATCATAAAGCCAAGCCTGGTGTTCAGGGCTGGTGGATAGAAATTGCCCTGTCATGACAGCTGGCATTAGTTGTGCCAAGCATTGAATTTGTGGGAAATGACATGGAGATGAGGAAGGAACCTGTGCTCTGTTACAAGGCCCACTTGGGAAGTTTTATCAACTGGTGTTTGTAAATACCCTGCACTACCTGTGGTGTGAGGGTCTGCCCAGGGGTCCTCTTACAGGAGTTGCCCTGAGTGAGCTGGTGGGAGGAGAGGAAGCCCTCAAGATTATGAAAATGGTACCAAAGCAGTATGGGGTAAGCACAGTATTTCAAAAGTAGGTTTAGTAGAAGAAAGTATGGAAGTTTGTAATTTCAGTGTTATGAAAAGCAAATGTGATGAGGGTTGAATTCTTACTAAGTGGAGGCTGATGGGTCTCTGAGGTTGCTGGCTGAATCCTTAGAAGACCAGTTCTTTGGTAATAATATAACCAAAATCAACTTTCCTTAACTTTTTGCTCCACGCACCCCTTAGTTCAAGCTCCTAATCTGTGCTCCAAGTTTCCTATCTCCTCTACTGGCTCCATCCCGTGTTCTTTCTTGCAGAGGACTCAGTCCCAGGCTGTAGCTGCTTCTGCATGAACTGGGAGCCTGTTGGGCATCCAGGTAGCTTCTTTGGGACCGCTGGACACCTACAGTTGGATCTACTTCCAGCTAATTTCCTTATCCAGAGCAATTCGTCTCAGCTCTTTGCAGGACCAGGTCACCTCTTAGCCCCTGAAGTGTCATGATCAGCTTCACAATGTGCTGTCAGACCTTTCAAGGGAATATTCTGACCCAAACTGTGCCGTATATTTGCAAAGTTTATTTTTCAAGAGAGTGAAAAGGAATAGTCATAGTTCCTAGGCCACTTCTTGGGAAGGGTAAGAAAAGGAAGGTTGCTCAGTGAGGATCCATTAACACCGTTCTGGCTGTCAGACAGTGAAGCACAGGAGGTAAAAGTCCATTCTTCTCCCTTCCCAGTCCTGTGATTTAAAATGTTTGAACGTGCACTTCAGAAGCTGGGGAAGTAAAAGCCCCCAGTTGTGCCTGGAGACTCTCCAAAGGCCATGGCAAGCGAAGGGGCTGCAGAGTGTTAATACAGTCCATCATTTTGTAACGAGCCCGATGTTCTTGTATGAGCCGTGTCAGGCTGTTGTCTGCACGCTGTCTTTGCTGATCACAGTAATCGGGTCATAAGAGAGGGAGAAGTAATAGCTCGTCTCTTAGCAACCAGCCCCAGGAGAAAGAGAAAATTACTCAAACAGACTATCCAGCCAGGGAAGTAGAAAGATGAAATTTTCTGAAAGTCTGTTGGAAAGCACTCAGGGACATAATTCTTTTATGTGTGAGATCCTTACAGGCTGGATCCAATGGTATCAGATGCTTTTTTTTTCCCTTGTTGTCTTTCTGGTAAACTTTTATTTTTAATTGGCCTCAGAAAAAAAAAAGGAGGAGAACCCTGTGAAACAGAGACATTTTGAAAACATAAGGGACTGATTTTTGTATTTTTGACAATGCCAAGGAGAAGGGAGGGAGGGGAGGTCAGCGTGTCTCAGGGAGGAGACGAAGGGAGCCTCTTATCTCTGCACGAGTGCTTTGAGTGCTTCCCATGTCGGCGCGAGCCAAAGCACGTTGCTGTATCTGCCAACGCTGCAGCGGCATGTGCAAAGCAAACTTGTAGGGTCTCCATTGCATTGCACAGGGTGTCGTGTCTCATGAGTGTCACAGACTGTGTGCTGTGATGATTGACAGCTTGGCAGAGAGCTGCACCCCACCTGCCCTCCCCGTGGCCGTGCCGGGAGAGGCCAGGCAGAGCAGGTACTGGTTGAGTTCCTCCCAGCTGCCTTTTTCTCATTATCCTGGATTTTTATCCTCATTTAAGCTACTGGTTTGTGTAAGACACGTAGGGAAACATCTCTGAAGCCTTCTCAAAGAGCATTTGGCCAAAGTTTGGCTCCAGGTCTCAGAGGGAGGGCAGTGGTAGGAGCAGTCTGGAAGTCATAGTAATAAATTAAAGCATTTGCAGTTTGTGTATGGGATGGGGACAAGTTTGTGTGCTTGTATCTTTTACTTTAAAAAAATTCTTTTTAATTCCAAAAGTTGCACTTCTGTGGTCAGCTAGTCTGCATCCTCCCCAGTGGGGCATGCTGGCTGCTCAGGGAAGGGGACCAAGCCTGTCGTGGTCTGCCCACCCTTGCTAAGCAAGAGTGTAAATCTGTGCGTGTTGAAGGGAAAGAAAGGGAAATATTCTAAAGTGGTTGAGAGTGCCCAGATTTGTGGTTGCATCCTTAAAACTGTTGCAGGGACAAAGTGTTTCTGAAGGCCTGGCTTAGTCCCTGGCTTTGAGGAGATGTAAGGGCACTGTTGCGTGTGTGGACAGGAAGAGGCACTGATCCAGCTACTAGTCTGTGCCCTTCTTCTGCTTTTGTGTGCTCTGTGATACCAGGGCAGGGGGACCAGCTCACCACTGCAGGTGGTAGTTTGACT
Organism: Vireo altiloquus; assembly: GCA_013396875.1. Taxonomy (NCBI): domain Eukaryota; kingdom Metazoa; phylum Chordata; class Aves; order Passeriformes; family Vireonidae; genus Vireo; species Vireo altiloquus. The sequence continues at coordinate 1,473,681 of VZRF01005175.1, read as the reverse complement.
ATCAGTAAGAGGTCTACTTGCAGATCCATGTGGTTTGCTGAAGGGTACAGACATTTCCCCAGATTGGGATCCTGGACAGTTGGGTAAAAGGTTCAGGCTGGTCTGGACTGCTGTGGTTGAATTGTTGTTGGTACCTGGGTTCATTCAAGTCTTGCTAAAGTTTTTGTAGACAAGGATGACTTCAACATCTTATCCTGGAAATAATCTGTAGAAGGGAGGAGAAAATCCCCAACCTTGCAGCTGTACCAAATTAATATCTTAGGAGCAACAGCTACTGCTGTCAAAGAAAAGTGAGATAAGGAACGCTATTAATTGTGACTTCTTCCAAGAAAATTGTAGAGGCTGCTGCTTTGCTGTCTTGTCATAAAGAAGAAAGACTTTCTTCCTTAAAAGTTTAGTAATTGAAGACTTTCCTTGCTATTTTTATGAGTACCAGTAAGTCATGTTTCCTGGAAATTTTCCCCCAACTCTATAAATACCACCCCAGGGCTTACAGAAGTGACTCAGTTTGGGAAGTCAACACCATGCACTTCCTCAGCACAGCCTGGCAGCCCCCCAGCCAGAGCGAACAACTTCTGCAAAACTGCTAATTGGTTGGTAATCTGCAGTACAATTGGGCTCCTTCTTGAAAACTGAATTCCTGTTGCTCATTCTGACCTTCCTGTCATGTTAGAGATGATGGCACAGGGGGCAGAAGAGGCTGAAGCACAGTTTGAGTCTGGAAAGTTGTAATTGGTATTTTGAGGTGCCACCTTTCCTCTCGATAACAAGCTCATCGAATGACCCCAACTGACAGACAGATGAGATGTTCCTAATTGCCATATCTCACTGTCCTGGGACCAAGATTATCTCACAGACCTTGCTTTTGTAATTGGGTCCTTTCTTCCTTCCCATTACACTTTTGACATCACTTTTGTACCAGCTGGGCACAAATAGAGCCATTTGTAATTCTTTGTGTGGTGCCCAAGGAGAAATAGAACCTGGCTGACTGAATTAATTCTGTGGGCATAGAGGGAAAATTACAGTGGGAGCTCAGGTCTGACACAGCTGTCTTATGTAAAAATCAATTTATAAAGACAAGAGGCAACACATGAGGGAAGTGTGAGTTGGGTAAAATCACAGCTGGTCTGCATCTCCTCTGGTATCAGCATGGATGGGATACCATGCAGTTGTACCAGATAATGTATGAAGTATTCCTCATCTTCTGCTTAGTCCGTTCAATGCCTTAGATTTGAATTAAATTCATGATTGATCTCTTCTTGCTAACCCATCTCTGCCAACAGGGATCCTGTGGAGCCCAACACTGTAACCTTTTTGTACAGCTGAAATTTCAGTTGGGTTTGTAACAGGAGAATGCTTGACCAACTTCTCTTGGTGTATTGGGCGCTCAGCCTATGTGTGTGTGCAAAAATGGGACACAGGCCCTCAAAAGGGAGAGATGACCTTGTGGCAGCAGGAGGGGGTTGGACTGGTGGATCTCCAGCTGCCAGATCTCTAGGTTTTGTTCAATTGTTTACATCTCTCATTAGGGTCAAGAGTCTTCCAGGCTTAGCTGCAGGAACGATTGGTTTGGCTGAACCTGAAAACTCCTGATATTTAAAGTGTTTCTCCATGCCAGTAAATCATTCTTATTGGAGAGGCAGAAAATACCTTATATTTAGCAGCTAATCCAACACAAGGGATGTGATATGTGACCATAGCCAAGCTATTCCCCTGCAATCAGAGTTGGATTTTTTAAACAAGAAGTCTCTGTATCACCGTGATTCCATTCTGAGTATACGGTGTTTTCCCGAGATATCATGGAGACAAGCTAATGGAGAGTCCATTTGCCTTTTTATACCTTGAAGACCAATATAATATTCCTGTTTCTGGTGCACATTTAGCGTTGCCTCTTTGCATCCAAAAGTGCTCTGGCTAATTATCCCTTTTGCCTCAGTGAGAATGTGTTTTGTAACTGCAGTAGGGAAACAAATAAAAGAGAAATAAAGTAGCAGGGTGACTATTTTGGGAGATGAGCTTTCGCTTGGTATGTTGATTTTCCGAAGAGATATGGCACATCCAGTACCTCGTGTAAGTTGACCATCCAGCATGGCATGGGACTGTGGAGCGGGAATATTCCATTTTAAGACTCTGTTGGGCAAGACATGCGCTCATGTTTGATGAATGTTGCCAACTATTTAAAGTGCTGTGAATTCGACCTGTGAAACTGGAGGCGGAGGTGACACAAGTTGGAGAATCTGGACCTAAATGTCAGGGCCTAAAGGTCACTCTTCATCAGAGCAAAGTGCAGTTGTCACCACAAATGTGGGGCTGCAGGAAGGGCATTGTAAGGCTCCTATTTGATCTACTGTTAATTGACCAAATATGCTTAGTTTACAAAGTCCAGAGGGGGCTTTTTTCTGACAAACCTGTCCAGAAAATGTGTTTCTGATCCTACGACTCAAACTCCCCTTTTTTTGGGGATTTTTTTTTTTTTTTTTTCCCCTGTGATCCAAGAGCTATGAAGAAGTTTCTGGGCATCTGGACAGTGACTGAGATGAAACTGAAATCAGAGCTTTCTCTTGTAGCAGTTCTGGCTCCATCATGCCCAGAGTAATGAAAGCTCTTTATGAGAGGAGCTGGAAAACTCATGAGGCATCAGAAGGAGCAGGAAGATGCATCTTATTTCTCTAAGCATTTAATTGCGAAATCTTTTCACTACTTATTAAAATGATTAGTCAAGGCTATTGGAAGGCAGTGAATGTCTATTTGTGGGAACTAGGGAAGGTTTGATCGTGTCAGGTTTCTTACCTCCTTGTTTTTCCTTCTGTATTGCAAACAGTAAGTGATTAAAATAAGGGTTTGTTTTGAAAAGAAGATTTCTAACGAGAGCTTTTCTGTCCTTGTTTGTTAATTATTTCATATGGAATAATCACCATTTTCAAGTCACCAAGAAACAACAAAGCATTTGTTTGCTGCTCCCGATGCTTTAGCATGCTGTTTGAGAATGGGATCTTGGTTTTGTCTGGTTGTCCCTCATTCAGTGGTGCCGCAGGGCACGTTTCCCTCTGACACTTGCACAGCACAGTTGCTGCTCAGTTAGGTCAGCGATGGCTCCTCTGAGAGGATTTGTATAGAGGAAGACCTGGAGCCAGATACTTCTTGTCAGGGTGACCCACTAGAGCTAAGAAAAGGCACATCCTGCAAGTAAAAAAACCCCTCTTTTAGCTTTAACCAGTAGCTCCAGTTTTTATTGGGAATTATCTGCACTGGGACACAAATGTGTTTACTGCGAAAATGTCAATTTTATATTGCTTTATCAATGTACTTAAATATTTGTTGGAAAACAAGAGAATGGAATTTTCTGTCTTTGATTAAATATTTTCCTGTTAAGGTTTGGAAGCTGTGTCCCAGGGGGCTTGTTCACGTCCTGTACTTCAGCTGTGGGCTCATCTTCATGGGCAGGGGTTTTGGGTCACGGTTGGCTGGCATGTGGAGACCAGGACCTGCTGGAATCTCAGTGGGAGCTGCGAGTTTGTAGCTCTCATATGAGTTAGCAAGTGGAGTGGATAACTGCATTACCTTCAGGTCACCCTAATGGCTCCAGTGAATGTCACTGATCACAATTCTGTCACTTCCTAGTTGTCCTGTGCATGCTAGCAACATTAAGGCATCTTAAGCCCAAGTTCTTACTGAACTGCTCAGATCTTAGGACCAGGAACATGGTGCTTTCAATGCAGCTGGGCTGGGGCATTTGGATGGCACATGGCCTTCCCTGGGGGCTTGAGGTGTTGCTTTGAACACAGTGGAGAAACCTGATTCATTCATCGTCGTCGTGACGTGTTCTTCATCGACATTGGTACCTGATGAACGAAGTGTTGCCTCTCAGACTCCATTGACATGTTGTCTGTTGCCTGTCGTCTCATAAATCTCCCTCTGAAGCTCTAAGTAAACACCCCTGGGTGGAATCAGCAGGTCATTTTTGTGGCATTTCTTGTCAACTAAACAATAATTCATTAAAAATTTAATGACTCTTTTGCTCTGTAGAGGAAAAAAGAGAGCTGGCGCCTGTCTTTAAAGTTTCTGTCTTGTATTGTTTGGCGACTTTTGTCTTGTTTTGGAGATCTTTTTATATTTTATTTTGAAGGAAATCAAGTTGATAAACTAAAAGAAAGCCATCTTATTACAAAAAGCTTGAGTGCTTCTGAGAACATTTAAAACAAGGATGACTAGAAATGACCTTTCCATCCTGAAGCGAACTTTGAGTGTATTCTCCCTTTGGCATTTCTAATGATAGACTTTCCATCTGGTCTTTGCTTAAAAGCTAAGATGCAGCTTGGGTTTTTTCACATAAAAACTGTACATACTCTAAAATTAATCCTCTTGATCATTTCACTTCAGGGAGAGGAGTGCAGAAACACTGGGAATATTTGCTTATTTTTAGCAACTCCAGTCCTCCTGAGAGCAGATTCCTTTTGTCCCAAATAAAGTAGATTCTGATTTGAGGGAACCCTGGATTTCCCTCTGCTTAAATCTGGGGAGATTATACCCTCTAGAGGAGATTTTTAATGGAAATGGAAGAGATGTCAGTGGCCCTGGTGGGATCTGAATCAGTGGGGAGGGATTTGTGGTTACTTTAGCTACCCTGGGCGATACTGTCATTTCTATTCTAACACTGAGAATTCCCTGCTCCCAGTTTCCCGTAGCGATTCCCCAAAGCTGAATGTACAAGAGGGAAATCCTAGCAAATGAATGCTTCAGGGAAGAATTGGGGATCTCCTGAGAGCTACCACTGCAACCATTTAGCCTCATTTCGGCAGAATCTTTGGGGAAAGTACGTAAACTGATTCTTTTGCTTAGCAAAGCATTCCAGCAAATGCCTAATTTGATACATGCTTTGTGAAGGCCCGTGGGACATAACATTTAAGAATGCACTTGAACTTAAGAGTGTAACTGAGCTCCTGCTGCATGCAAGCATGTGTGTGCAGGAGGGGAATGTTTCTCTGGATCACATGTAGGTACATCAGACAGCAGATTTTTAATTTTTTAAAAATTTTTTCTTCTCTGTAATGCTGATTCCCACTGAATGTGTTTCCTCTCTCTCTGTTTTTTTTATTCTTTTTTTTTCGGTTTGTTTGGTTGGGTTTTTTTCCTTTTCATCCTTCAATGAAATGCTACAAAGATGCATGTAGGTGGGAGATTACTGGTGAGGCATCCATTCCTCAAACGTTTTTCTGGTGGGAACAGCCAAATGTAAGTCTGTTAGCAAAGTCACATTTCTATCAGCGCTGCATATGTGGCATGCATAGAAAACAGGTTTTCTGAGTGTCAAGAAGGCTGGAGAACAGCAGATGTGCTTTGGGGCTCTTGGCAGGTAGACACTCTGCTGAGGGTATTGGCATTTTTGCTGCAGGTTCTTCTGGTGACCAACTTTATTAAAACAATGGGAGGGAGAAAAGATGTTGCAGATAGTGGAAGAGAACAATTCTGGCACACGTAGCTTCCTCTTCATAAAGCTGTTTTTCCCTTGAGGCAATATATCTTGCGTCTTATGGGAAGGAAATCTTACAATATAAAAGGAAGTCTGAACTGCTTACCAGTGAATTTAGAAGCGTAGAAGTTGGATTCCTTTCACGAAGAGATAATACGGGGCCTGTTCCAGCATATTAGGGAAGCTTTTTTAAGATGCTTCTCCAAAAATAGGAGGACTCTGGGAATCACTTCTTTAAAATAATATTTGTGGGTGGCTTATGTTAATATTCCCGGAACCTTAGGGGGTTGTGTGCTCAGCATAACGAAGGTGTTCAGGGCTGCAGTGTTCAGAAGCTGCAGCAGCAGTTCTGTATCTTCAGCCTGGGCTGCAGGGGAGGGATGGCTCTGTGTTCCTGGGGATGCCTCTGACGTGGGCTGGAGTGGTCTGAGGGCTGTCCTTGCTTCGCTCTCCTGCAGCAGCTCCTGAGGGGCTGTTGTGCCTCCAAGAATAGCCGGCAGTGCTCTAATTAGGCTTGTTTTCCTGCCGCATCTCCTGCGCTGGCAGTGATGTGCCTGCTCCAGCTCTGCTGCCCAGAGGATGCCCCTCTCCAGGCTTTGCTCCACAGCTGCTGCCGAGCTGCTGTCCCCATGGCAAAAAGCTGGGTCCATCCAAAGCTTTGCAACTTTTTAGCCTCACCCTAGTGCTCTCCTCTCTTCCCATTCTCCACAGTTAAGTCATGGGGAGAGAGAGAGCGGGGGGAAGAAAGCAGAGTTGGTCTTCTGTGAGTAGCACAGAGGGTGAAGCACAGATTACTTCAGTAGGCATATCCAAGTTGAGGGTATTTTATTCAGACCTTAGCAAACGAAAACAGTACACAAAAAAGAAAAAAAACAAAAAGGGGGGGAAAAAATGTGTCTAGAATCCTCGCAAAGATTTTCTGCAGAGTACATAATTGAAGGGGATTTTTTTTGATAAAGGCTAAATTGTGTATGGGCATGAAAAATTCATCAGGGAATTTAAACCATTTCCAAACCACATAAAACATTAAACATTTCAAGCTCAAGAGTAGTTTGAATATGGCGTGCATCATCCCAAGCTTTAAGCAGTCATCTGATTTTTCTCTTGCAAATGTTAAATATATAGTAAACGAGAGCCAAAGTAGGTTTTATTTGCTTTCTCATGATGACTGTGGAGCCTTGAAAGGTTTTTCTGGCTGACCTGACACACACCTTTGTTTACCTCTCTTGGCTAGATGATTTTAGCTGCAACATTTTGAAGAATAAGGGGAGCAGATATCAATGCTGCAGTCACAGTAGTCTATTCTGTGCTCGTGATCAGCTCCAGCCTTGGTCTTTTGTATGAGTGTCTCTCAAATTAGCCTTTTAAATCCAATGGAATTAAAGATTTTAATCAATCACCATGACATGATGTGATATGTGTCAACTGATAAAGACATGGAGTAAATCTCATAGTCTTGTGAAATCAGAGAATCCTATTCTTTAAAAGATCATCAACATCCACATTTAGGTTTTGCCCAGATATGTTACTGGATTTTAAATACAGGTCATGCCTGTATTTTTAAATCTAAAATTTGTCCTTTGTGTAGAAATATACATAGTGGCCAATTTCAGAACATTCTCAGATGCATTCCAATTGCTTCTTGTTTTCTTGACAGCCCAGGTACCCGAAAATACCGTGTTTTCTCTTTAAATAAAATTGTTACTCACTTGAGTGTCTTTCACCAGGGAAATCTGACTGTCATTGTTTAAATCCTCTAGGAATGAGCTTTGCTTTTGCATAAAGCAGTCACCTTGGATGACTGCGTGCAGCAAGTCATGCATTACAAAATTACAGTGTGAGTTTTCAAAACCTGCTTCTGTTGGGTTTCATGTAATGACCAAAGGAGGGTGTTTCTGCTCTTCTCTAGGAGAACACTCGGGCCATGACTGGAGTTTGTCTCACTATGCTCAAGGTGGTCATAGAACTGTATCACAGAATCATCACATGGTTTGGGTTGGAGGGGGCCTTAAAGATCATCTCATTCCACCTCCTCTGCCGCAAGCAGGGACATCTTTCACTAGACCAGATTGCTCAAAGCCCCATCCAACGTGGCTTGTAACACTTCAAGGGATGGGGAGTCTACAACCTCTCCTGGCAAGTTGTGCCAGTGCCTTGCCACCCTCACAGTAAAGAATTTCTTCCATATATTGAATGTAAACATACTCTCTTACAGTTTAAAGCCGTTCTCCCTTGTCCCACCACTAAATGCCCTTGTGAATATCCCTCCCCAGATTTCCTGTAGGCCCAACTTTGTACTGTAAGGTGTTCTGAGCTCTCCCTGGAGCCTTCTGCAGGCTGAACAGCTAAGCTTGTCTTCATAGGAAAGGTGTTCCCAGCCCTCTGACCCATCTCTAAGAAAACTCAGCATCCTTAAATATCTCTGTGTGCACCCTTGCCAGGGCAGAGAATGTGCTTTCCCCTTGTTATGCTATAAAAACACCACCATAAAAACATGGCCAGCAGCACCATGACCTTCCCATTGCTTCCCTTGGGACTGGAAAAAGGCAAAGGAGTAATTGTAGTCCTCAGCTCCTAGGCACCACTTAGGTCGTGGGGGAGACACTTCTGTCTTTGCTGTGCTTCATGACGGAGGTAGAGATGTTGGCTAGAAAATTCTCAGAGCTGATAAGCACCTTTGAATGACATAGGCTTCATGATTCATCATAAAACCTCAGCACACCAGGCATTCCTGTGCATTAAAATAATTTTCCAAGCAATGAACCTGTCTGGTGTCTCTCTGGCTGTTTGCACTTGCTGATAATGTCAATTTGGAAGTTCTTCCTGCAGCATTTTCTCTCTGAAGGAGGAAAAGGCCTACTCTGTCCGCCTCACTGATGAAGGAGTTCTTGTTAGGTGGTGAGATGGACCATCACCTCTTCTGCTATGCTGCTAAGCACTCTCTCCTTCCCCTTCACTGTTCCAGGCCCGTGCCCCTGGCAGCACGAGGAGATGTGTGTGTGACAGTGGGTAACCATTGTCCATCACCACAGGCATCAGCAGCCCTCCAAGTATGACAGAGGCTTTTGTCATCAGAGAAGATTTATCTTCTTCTCTTCCTCCCTGAGCACACACTCAAACAATATATCCATTCTAATTGTTTTCTGAGAGGTTATTAATATTGGAGTGGGGATTCAGGATGAAGATCAATCATTAATCTGAAAAGGATAGATTTGCACTCTCCTGCAGCAAAGCTGGAAGAGAAGTTACAACAAAAGAAAATCAAGAGAGGTTCCCCAACTAACCTAATTTAATTTTTTCTTTAACTAAAATTGTCCAAATAGCAGTTCTGAGGGAAAACCAAACCTCAAACTGAAGATTTCCAAAGTCCAGCCTAGAAACTGTAGCAATATGTTACTACAGTTTGTTACCATTTTTTTTCCACAACATTTTATTTTAAGAATAAAATCTCTGGCTTTTCAAACAAAACCACAATCTTAGCAGATGATTTTAATTTTCTTCCGCATTATTCCTTTTAACAACATCCACAAATATTTCAGTAATTTGTTTTCTGTTGGTTAAATAGAAAAGTTTTAATTCAGTCTGGAAGCGATCTCACCCAGGTTTCTCTACACCAAATAGTTGACCCTGCTTTTGATGTGGTGTGTTTTATGGCAAGGGCACCCTCTCAGTTGCTCTGGGCTGGTGCCAGACCCTAATTCTTTTTCTCTGGAAGGGAGGCACCATATGCTGAGCAGAGTTACAGTAAAACTGCTGGTTTGACTGGCTGCTTTCTCAGAATGGTCAGAGGATTGAAGTGTGTGCTTGGGTAACTGCAGTGTCATGGCCAATCCTGCTGGGAGTGCAAGGTGGGAGCCACGTTTCCCCCAAAGCCAGCACGAGTACCATGCTGGCACCGTTTATCCCTGCTTGTATTCTGAGGATTGAGAGTCTGCCTGGGTCACTTCAGGGAGTGAATTCTGTTATCATCAGTGTCCTGAATGGGAATACGATTCTCATCCTTGGGAAGTTGTTTTTGTACCTCTGTTACTGACCTGTTCCTTGCCCATTTTAAGGTGATCCTGGTTGGAAATGCTCTCTCTCTCATTTTTCCCACTGCAGTGCTCTGACCACTAAAGAGAAGAAGGGGGTGGTTCTTGGTAGGAGATTTTGTGGAATATGGAAAAATACATGTAGTTACTTGTCTAAAAAGTCAGTTCTCCGTGTTCTTTCCCAACCAGTTAACTTCGCTGAATTATGCAGAAGTGTAAATTTTAAAGCATTTTTGCTCAAAATGCGGCAATAACTGTGCATATAAGTGTGTATAGTAACTTTGATGTGTTGGAAAATGGTCTTTGGTACAAAAAGCTTGTGAATCAGTGTTTTAGGGTATAGTTCATCTCAAAGGAGAGAAAGCCTGCATCATTTGTTTTTCTCCTCTACCTTCTCTGTTATCAAGAAGTACAGTAGAGAGGATGTAGAGCACCTCCAGGTAGTACCTCCTACCCGGGGAAAGATACAACCCTCCTTCTTTTTTATTTTTTTTTTTATTTTAATCCCATTTTTGTTCCATGTTCTAGCCAGTTCACATGGGACATTTTCAGTAGGTACCAGACAAAAGGAACCAAGTCACCATCACTCCATATAAATATATATTTATATACATTTATATGTGGAGGTAGAATCATAGAATTGTTTAGGTTGGAAAAGATCTTTAAGATCATCGAGTCCAGCTATTAACCTAATACTGCCAAGTCCACCACTAAAATTTGGGTATGGAACATTAGCTACATGTTTTGATGGTAGAGGTGAATTCTATGTATCCAACATTTAATTTTATCATAAATTATCTTCAGGGATTAAGGGTGTAATTTACTAGTCGATAGCGGTGACTTAGAAGGCAATTAATTTTCTAGCAGAAGGGAAATCTAGATGCTTTTCTGCTCCCCAGTAGCACTGATGAACTGCAGTGGAAAGAAGAAAACCAGTGCTGTTTGTACTGGTGTAAACAGTGAACTGAAATATGTCTGATGAAGACACATTTTGCTTTCATCTTCCGAGTTTGGATGTTTGTAAGTGTGACATAGGGAGGGGTGGCAAAGAGGATGGGAGGAACTGAATGACCCAGTTCGAAAACCAGTCCGTGGGGATTTGTTTGATCAGCTCATCTGAGCACTGCACTTGCATTTCCCACTTGGTGGTTTTGCTCTGGTCTCTCAAACCAGGAGCAGAAGACTCAGTGAAGAGAAGACCTTGCAGGAACGTTGATCCTCTCCTCCTGGGATGGTCTGCTTATGGCAGTGGGTTTTGTTGTCCCTCTCCTTTGCATGCTGGGCAAGGAGAATGGATCCAGCACTTCCAGATGTTCAGCAGCACAGGCCACTGCTGACTGAGGCTCAAGCCAAGGGTGCAGCTCATGGGTTTCCTCTGACTGCTCAGATTGCAACTCGCCCCCAAAATGGGAAAACAATACAAAAACAGGCATAGGCAAAGATAAATCCAACATTGCTTAAAACTCTTGGCTGCAGCTTCCAAAACTTGAGGAAGTCCCTTGGCAGCAAAGAGCTCTGAGAGATGGTTTTTTTGTGATCTGTGCAGTGTCTTACATTTCATCACTAGGGACAGAGAGGGTTTGGTTGACGATAAGATAGGTTGTGTTCGAAGGACATGGTCCCCATCTTCCCTGTCTGCTGCCTCAGGGGAGAAGGCTGACCAAACAAACAAGCTCACTTGCACTGTGCTTTGCAACAGCAGCCAGGGAAAATAAGGTCCTAATCCAGTGGCGTAGCTCATTTTTTTCAACTCCTTCTCAACAGCCCTCTTTAGTAAATTAATGCATATGTCAATTCTTGTCAGAAGCTTTTAGCAATGAACAAATGAGTTCAACACCATAATCTAATAAACAAATAGATAACCTGTTCCAGTTTTGTTCTGAGTGAGGCGATGTTTCCCTCGTTGTTTCATGGACGGTTGACTCTCAGAGGAGAAGGATGGTATGTGGGAATGCAGCCTGTTTCCTCTTCAGGGCAGAGTTTGCTCCTCTGACTTAGATGCCCTGATTTCCACTTGTTTGAGTGGAAATCTCTCCCTCTGAACAGGCTGTTTTCTGTTATTTTTTAAAAAAAATCATTTGGAACTACTTTTTCTCTGTTCTTAGATCTGAGCAGCTGCAGCTGAAAGTGAGATCTCACTGTACTAATTGCTGCACAAGTAAAATGAATTTTATGCTCACTTCTGCAAATAAGCACTGCAGAGAAGGCAAAGGAAATCTTTTCATGCTGGTGGACAAAGGCATAGTGGGGTTAAGTGACATCTCCAACGTCCTAAAAGAAGTCTATGACAGGGAAGAGTGCTTAGAGCTTTTTTGTTAAAACTTACGGTTCTTCTTCCACCTTCTGTTTAGATTTTTTTTTAAGTTTTAAAGTTCCATGGACTGTTTCTTGCATCAGTTCAACTTCAGTCCTTTACTAAGCTTTAGTAAAGGACTGTTGTGTTTTCTATAAGTCACATCTGTGGCAGAGAGGTTGATGTGGGGTGTTAGATGAAGTGCTCTGCCCCATAGGTATATGGAAAAATAAGCTTAGGATCAAAATGCAGCCTTCAGCCGATGGCTTTGCACTTTGTGTGTTGTAAGCCTGATGTGTGGGAAGCTCAGCTGATGTGCATGCAGGAGGACAATCCAGCACGGGGTTGTACCTGCCTGCCCCTCCCTGCCACCACTGGGGCTGCAGGAGTGTTGGCTGGGCTTTGCTGGGAAGGATGGCACTTGGTGTCTGCAGCCACCAGCTGAATGGAAACGCAGTCTCATCAAAAAACCCATTGTTTTCACTATGAGGGGCATCCACTGTGATGAAGCAGTTGAGATTTTGCATAATTTGGGGAACTGAATCCTTGTTTCTTACCCTTGTACGAGTTACTGCCTTTGGGGTGTTTTGAGAGGGAGGTCAGCGAGTTCTGAGGTGAACGCTGGGGTGGAGAGGATTTCCCGTGCAGGTGACCAGAGCTGGATTGAAAGTCTGTGTACAGGACACTAAAGACAGCATCTGTTTGTGCTAAATTAAGTTGCTCATTAAAAGCTGCATCACTTGCAGTGAGCCTGGTGTGGTGTGCCAGCGCTGCTCCTTTTAACAGTCACGAACTTGTGGGCACAGACTTGCAAGGGGTCCAGCTCTAGTCCCACTGGTTATGCCTGAATGGTGGAAAAACCCAGTTACTTCTTGAGAGGGGGTGAAAAATGGCTTTTGAGCTGCTGCCTCAGCTCAGACCCAAACGTCAAAGCAGCCAGCGCTGGATCTCCCTGCTGGCACTCTCTCACATGGCTCCTCTGTCCCCACCAGAGTCTCATCTGCTTCTCCTGAAAGCTTTAGTACCTTATTCTGGCTCTAGTAACACTGGAAGAAGTCCAGAGCGATTCCAGCAGAGCTATTTTGGATTTGGATTTGCATTTGCGGGAGGAATTGTACCTAGAGGTTTTAAGTTAATCGCGCGGTCATTTTTCCTCTGTATATTTAACCACTGAGGTTAATTAACATTTCAAAGTTTCACAGGCTGCTTCTTTCATTATCTCAGCCAGTTATGGTGAAAGGCAGTGTGGCAAGAGGGTGGTAGTCTGACTGGAGTTGTGCAGATAGGAAAATTGCTGGGAATTGTTTCCAGTGAATCCCAGGGGTTTAAATAGTTGGATGGCAGGGCGAAGGTGGAGGTGAGGATGCACACGCTGCCATGGTACACATTTCCTATTGACTTTCCCTGTAGTAAACAGAATTACCAGATGATTGTTGGCGTGTGGTGGGTTTGTTTCTTTTTCTTTTTTTTTTTTTTTTAATTTGAAGAGAATATTTTAAGCAGGACTGCGATTCATAGTCCTGAACTGTAGGGGACTAATATTCCTGTTCTCCAGCTGGGAGAAACTAATTCAACATCTTGTGTTGTAAACACTCACTCATTTTAACTGATTACACCTCCAATGTTCCTCAAATCACTAAAATTACTAATTGCTATTCCTTACACATCAGAGAGTGAATCCTGAATAATTAACCCCAAATAAAATTAGATGAATTGGTCCTTTTAATTAGAATCCCTGCTGCTGTTTGTTCTGAGCTTCCTTTTCTTACTGTTAAGAGACTTTTAGAATGATTAAAACTGTTTAAGACTTAAACAGCCAGTGACCTTTTAATACAATATAAATCCATAAAAGCAATATTTCAGCTTGCAGGTGGTGAAGTAAATTTTCAGTGCAACTACCTGACAAACTCAGTATTCCTTTTTTAAATGCTGAGGATGAAATTAGCCAGTGTGGGGTTTTTTTTTTTCTTCCTCATGCTTATTAATACAGTAGCTGATTAGCACAAGTAGTTCAAATGGTAGGATTAGTGATTGGTAAGAGTGGTAAATAGTGCTTTGGGTGGTTGGAGCTCCTTGATTTTAGGAATCACAGGCCAATGTGGTATATTTAGGAGCTGGTGTGTCATCATGCAGCAGTTTCCCCTGCACTGACGTGGTGTCAGTGGCTCCTCACAACATGGTTGTGGCCAAAAACATGATTTTAATTGTGTGCTTTCCTTGCCTAGTGATGTGTGTTAAGTACAGATGCCACAGGAAAACGTTCACTTTGGGAAATGTAGTAAGATGTATGTTCACACCTAGGAGGCACCAGGTCACATCTAGCTGAAGTTTTCTATAATAATCCTGTGGTGTCACTTTGCAGTAGGAAGTTTCCCAGACCATGTAGTAATACTGTGATATTCTGCAGGCTTCTGCAATGGTCACTGTGGAATACAGGTTCATGGTAGCCTCAATCAACAGGAGTTTGGCCTAGTGCTCAATGAATTAGGGTTTAGGTGTAAATCTTAATTATTTCAATGTAGAAAGCATTGGCTTTCTGCAGTAGAAGGTAAATACTTGACCGAGCAGTGCCTCTATCTGCTCAGTACTTTGCCAAATGGAGTCTGTCTGGATCAGAACAGAAATACAGCAGTGGGGGTTTGCTCCATCACTATCCTTGGTCTGTTCTCTGAGTCAGGGCTGAACTGTGTTTCTCAGGTGATTCAGACTGGTTCTAAACCAGCTCTGGAATCAGAAATTATCAGTATGACAATCAGAAAGGGTTATTTTTGCTTGGAAGGAGAAAATTGAAATCAGCCTCTGACATACAGTCCTCAGTCAGCCAGAGATCTGAGAAGACCAGTGTAAGCCCAGTTTTCTGTTTAATAGGTTTCATTAACTTATTGTTTCAGTGAAAAATAGGGTGTTTTGCTTTTTTGTGTTTCTCTGTGTTTTTCCCCCAAAGAGTCTTTTTTACTGAACATGTGAGACCTTCTTCAAGTCTAGAAGTTTCAAAGCTGCAAATCTTCATGTCTAAACGACTCTGTCAAGGGGGGAGGCAATTACTGTGCTACAATCATTTGTTGGCTGGCAGATGTATCTCCTGAAAACAAAGACTTGAGACATGAGCCTGATCCAGCAAAAAATGAAGTGCACTTAAAATTTTAAAGGTTAGACTGTAAGTGAGAACGGTGCTTGGTGCATGAGACAGGATGTTTTTCTCAGCTCGTACTTGTACCCAGAAGGCATCAGGCAGCCAGTGGCAAAAATTTTATGAGTTTCTATTCAGCCTGACAGGTTTGGGCTGTTGTAGGTGTCTGTTAAGGCTTTGAACAATTTTATATTTGTATACTTAAAAGTGTAATAATGAAATGTTTTAAGTTCCTTGGAAAGTGTAAGAGAGGAAATCTTTGGGCAGAGAGGAGTAAAACCTTGCAAATGCATCTGCAATGGCACAGATTCAATTGAAGCCAGAAGCCAGGCTGGTGGCATCACTTCTACTTACGGCTCTGCTGTTGTTTCCCAACATAACCATGATGGACTCACCTAATTTGTGCCTAGTTACCTGTGTTTATCCGAGTGTTCCATTGATGGGGACGGGCTGTTACCGGGCTGGCAGCCCTGTCTCTGGTGGCTGCAGCGGTGACGCTCCGGGCAGGAGCCGCACGGGCGCTGAGGGCAGGGCTCAGAGCTGTGGTTTCACGGCACACTGCGCCGCCCTAGCTCAAATACCCGAGCTGGGACTGTCTCACTGCACAGCCCCTGCGTAGGTTGACTCACGGTCTTCACAGCTGTACGAAGAGGCAACGAGTAGCTGGTGCAAGAAGGAGTGTTTATCTTCTCAAATGTGTGGTAACAGGTAGAGATTTCTCATTCTAAGAGCTGAAGTCAGGCTGTGTCACAGTATGATTTCCTACCTCCAAACGTGCCTGGCCGAGGCTGCCTCCATGGGCAGACTTGCCATTGGAAGGCAAGTGTCTTCACCTGCCTGGAAGTAGAAATTGCTTTCTGGAGGTGCCTTGATGTCTCTCTGTTGACAGAACTCAGTGCAGTCCCTCTCATAACTTGAAGTACATCCAAGTGTTCAGGATGATGTCAGGTGAAAGTTAACCAAAATGCTGGTCTTGGTGCTGAACAATAATCAATACTAATGAGCCTTTTGCCTGTCTTATCCCTCATTCACAGAGGGACAAGCTGGTTGAATCAGTCAGGAGAGGATGAATGCTCAGGGTGGGATATGTCCTCCAGCAGCCCGTGGTTAACTGGTCACCCCAGAGCCCCATTCCGCTGCAGCTGCTGGTGCATCCATGCAGACCAGGGACGGTCCCTTCCCCAAACAGCTCCCACCTCGCTCTGTGATGCTGAAGGTGGTCAGCAGTGGGTGGCAGTGATGTGCTCTGCCTGGACATGGACTTTCCTGCCTCCTCCCACGGCTTGCCCAGCTCTAAGCACGTGAAATCTGACTTGCAAAGCTCTGGGGCTGAGAGAAGGTCCCCAAGGTGCTTTGTAGGGACACTGTGCTTGAAGGGAGTGTAAGCTGGCTTCCAGGTCCTTTTCCTCTTTTGCTCAAATGTGGACCTGTTTCTTCCCCACATCATCTAGAATCATATGCTGCTCAGGATATGGATTTTAGTCTTTGCATGCTTCTCTCCCTGCCAGAGGGAAACTTCCAGCAATGCCAATAATAATAATGCAGTGGCAGTTTTCCCTTCTGCATCTGAGGGAATTCTCTCCTGCAATGAGGGAACAGCATCAGGTCCTGTGGCTGTGTGTGGGAAAGAGGAAAGCACAGTGGCAGAATAAATAACTAAAGCTGTGAAGGAGAAAGGTCCATCTGTTCGCAGAGGACCAGGAAAAGGCCAAACATCTGCAAGGTCCCCCCAGTTCATCAGGCATCTGCTCTCTACTTCCCAGTCTAAAAACCTTCCCAGTTGTGGGGAGAGTGGAGCCAGCAGCTTATCTAACACAGGATGGAGTCAGCAGAGCTGAGCTGGGATGTGGTAGAGCCAGCTGTCTACTACTGCAAAGAAGTGTTCTTTTCCAAACTCTGGGAGAGAACTCTTTTTCTGTCCTTTGCTCCTTTTCTGAAAAATCTTGCCAATGTTTTTATTTCTTTCAGGAGGAAAGGGCCTTCCAAAGGGGTAGAAATGGTATTTGGTTTGTTTGTTCTAATGGTCATCGTTAGGTGCAGACTTGTGTTTGTGCAGAAAACTTGCCCCTTTCCCCTCCAGCACATTCTCTATGTCGATTTTCCGTAGGTGTTTTGAAGAGTTGTAATAAAGCAAGAGTGTCTGACTAATGTGCTGTGCAGGGAGATCAGTCTTTGGCATTGGAGCCAGGACTAAGTGGAGAAACATCGTCTGAAGCATAATCTTGAGAAGTCTGTGTCCGCTGGAGTTGAATTTGTTTGCAAAATCATGTTGGCTGGTGGGAGGGTCATTTTCAGAGCAAAGGAGAAAAGTTTATGAAGCACTCAAGCATTCCAGCATTTTTTAGAACTAAACCCTTAGATATTAATATCAAAATTTCTACTTTTCTTTTTATTTTGTACTGTATTTCATGTGATTTGAAATAAAAGATTGGATTAATTATAGGGCAAAGAGGAGAATACTGCAGATATTATTGGATGTAATTTTTTTAAAAATCAATCCTGAACTCTGTAATAGCATGAGCCAGTGGGATTCATGGGATTTCATGTATTGAAGCAACATGATTGTCTTAAATTAGTTTTCAGTGTGTTGTTTTTGAACTGTCTTTGAGCATCTGTATTTAGGATGATACTTTCTTAGGGATTCAGAAGGGGTTTTTTGAGTCCCATCCATGCTCACTTTGGGGAAAACGGGAAGAAATTACTTTCCTGGGAAATAACATCTCTGAAAGTCCATGGGGAAGTTTTTGTCTTTCAGAGAGTGATTCAAAATAGAAGAGAAAAACTTTCCCGAGCTGCAGACCCATCTGCTTCCCATGGCAGAGAGCATGAAGTTGCTGTGCTGGCAGTGCTGCCCAGCTGGTGCCTGGGCTGGGCTGAGCATGGGGCTCTGAACCTGGGCACAGGTGGCCCAGAGGGCTGCAGGTCACAGGGGTTTGGCTCAGCACCTTCCTGTGCAGTTTGGAGCCTGCTCCTTGGCATTTAGGGATGGTGCCAAGGGCCTCTAGCCTGAACGCAGTGTGGTGCTGCAGGGAGATCTGGAGGGTCAAGTAGGGAGCTCCTATTTCCTTCCAAAAGCAACAGTTCCTATATATGTGAAATATCACACTTTTATTACTGAATATCACACTGAAACCTTCCATCCCAGATGCTGCATGCACAAGAGCCAACAGCAAACAGCTCTACTTGCAGCATCAATCTTCATAAGAAGAAATAAAAACACACCAAAGTGGTCCAAATTGCAGGCAGCTGCCTTCCCTGGAGAGAAATCCAGTGACAAATACTCTTTTTCCACCATTAGGAGGTGCTTTCAGAGCCTGGTGTCCTGCTGCCTGCAGCCTGTGCTGCTCTGTCCTTGTTTTCTTTCTCCTTTGTGGTCCCACATCCCATGAAATTCTCCAGGAGAACTTCTCTCTGCTCCCACCTCCCATCTCTATGCTAGGCTGGATGCCTTCACAGCCAGTATATGCTGCTTTGTCTTCCCGTCAGCACTTTTGGAAGATTAACATGAGCAAATTAAATGCTAGAAGTTTTGTACAGCCCCCTTGTAAATATTCTGAGTTAAGAGAGGTGGATTCTTGTGTGCTTGCACCTGGCCCATCATGTGGCTGTTGTCACTGAGAGGAGCCTGTGATCTTCCCAGCAGTTCTTCACATGAAGCTGTGAAGTCCCTGTAGGAAGAGGGAGATGCAAAGAGTATGTGCCAGCAGCAGGGATGCAGGAGATGGGCTGGTCTAGGTTCTGGGCTCCTGCTCCAGCCCTCTGTGTGTCCTCTGCAGCAGGGAATCCCTGCTTTTGGACAGCCTTTATAGGGATCAAGGAGAGCTGACATAATTTAGCACACGAGGGAAGTGAATTGGGTGGGATCCATTGCAAAGTTAGACATGGGGTGTTCATCAGTGCAAGTTTTGTGGTTGCCTGTGGCAGGTTTGAGATGCAGCTTGGATCTGTGGAGCCGCTTGTTGGTGCCTTCAGGCTTTGTGGCACCTCAGCTTTTGCTGAGGAGTCTGAGCACCCCTAAGCCATCTGCCAGTGTTACTGAGCTGTTACTGAAGCAACGAGGGGTAAAGCTGAGCATTTAATGGTTGAATAATGTGTCATCCTTGAATCCTGTGCCACAAAACCAATGGGCAGAGCTGCAGGGTTCATCCTGATCATCCGTGTCATGATGTGGGGAAATGCTGCTGAGTCTAAATTCTCCCATTCTCTCTTCTAGGGGACTTTCTTCCTCCCCCGCCCCCTCCTGTGGATGACCTCGGGAACATCACATCACCACAGGGTGCCTTTCCCCCTCCACCCCCTCTGGATGATGTTACTTACAACGTGCAGGTAAGAAGACAAGAATTTCATCATTCATGCAGAACCAATCCAGAAATTGGGGAAACGAATGACAATAAAATGAGGTGGCAAAGTTCTGGTTAAAAATCATGTGTCAGGAATAACCAAGTCAGCTTTAGCAAGCTGTGTTTCCCAAGCAGGGAATATTTCCATTCAAAACTTTCTGGGCTATTAAAGGATTTTTCCTATCCAGCTTGAATTAGAAGACTTAATTGCCTTATGCCCTTGTGATGGTGGATGGGAGTGAAACCTTCCCAGAATGAATTGTTTTCTGAAATGGACATCTCCTTCCATGTACTGTGGAGAGACTTTAGGGCAGTAATCTGATCCTAAAAGTGCTTTGTTTAGATGCCTAAAATTAAGTGAAGCAAATAAGCCCTGGCCCAGGCTCCAGTGATGTAATTGAGAGCCTTTTCACCCTCTTTTTGCTGGCCTGGATCTTCTAGATTGACCATCTGGTTGAAAATGCAACTTCTAAGATGCATCAGGTGATGATTTCAGGTCCAAAGTGGATATGGACAGATCCTGAACACCTTTTAAAGACATGAACACTTTTGTGCAGGTGTTGCAGGTTTGTCTGGAGTTCCAGGTTTGTGTTTGCTCTGGCACATTCTGGAGAGATGCATTCGGACTTCAGTCAAGGTGATCAAAGAGTGAGGAGCTGATCTTCCCAGCAGAGACCAGAAGAGTTTGTCTTGTTAGCTGAGCAAAAGGAAGGCTGAGGATGAGACTGGTTGCAAATTTGAAATACACTTGGGGAATAAGCCCATATTTCAGCTCTGTGTGGGTGTTGGTGCAGGAACAGGAGAGGCTGAGCTTGCCAAAAGTACCTTCATGCTGGTGTTCAGAAATTTTCTAGGCACTGAGGCTCCAAAGGTCTGGAAGAGCCTTCTGTGAGAAGTAGTGAGAACAACAAGAGCATGGTCTAGGTTTGAGGCTGTTGAGAACTGTGTAACCACATATCCACAGGCATGGGGCTGCCCCTGATGGCCTTGGAACATTGTGGCAGTCCTGTATCCCTTGGTGGGTTTGAACATAAGAGTAGGCCAGCAGGCAGGCATTAAACAGGATTCAAAGGACCTGACTTAGTTCCTGACCCTCTCGCCAACTCTAGAGTCAATTAGTCTACTTTCTGCCTTGATAAAAACAAAACATTCCCCTCCCTCACGGGCTTACTGGGATCTCTTGCCCGTGGTGAGATGTTCAGATGCTGTGGCAAAGCCTCAGCCTGTAGCTGCAATGGGCTCAGTGTTGGAAGCAGCCTTTGAGCAGGAAGGGGTTAAGGGGGATTGTGTTCTCCCTTGCCAGGAAAGGCTGCAGCCGTCAGGGACATTGCCAAGTGCAGAGCATGGCTTTTCCCAGCCTTGGGGGAATGAAGTAATTCCCCAGCAAGTGTTGTTTTGTCTTTTATCTCTCTGAGAAGAGCAGGCCCCGTGGGAGCAGGGGAGCTTCCAGAGCGCCCTGGGAAGCTGTGGAGCAGCAGACTCCTGGCATAAAGGCAGGGCACTGCCTGCATGGTGCCTGCACAGGAACCTGGGCAGCAGGAAGGGGTCGTGGTGCCTCACAGGATTCCTCAGAGTCAGGCTTCCCCCTTCCCAGGTCACCCAAGGAGAGGACCCTGTGTTTTTATTGAAAGGAGCTTGCTCCTGCCATGGCTCCAGAAGTGTCCCTGAGCCACTCGAGGCTGTCATGGAGATGTGCCCCTTGGTAGAACCACCCAGCAGGACAGCTGTTCACTCTGAGCTCATGGAATTGCTATTTGTCACACCCTTTCTCTCTGGCTTTGGGAAAATGGGGCTGGAGCTGTGTTCAGTGTTGGATTTTAGTAAGGGCTTGGTTAGAGCAAGATTCCTTTGCGTGGCATCCTGCTCAGAGGAAGGTGAGCCTGCCAGCTGTACCCGAGCAGTCCTGCCTGTCACCACCCCAAATGTGCTCTTATGCAGCAAACACAGCTCCCTACCTTTAATCTGTGCTCTCTGGTCACCTATTCCCCTTCCTTCTCCTTCCATTTTCTGTAGGAGATCAGCAGCAGGCAAAAGTCAGGGCTAAAGTCAGGAACCAGCAGGGTTTTGTGTTGCAAGATCACCTCCTTATCTATAAGGAGCAGCAAAAGTCATGCTGAAGCAAGATGTAATGCCCAAGAGAGGAGGAAAAGGGCAGGCGGTGCTGGAGAAAGCTGCTCAATGCCTTTGTGCATCAAACACAGTAATTTTCACAACTCTGGACAGTCATTCTTGTGCTAAAGGAGCAGAATGAACGGTGACTCTGTTCCTTCTGCTGTGAGGACATGGTTGTCTGAAATCAGGGCTCTCATGAACACGTGTTGTATTAGGCTCCAAGAGGCTGATTTTGCTCTCCAGTGCCAGACCATTTAATTTTCATGCCTCAGTTTCCCTGCTGCTAAATGTAAGTGCTGGAGCAGCAGAACCATTTCCTGAGCACTGACCAGACCTGAGGCTGCTGTCTGGGGTGGTTTGGCCCCTGTGGACCTGGTGAGAGCCCTACAGATCTGCTCCAGAGTTTGAAATTCATCTGTTCTGTCAAATCAGCCATTTTACATCAGAAATTTCTCTCTGGATGGCACAGTACTGATGACAGCTTATGAAATATGTGTGCTGTGGGGCTCCAGGTAAAGCTTTTTGTACTAGGTGTTAAGTTGATGAGGACAGCAGGATAAATGTTTAGTTTATTATCATTTTGCGTGTTACTGTTACCAGAGGGCTGAAAGCTGCACAGCTTATTACAGTTTAAGTTGTAGCTTAAGAGCGGCAGTTAAAATAATAATACCCAGTTTTCATAGACCTGTTTATCTCTGTATCTCTATTTGGACAGTGGAACTGGCCACTTAGGATCAGATCCAAAAAGGTACTTTAGTATCTGACTTATGCTCTGATGGAAATTAGAGGAGGGCTGGGTCATGAAATACCTTTGTGATAGATAGGGCATTTTCTCGTAATTTCTGTTTTCCCATCTAGATCCGTCGTACTCGGATTTGCAGCAGGGCTGTGGGGAGGAAAGGGGAAGAAAATCCAAACTCTTTTCTTATTAACTGGAATGCCTTTTTTAGAGAAAAAAAAAAAAAGGAAAGAAAAGGAAATACTTATTTTTAAAAGAGTGTGTTTGGGCTGGGGGAGAGTCGTGTTGGGAAGTTCCCCTTGGGCTGCAGCAGGGGAAGGCGAGGATGTGTTCCCAGAATGGTGGTGAGGGTGCGGCGATGGCGTGTTTGACAAATAAGGACAGGAGCAAAGAGCCTTTTGCCACGTTGGCCTGGGCTCAGTTTAAAAGAGAAAGAAAAAAAAATTCTGGACGGGAAGAAAAACGAAATCAGTGTTTGTCAAAGGGAAATAGATATATCTGGGAGGGAGGCAGGCAGATTTTTATTATGCTTTTGCCTTCTAGTTTCACAACAGGCATTCTGCCCAGGCCAGGGAAAGCAAAAGTGAAAAATTCTCATCAGCCACTTCTCGAGTACCCTGTGTGCTCACAGAGAGGGACCCTCACTCATGGCTCTGGCAATTTCTTCCTTCCTTGCCAGGCTGTGCAGGGATGAGAACTGTGCACAGCTGTGTGGAAAGCCAGTCCCTGTCCCATGCTCCCTCCTTGTGAAGGCTGTTTCGGGTGCTACTGGCTTTGAAATGACCAGTTCTCTTTAAGGGGGAGAGTCAGAGCACAGCATTTCATGCTGGCTCAAAGCAGGTGTGACCCTCAGCTGCCACCTTGCCAAGGGCCACCTTGGGAAAACATCCATCTCTACTAATTATCTGCACGTGCTGCATCTGCAGATGGGTCTGATTTTCTTGTGGGATCTGAGGCGCTACCACAGCACGGGAAGGAGAGGATTGTGTTGTGCTGGGATGGCACCTCTTTCCCAGCAGCCCCCAGCTGGTGTCAGTGCGTTTGACAGGCCACAAAACACTTTACAAAAGAAATACCACTCTCTTCCTGATAAGGAAGGTGGAGCGGGGAAGGTGCTTTGCCTAGGTCACCAGGCTGACCAGTAGCAGGCTAAAAATAAGACTGAGATCTCCTCCATCCCAGAACAATTCTGCCTCCTACATCCCAGAGCCTCGTTACTGTAATAACTGTGAATTAATGACTGAACACCATCAGTGCCTGAACGTAGGAAGAATTTGGGATGTATCAAAGCGGATGTGAGGAAGTGGCTTTAGGTTGGGGGTTAAAGTGAAAAAACAATCAGACTTTGAACAGTTGCATGAAGTGCAATATAAAGAATTTTAATATACCAGTTCTTGTGATAACTGTCTATGCTTGGAGGGGTTGCAGGGCTGCATCTACATGGGCTGGGAACTATTCCCACATTCAGACCTGCTGAACTCACAGGTCGTATTCTCCTGTTGTGATGTGCAGAAAATCAGCCAAAGGGCTCAAATTCCTATTGCCAAGGAATTTTGGAAGGAGAAAAGCTGAAGCGCCTTCTGGAGGCGTGTGTGCCTTCCTCCACGAGGCTGTTGGGAGGAGACCTGTCTCACTTCTCCTTAGTGCTCGCTCCCGGGAGAAGGTGGGAATGTGTTGATAGATGCAAGAAGCGAGAGCCTCATCCTTGTTAGGGAAGAAGCTGCCAGGTGTTTTGCTGTCTGACTCCGCTCCCCGCGAGCGGTGGTGGTGGTGCCTCTGTGGGTGCTGACTCACTGGCTGAAGGAACAGCCAGGACTGAGGAATTGTTGTTTTGGTTTGTTTTGTTG
>VZRF01005175.1:1199507-1449681 GCA_013396875.1 Vireo altiloquus | reverse complement strand
TTTTTTTTTGTTTGTTTTTTTAATTTGTTTCTTAATTTTGAGTGCACATCTTGGCAAATAGCTGGGGAGGAAAGCATGATTTTGTCAGTGGGGGTTGCTGCCTTAAATAGTTCATCTCCTGTTCAGAGGCTGAGCTCTGCCTGTTGGTGCTGGGCTTGCTTTAAATCAACTGCCTTTTAATGTCTGGAGAAGCTGAAAAGGCCAAAGAGAGCAGAACATGTGTTCAGCCTCCCTCTAGTGCTAGATTTTGTTAATCATCAGGATTATTGGCCTGGTTGTAGGTGCTTGCTGGTGAGGAATGTTGGTACCACAGGGCAGCTCTCACTGCTGGCGGGGCTGACTCCAGGAGGGATCAGTTGCTCCCAGAAACTGTAAATAAAGCCACAGGCTGTGTGCATTGCTTGCCATTCAAGATCCAGCTTTTGCAGATTTCTGTGACTTCTAACCTGATTTATTAAAATCCATGTGATAAGCATCTGTCTTTTATCTAAATTGAAGCTGTGTCCAACAGTATAAATAAATTACCTGGTAATGTTAACCCTCTTACTCAAACCTTGGCTTTGCAGGAATGCTTTTCATCTGTTTCCTTCCTGTCTTCCTCATGTGTTTGAGAAACAGGAATATGCTGTGCTCTAAGTTAGACTTAAACAAATAACATGTATGTTCTCTGAATGTTTAAATGCTCACTGGGTCTCTACAGCTCTACTCAGATAAGTGTTTGCTCGATAACAGGAGTTTCTAGGCTCTAGGTTGAGAAAAATAAGTAATATAACATCTGTATATATTGATGAATATTGGGATGCATGAGAGATAAAATGGGTGCATTTCTTATATGTGTGTATATATATATTTACACCCTGTGGATACATGTACGAGAAGTGAATCATGAGTGGGAATGTAGAGAAGACCTTCACATTATTGGGAAAATTTATCCCTGTTGCTTTTTTATCCCTTTTTGTGGGTAGCATGACCAGTAGATCCAGGATCACAAGAGAAAAGGAACACAGAGTACTTCTTTCAGGCAGCTCTTGATGCATCCCATCTTATATGCATGTTTATTTTACAATGCCAAACCACATTCTATTTTAAATCTTTAATGAACCTCTGTTCCCATCCACGTAACCTTCCAGTCCTTACTCTCCTCAGAATGGACAAAGACGCTTATTATAAACCACAGATTTTACTGAAAGGGTAAACTGGAAAAGTTTTAATTGTGCAGGGCAAGCCTGCCATTCATCTCCCTGCCTGGCTATTAATATCTTGGCAGTGTTATAATGCAACACAGCTTTTAATAGCTGAACCTCTCGGTGAGGACTACAAAGTGAGCAAGGACCCAAATAGTTAACTGTGCTCATTATTTTCATCATGCTTATTACTGTGTTATTTAATGTGTTTGTTATGTTATTGTTTAATACAGTCGCCCAGCGCACGGGATGTGCCAGGGCCTGCACACTTGTGCCTTCTTTGGGAGGAGAGCTCTGTGGCTGAGGCTGGGAGATGCTTTCAGAGATGAAACAGCTTTTGGTAATCTGCTGTACAGCAGGTGATGAGGTGAAGGAACAGAAGAAAGCAAAAGCGTGGTACAGGTCATGTGTAAACAAGGATATGAGACCTTCAAAAAAGTCTTGAGAGGAAACAGAAAGGTCAGAATGTTGCTGCTTATGATGGTCAGAGCTGATCAAGGTGAATCCATCCCAGTTCAAGACACAGCACATGTGCCAGCTTGGGTCCAGCAGAAGGCTGTGCTCCCCCAGTGCTGTGCCCAAGGATCAAGCCCTGGTGGGCATCTCCTTGGTCCTGTGGACACATCTCTGTGGGACACTGTCACACTGCAAATGCTGAAGTCAGCCACAGCTGGCACCTGCAGAGAGGTTAATCTGTAACCTGGATTATACCCATGGATAATAGAGACACGAATGTGGAAAGTAATAGTGGAGGCATGGAGAGCATGCAGAAAAAGCAGGCGATTTTATTCTGTCAGAGCTGGTGTTGGCTGGTGACAGACAAAAAGCAAGCAAATACATCATTGTATCCAAGGCAGAATTATTTGAGATAACATGACCAATGCAGAAGAAATTTCAATTTTTCTCATTTCTGAGTGCTATTCAAGCCTGCTGTTGGATTAGCAGGTCCTGGGAAAAATCTCTTGCAAGATGGGTTGCTCCTGTCTCAGATCTTGGGTAGCCTGTGTTGCATTAGGGAGCTATAATGCAGCAGCAAGACTAAAACAAACAGCCTGTCAGTAAGAAGAAGAAATGCTGAAAACTGCAGCAGAAAAATTATTATGCCTTTTCTGTGAGGCTGGCTGGGGTTGGAAGGTGTGGTTTAGAAAGTCAAAGTCTTTCCATGCATCTTGGGCATGGTGGTAGTCTGGAACGTGACAGAGCAGAGTCAGATTCCCACCTTGGGTTTGATGCTTTAAGTACTGTGATGCTGTGCAGTGTAGGAAAGAGCTTTGGCCAAAGAAGATAAAAACAAATAGAGCACTACTGGTTGGAGAATCCAGTTGTGGCCTAAATTAAGTTTTAGAGTGCTGGAGTTTTTCAAAGAGTAGAATAAACTTCATCCTATTTTTGATGAAAATTTTTTGTGGCAGCAATGAGATGGGGATATGGAGAAGTTGTGAGAACATCTAATTTCCAAGAATGGATGTGGCTGAAATGCAGGTTCCTGTCTCTGTTTTTCAGTTTCCATCGCTGGTGAAAAACAGCTTCAGCTGCCATGAAGGGTGGTTTTGTTGTTAGAAAATGTTGCCTTTGTGAGGAGTGTGTGGCATGGTGACTGAGCAAGCTAAAAGGTGATAGAAACACCAATAAGAAATGTTGCAGCCAGAGCTGAAGGAATTTTTTCCAGACATGATTTTAAGTGTCTGCTACTGTAAAACTACATCTTTGAAGGGTGATTCCCCACAATTCTATTTTTCAATTTGATTTGCTGCTTAAAATGCAGGTTGTTGATTAGCTTTAACACACAAAGAACAGGTAAGGAAGAGCATCTGGAAAACATCATGCAATGGTTTAGTATCGGTTTTAATTGTGTGAGAAGTAACATATAAAAGTTTGGAAAAGCTGTAGTAACTCCCAAGTGTTGCTGAAGCCAGTAGGTGACAAAGGTGCATTACAAACTCATCTCATTCAGCAGTCCTGAGGTACAGCTCCTTCCCTCTCCCATCTCTTCATCCCCACATCTCTCTTTTGCCATGGAAACAGTCTCATGTCTTGTCACGTTAAAGGTCTGGCCTTCCTCTTCAGCTCCTGAGTCGCCTTCCCCTTCCTCCCCCTGTCTCTGGCTCTGCAAATTCCCCCAGTTCAGCAGTCCCCCCTGCAGTTCCCCTCTCTGTGTGTTCCTAGGGGATGCTGCTGCCGAGGGCTGTGGACACTAAGCTGTCCCATGGTGCTGGTAGGGCTGGGGTTGGGTGAGCCTCCTAAAGACACTTAGGTAAGGAACACACTTTCAGTGCACAAGTTTGGCTTCTGTGGCTGTGTTGGCCCCAAGCAGAGATACACTTAACAGCTGTTTTTCTGAGGTCCAGTTTGTAGATGAAACACTGCCTTTTCTGATGCATGAATTCTAATTGAAAGACAGCACGTTACGTTCGTTTGTCTGCATGTGGACACTGTCAAATTAAACTTTGGAGCTCACCCAGGAGGGATCTGCACACTGTGGATTCCATCTTAGGGCAGCACAAATTATGCATTGTTCAGTTTTCTGTGTTATTCAGGTCCCTTTTCTTTGCCTGAGGTTCTCCCTTAGAAGATGTGTAGAACGTAAGGTGTCTGAACAAGGTAGCTGTTCTTAAAAAAATAAATAAAACCCTATGATTGGCCAGCCAGATCCAATACCAGACACACATCTGGCAGCCTTGAAGGGAATGTAGAAGTGGGCCTAATGGTTTGGAAAATGAGATTGCAAATTTCTTGAAGGTAAGAACTTTTCTTCAGTGAATGAGCTGAGGCCTGCCTGCCCCATGAACTGCAGCCATTGACCACCCCAAAAATGTGTAGACTGAGACAGAGTCCAGATTTTCCTCTTCTCAGCTTTGAGAAATACAGTAGATTTTTAACATGAATAATTTCCTCCGAAGCTAAACCCAAGCCATTGACTTTCATGTAGTTTTATACATCCATTTTGCTGACATTTTGCCAGGTTCACTGGGAATCCTTGCAAACATTTTGGCACTCACCCCTTCCTATTACAGCAAAACAAGCAAACAAACTCAGAAATATGTTATACATTTAATTTCTAGACCTAGCACTTACTCAGGCTGTGAAAATTCACTAGCCAGTTTTAATTTTACTTTTTTTTCCTCATTGGTGATTTCCTAATCGCTTCACAGCCCATGCTCAGGAATGCTTTCTCAAATTCAGAGAAGCTTGGCTGTGTGCTTAAACTTCATTAAAGTTGATAGAACTTAAGCACACGTGTAAAATTAAGCATATGCTTATGTTTTATGCAGTCTTTTTGCAGGTGACACAAACAGCTGCATATGGGTTTCCAATATGTGATTAAATTCCAAAAGAAGTTTTTTAAAACATTTTTAGTCAACCTTAATTTTCTGAAATTGGTAGGTTTAACAAAACCTATCTTTTTTGATTTAAATTGCCTGAGACGTGTGCCTTTTAAAAAGCTCTTTATTTAACTGTCACAATATGCAGTCTTGTGTGGGATAGAGTTTGTTCATGTAAATTTAATTTCCATTTAAAGTGGTGCAAACACAAAGTGATGTCAATAGATCTTTATGGACTGGCAGAGCTGTTTCTTTCTCACCTCTGTCGAGGTGGGGGCCAGGCAGAGCCATTAAATTGTCAGCTGTGCCCTTCTGCCTATTGCAGATCATAAAGCTTTGCCTGGTCACCCAGGGAGACCAAAGGCATCCAGCCTTGATCCACAGACATCAAGAGGTGGAGAAATCTTGGAAGTTTGTTTTAACATTTAATTGCCTGCAGTATTACACATAAATGAGTATCTCTGTTATTTCTAAATGGAATTTCCCTAGCTTTGGCTTCCAGACTGCTTTTCTGTTTTGCTAGACTGGACAGTCTTGTGGTATCTGGCATT
Organism: Vireo altiloquus; assembly: GCA_013396875.1. Taxonomy (NCBI): domain Eukaryota; kingdom Metazoa; phylum Chordata; class Aves; order Passeriformes; family Vireonidae; genus Vireo; species Vireo altiloquus. The sequence continues at coordinate 1,444,623 of VZRF01005175.1, read as the reverse complement.
TTCATTCTGTGAAGCTGTTTAGATATTGCTATCGAGCTACTCAATCTCCTTCACAGGTGAAACCAAGTGAGCTCTCTACATGTCTCCTTTTCAGCTGTTTTTTTGGGGCATCTCAAGTTCTTAAACTGCTGCCTCCCATGCTGGACACAATATGTGCCAGACTCACCCCAAGTGTTGAAAGAAGTAAAATCACCTTCAGCTCTGCGCTTCCCTCGTGCCTGGCAGGAGATGGTGTTTGGTGTGGTTTTCCCCTCTGGGATACAGATCCAGAGTCGTGGGCTGGGTGTGACAGATTGCCTTGTGCACAGGTGTGTGTGGTTCGTGGCTTGTCAGACACTTCCCCTGCTGTCTGAGGCATCCACCTCTTACCTCTTTTCTTGTGCCAGAAAAGGAGAGATGAAGATCACGACTTGGCCAGGATGTGGAGATGAAGGGAGTCTCTGCTCCTTGACATCCCATTGTGTCTTTTAAAAATGTAACATTCATGTCATGTGAGAATAGGAAGGTCTTCCATTATTGCAGTAGAGACTTAACGAGCTGTTTGGTTTCTACATTGATTAAACTTCGCAACTGTATTGGGGTAATTGGCTGCTCTTTGGTTGTGGTTCCCCTTGGAGGCAGATGATGAAATATCCGCTATGTTCTTCTATTTCTTAGTTTTTCTGTAAGCAGCAATACTCTGTGGGGAACATCAGCTCTGCTTGATGGCTAATTAAACATTAATTTGTGATGATATTGGAGCAGATTTTAAGTTGGTGGGAGAGTACACAAAGAAAGGGGAAACTTTTAACAGTCACCATAATTGTCAATAATGAGTCCTAATGTAATTGCATTAATTAAAAGAAAAGGGATATACTCCCTGCTGCTGTAAAATTAGTTAAAGTCAGTGAAAGTCATGCTGGGTCAAAAAGATTTCATGGCCAGCTGTTCTTGCCCTGTGGACTGACAAGTAGTGCTGTCCTGCCCAAAGTGTAAAGAAAAAAATTATATATCCCAGTTCTTATTGTATATTGTGCTGATGAACAGGAATGTTTCACAAATTCAATTTAATTCCCAAGGACGAGTAATTGTAACTCCACCCGGAGAATATGAAATTGCCTTAATGAAAAAATAAACTGGTTTTATTCTCCCCCTTCTCTCCCCACCTTCCCCATTCAGTTTTCAAATAACTTTATGTGCCTCCTTAGTTTATTAATACACTCCTCATCTTGCTGCTGATTTTGCATCTGGTAGCACTTAGCACAGACAAGACTCCCAAAGCTTTTGATCAGACACGTTAAGTAAACTCTCAGGACTGTCGGGTCTGCCGCTCTGGCAGATGTTGGCTCGTGGGACTCCTCCTCTCTCCTCATCCCCCGACTGTTCCTTATCAAATCCATCCTGTTGCTTTCATGTGCTGAGGATCATGGTGCCTTTCCCCACGTGCTTTCTGGCCCATGATGTGAAGATCCTCCAGTCAACTGAAAGGCATTTGTCATTGTGCTGGTTTTCAGTGTAGAGGACCAGAGAAGCAGTGCACTTTTAAAAGCCCCATTTAGCCAATCTCAACATTTGCAGGACTTCCTTCCATGAGCAAAACACAGCAGTGAGAACCCCACAAAAGCTGGGTGCAGGTTTAAATGCTGGAGGTGGAGGTGTTGGCCTGTGATGCAGCAGGGAGCTGGGTAACACTGTCCTGAGGCAGAGCAGGTGGGGCTGAGGGGGCCTGACAGTGCTGGACCTCTGTGTTGGCACCTGCAGTTTCAGGGCACCTACAAGCACACTCCTGGGCTGCAAGGAGGATCTTGTTGATCCTACTGCTGTTTGCTGCATCTTCGTTATTCCTGTTGCGTAGTTGCCTTCTTTTGTCCTCAGGGATGGCAGAGGGACAGTGAGTGTTGCAGATCTTATAGTGGTCTATTGTCCATGTCCTATCAAATTATCAAATCAGTCATCCACTGTTGGCGTTTGATCCAGGGCTTCAGCAGAGCATGCCGTGGATCCTGTTGGCTAAACTTCTGTGATGCTCTTCCATCCTTTTTTTATTTCTGCTCATTCACCTAATAACTGTGGCCAAATTGTCTTGAGAATTCTGGACTAACCACGGGTTAAAATCTTCCCTCCAGTGTTAGGGGCAGGAGCTGCTGGAAGGGAACGTAGTCCTGGATTACTCTACTGCTCATCCACACTGGTGGCATCCTTCCCCCTGCAAGGTACTGATGTGGGGATTGGGGCCCTGGTCAACATAAGCCGCAGGCAACAGCTTATTAAACAGTGATGGAAGATGACCACGGGCCCCAGTGGCCCACAGTCCAGTTGATGGCCACGGCAGTGGCCCAGACCAGCCTTCTGGTCATGTGAAATTGGGGCCATTCTGCAACGAAATTGCAGCTGGAGCTTGGATGACTTGGACAGGTGTTTGTTGTCTTCTGGCACATTTTGTCAGGTCTCGGATGGCAAGTACAGAGGATGAAATGTCCTTTAAGGAGCTGTCTTGGCCCAGTGGATTAGTGTCTTCATCTGGTGACCTGGAGGAGCTTGGTTGTATTTTCAAGCCTCAGCACCTAGCTCCCACCCCTCCACCTGCATTCCCTTCCCAGGGCTGGTATCCCTTTGACAAGAAGCTCCTTGGGACAAGGATGTTTCCTAGGTATTGACTGTGAGCAGTGCCTGTGACACTGATCTCTAGGGAAATATAAATCTTTATTATCATACGGTTTCATAACTGCAACAAAGTCTTTGCTTTCTTTCATCTATGCTTCCCAGGAGACTGAGTGTGGTTGGCTGTGATTTCTGTTGTCTCTGCTAAAAGAAAGGAAGAAATGGGTTTCCAGGTGTTGGACCAAACCCTGGTACCTAGGGCTGTGTCAGTTATTTACCTGCAGAGACTGAAATGTACCAACCAGCAGAGGTGACTCCTGGCAGGAGTCAGCAGCTGGATAGAAAACACAAGTGGAGACTTTATATTAATAAATATTAATTAAATTAAATTAATAAGTTAACAAATAAAAAAGTTAAATAATTAATAAATTAACTTTATATTAATGTTTCTAGAGCCAAATCAATCACTAGTGACCAGAAAAAATGTAAAAGGTAAGCACAAAACATTGTATATTTATTAGGTATCTTGGAGTTCTCTTCTGTGTGTTTCTCCTGCTGCTTTTGAAATCCTTGTAAACTCATAGCAACCACAGTGTCTTGCAGCAGAAGTAGCTCTGCAGCTTAGCAGCGTGTTGTGTGACAAAACACCTACCCCCTTTTCTTTGTTTTGAGACTGATGCCTTCTAGTTTCATGCTTTCTTCTGTTATCTGCTTTCTCTGTTTTTTTTTTCTTTTAAAAAATGTTTTTATTATTTGTCCTTTTCATAAGCTTCCTACACCACAGTGAGTTTTTAAATCAGTGTTAAGGTTTTGCAGGGTGTCTCCTAGCAATGCTTAACAAATAACTTTCCTTCATTGCTTGTTTGCCCCAGCTGAAAGCCTGTGCAGTTCTTTACCACACCTTGTCGCTTCAGGAATGAGTTCAGTCTGGACACCCAGTGCTGTTTGTGTTTTCTGTGAGTGGAGAAATTGAATGTGGGCCTGTGGCTACCCCAGGCTGAGCACTATCAGTGTGGCTGAGCACAGCTCCCTTCGCCGCCCTGTGCCTCCTGCAGTTTGCTATGGCACAGCTGCTGGTATGAACTTTGCCAAGGGAAGATATTTGGCACATTTATCGACCCTTTTTGGGACCGTATAGGCTGGTGTTTAGTAGATGATCACCCCTGCCCCATTCAAACCCTGTTCCAGGTAGGCCCAGCATGCCTCCTTACATTGAAATCTTCAAAAGTGGCTGGAGTTAAAGAAACATTGCTCAGTTAAATGACAGTGGCGTCTGAGAGACACCAAATGGTGCCTTTGAACAGCCTTCTTTAAACTTTTGAAGTGTTTTGCTTTGGTCCTGCTAATATCCAGCAACACAAACCAGGTAAAACTATTCTGTGCCTGAAAAAAAAGAAAGAGCAAGGGGAAAAAATAAATCAAAACCTAGCTTCCCTTTGGCTTTTATCCTTGATGTCATCAAAAGACTAAAAAGGATATTTCAGGCCTGGCTTCAGCCTGATGGAACAGCAGGGAAGTTCTTTTCTATTAGATCCTTGATACAATCACATCTGGTGAAATCACTGTGGTCACATCTGCTGAAATCTTCCATCATTTCAGATTGGTTTCAAAAGACTCAATCTTTCTGTTTTTAAAGGGCACGACTTCTTTTCCAGCCCTCCTTGGTGCCTGGAACGGAGATTAGGCATCAATCAAGCATCTCAAACCCCCCTTGCCCTGAATGCTGCAGTCAGCTCTTGTCTCCAAGTGCGTGTGTGGGGGAGCAGCCTCTTGGGACTGTTTAAATTTACATCAGGGAATTTGAAAGAAAATGTTTACACTTCTCTGTAGGCTTAGGGGAGAATAGACACAGCAGCTCTTAAGGGTGCTTCATATTCCTGATAGATGCCCTTCAGTATATAATCTTTTTTGCCACTGCAATGTCTTTTGGGGGTTTAGATGGTTTTTGTGACCTTGGAAAGAAGAATGAATAAGAGACGAGGTAGCAGGGGTGTGTGTCTGAAAAGGACCTTGCCTCTGGCAGTGATATTGTTAGAGAAAGTGCAAAGAAAGAGAAAAAAAAAAACAAAACTAAACACAACCCCCAGCCTGAAGTATAGCAAGACTGAATCACTTCCTTTCTTCTCCCTGGCCTGCATTTCTCACAGTCTCTTCGTATAAGTACAGTGGATACCATTGAAATCAAGCACTTTTCTATCCCTCACCTGTCCCTATCTAAAACAGGAAATAAGAACTGTATCCTTCTAAGGATGCATCTCTGTCTAAGCCTAGTGCCCAAGGCCATGGAGTGTAAGAAGAGGCTCACTCCTGTTTTATTTGCTCTTCCCACCACCTCAGTGCCTATCCCAGGATTATGACAGCCTGCAGAGCGTGGTGGGTGGCTGCCATGGGTGCAGCCTGGTAGAAGCAGGCAGTGGGCTCTGAATTTATCAGTTCTGCCACCACATCTGTGGCTCACTGGCTTTTGCTGTAGGAAAAGACAGAGAAGTCTTTCAGGGCAGAAGTCCCTCTGTACTATCTACTTGCTCACAACTCCTGATTTGCCTAAATTCCACTTTCTCCTCTTGTTACCTTAATCCTTCCTTTGCTTCAGAAGGCTTTCCTGCTTTTCCCTGTTCTTGAATGTGTAAATGGAAGAAATATTGGTGTGTTACATCTCAAAGAGAGCTCCCAAGCACCTCAGGCTCCCAGTGAAACCAATATACCAGGAGCAGAAGGCACTGTGGGCCCCCAGCTTTCTCTTGAGTCATTAGCTGTGACCTTTCCTAATATCCATGGTGTTCATCTGCAGCCTTTCACTTGTGAGTTAGGAGGTTATCAGACCTGTGATAGCACGGCGTGTGGAGCGAGCTGGTGCTATGAGGAAGGTTATGTGTTTAGCTGCAGCTCTGCTGTCTTGGACATGTCTGTGCAGATAAACCAGCACTACGTTTCCCACTGACGACAGCTCACGTTCCTGGGACACAGTTCAGAGGATGATCTGGCCACAGCACTCAGGAAACATGCAAATGTACTGAGCTCAACCTCTGTTAGACAAGACTTTTGAGGTGCATGGAGAGATGGCAGATATTGATGCTGGAAAATTGCACAGCAGTGAGCAAAGTCCTGATGCTCCCAAAGTATTCAAGGGTTTGGCCATTGCCTTGTGTTGGTAGAAAATAGACACTGGGGTTCTAGGGTTACTTGTAACCTGCTGCCCATGCCATGTAACCGCTGCAAAGCCACCCTCCATGGTTCCCCGACACAGCAACACCAGCTGGCATCAGCGACTTGGTTCAGAGGCCAACCTGGCAGCCCACGTTGCAGCTCTCATCCCAGGGGCTAATGTCTGGCCTGAGCTACAGCCCTGCATGGAGAGCGGGGAAAACAGAATGAAACAGAGATGTCTGGGCCTGAGCAGGGAAAGGAATTTGGAGCAGGAGCTAGGAAGGACATCTGGGAGCCAGACTCTTCTTTTTGAGCCCACTGCAAGGAGCTGGCTTGGTTAAACAATCTTGTTTCTCTGCTGAAGGCTGCAAAATATGATAAGAGTAGGTGATCTAGGATTGTAGGAAGAGGTGACATCTAGGGAAATTATTGTGCTTTTCATGTCTTTTAGCTCGGTGAATAGTCTTACAACCCTTTTAGCACAGTGAGGCAAAATTTGAGACCCTGCATTGACCTCTGCACTGCCTGTTCTATAATGAATGTTCCTTGGAGTGGTGCAGGGGGACCTGTGGCACTGATTGCTGTTGGGTTGTAGGATTAGCAAAAGTAAAGCAAATTTTCATCAGAGCAGAGTGGGTTGATGGGACCCGCGACTGGATTACCATCAGAGCTGCTCTGAGCTGCACACCAGGAATTCAGGGGCAGACATGCAAGCCAAGCAGTGAAGAAGCTTTCTGCTGTTTTTCTCTCTTTTGACTCACAGCAGAGGCTGAGCCAGGGGATAGGAGTGTAGGCGTTGCAAAAGTTCACGTGAGTGGATAGTCTCTGGCACAAGTAATTTGTTGGACTGGGTTGGCTTACATTTGCTTTTTGTCGAACTCACGTTGGCTGAGCCAAAGATAGCATCCTTTTTCTTTTTAAACCCATTTTTCCATATTCCGCTGGCTGTAAGAGGGGGCGCACAAGCGACATGTCTGCAACAATGCCATAAATCCAGACAGAAATAGAATTAGCAGTTCCCTCTGGTTCCGGTGTTTGTATCTGTGGGGCTCTGAGCGTAACCAGCCCGGAGCAGAGCCGCGTCTGTGCGAACCTGTTGTGCCTTGGGACCCGAGCTCGGGTCTTGTTCCAGAACAATATCATAAAACTTTTATAGCAACGTCATGACAAAGAGCATGGGAAGAGGAATAACTTAACCCTCTCTTGCTAAAGTTGGTGTTGCAAATGCTCCGGTTTGCCCACGCGGTAAATCCTTCAGTTGAATATGGAATACTGTGGGGAGAGAGAAAATAAAAGATTTGTGGAGATGGGGAAGAGAGAGCAAGCACAAAGCTGTCTTTGTGAGGATTACCATTTCCTAAATGTCTTTAAAGTCCATTTCTGCCCCAGTACGCCCTGGCACACATCAGTAGTATCATTCGTTGGCACTGTTGCACTGCATTATGCTCCTGCATTTGTAGAGTTGGGCTTTTAATCTGTGTTGATTATGTTTTAATTGAATAAATAAATCAGAGCCCAGAATCAATAGAGATGCTTCTATGCTGTTTTATTTTATTTTTCTAGGTTTCCTAAGGACATTTAACTTTTACAACCTTATAACTTGTTCTGCAGCATTTGCTAGTCAGCTATTGCGTAATTGTTCTGGGGAATGAGAACCTGGGAATAATATGGCCCAGAAATGCTAAGAAGCAGAAATGAAATTGGCTGATCGTCTCATCTGCCACCATCCCTTCTCTCCAGGGTCAGGGTACCAAGCAGGTCCTGTGTGGAGTCCGGTGTTGTTCCTGGGTCTACCATTGGCTTGATTTATCACTTCACATGTTGGGGCCTTGGATGCCCTTTGCATCTCCTCTCTCCTTTCCAGGATGACTTTTGGCTGCTTAGCTTCAAAATTCTCTGGAGTGGAGCAATGACAGATTTTCTGTCTGAGAAGCCTGTGGCAGTTACAGGCTAACAACTGGAAGATGGAGAAAAACCAAACAAGAACCATGATGTGGAAAAGAAGTTGTACTTTTGCAGATTTAAAAATCCAGGTGCCTGCAGTTAGCCAGGAGTAATTGTCTGGGCTAATTCCTGTGAAAAATATTTCTTTTTTTAAACAATAGTTTGGATGGAAAGACTTTGCTCTATAATAAGAATAGGCAAGAAGGATTGCGTTTGCAGGTATTTTCTAACCTGACTCTCAGCCTCTTAAATGATGTGTTCTTGCATAAACCACATTGGAGCTTCCATTTTCTCGTGAGTCAAGCTGAATTTATTGTAATCCAATAAGATTTAATAATGATTAGGAACTAATGAATGCCTCAGCACGTGTAAGTTTGGCAGATCAGAGGCTGCCTACTTTGCATAGCCTGTCTCTCTTTGACCAACTCGCCATTTACGTGTCAGATTGATGACTGGGGAGTTCTTTAAAAGGGGTAACAATCGACTGCTCCTAAAATGAAATTTAAATAAAAACTATCTGTAACAGCCAGTGAGCCAAAGGAAAAGGCAAAGTTTTGGCTTGGAAAATTGAAGTAACTTGGTGAGAGTGAAGGCAAACAGAGCTGAATTGTCTGTGGGAAGGTGTTGGTATGGTCTGAACAGTCTTTGCAGTTGAAATTAGGTGAGTTGTTAGGTAATTCTATAGTATTTTTATTATTGACCTCATCAAGCTCTGAATGAGCTCTTCTGCACCGAGCTCTGTGGTTGCTCCTACGTGGAGAGGTTGCTCCTCCTGTCCTGTCTGGGGGTTTTGCAGATAGGTAAGACATGGAAGAACAGAAAAAAAATAACTCAGGTTGAGAAAAGGCTTTCAGCGTAATATTTCACTTGACTCAGGAACTTTGGTTTCTGTGCATGGCCTGATGGTTGGCTGGCTCAGTGGAGTTAGCTCCTGGTACCTACTTTGCACACAGCAGGGATCCTCAGCTGGTTTTCTTAAATTTCCCACTCCTGTAATTCCCAAAGCACTGAAAACATTGCAGAGGAAGATGTTTCCTGCCTTTACCTTCCTCTGTGCCCTGTCGAGAGGTCCTGCTGTTGGGCTGGGCTGTACAGCACAGAGGTTCTTCCCAGAGGTTGATATATCAAAAACCAAGCATGTGAATGAGTCCTGTTTAAAAATGCTCATTCTAGCAGGGACTGCAGTGCTGCCCTTAAATAGTGGCTTGAAGGTCACATGCTCTGCTGTGGTGCTGAGTTCTGAGTTTTACTGTTTGAGGTGGTAGTGGTGAAAATGTCTCTTCTCTTCCAAGTGAACGTCCCTACCAGCCTGGGTACAAATGGGACTGGGCTGTTTTGAAAGCCGAAAGAAAGCAAAATGTAATGAATTAGAAAGGGTCCTGGCTGCATTTTGGCATTTGCTCTGGGCATGGGCTTTCCTGCATAAAAGCCTTTCCACAAGGACCATACTTACTTTGTGACTGCTTGTTGCAAATCACACCCTTCACCTTCAGTCTGCTAGAAATGGGTTGAACTTTTTCACTCCTCCTTGAAGGAGCTCATTTTTCAGATGGAATTTATGAAAAAGTGTTGAATCAGTCACATACACCTACTAAGAATTGATTGAAAATAAGAATAGGTGCATGTGGCGAGTCGCTGGCTGCTGTGGCTTGTAGCTCTGTTCTGTTTGTACTTTGCCTGGGATGAAGACATAGCAACAGAGATGCTCTCAGGATCCAGGTGCTCCAAGTCTGTCCCCAGCTCTGTCTTTCTAGACAAGTATCCTTCTGAAACACATCTTCTCCATCACACGGTGTGGGGATTGTCCTGACTCTTCACCCCAGCAGTGGGTTGCTGAATTGCTAATCCTCCCAATCAATTTAATACAATGGCAAATTATTGTGAAGAAAAGCCCCAAAGCAGCGTAAATCCCTGTGAGATGGAGGCTTGCTGTTAGTTCTGGAGGGAGCTATAGGATTTCAGCATGTTTGTCCCTGCAACCCAAGAGTTATTGCTGGGCATGGGTGCAGCTCCATGAGGACAGTAAGAAACCATGTGCCAGGCCAAGTGGTTTGAATAACCAGAACTTTTCTTTCTTCTTTAAGGTGAATCCTGGTGGCAAGACACTGGAGGAGAGGAGGTCCAGTTTAGATGCAGAAATCGACTCTCTGACCAGCATCCTGGCCGACCTAGAGAGCAGCTCTCCATACAAACCACGGACTCAACAGGTTAGTGGCACGTTGCATAAACACTGAGTGGGAAAGGGGCCAGCATCGACTTCTGGAGTCAATTTGCTAAGTGCTTGGTATTTGTTGCAAGCAGGCCTGCCAGTTCCTCCTGATAGCATCCAGATGTGGCTGTCAATGGGGAGAAGGGCGCAGCTGCTCTGAGGGGGCACCAGCTCAAAAGCTGCTGCACCTCTGAGCAAAGGGCCTGTGATCCTGACTGTCAGATTGCCACGGAGATTGCTAGAAAAATACTCACCAAAAAAAGGCATTTCATTCGCCTCAACTGCAACAAGGACTCGTGAATTAAAACCTGCTCAGTTCACAAGTACTTTTGTGCTTTTATTTTCGTGTTGTTTTTCTGTTCTGTTAACTTTTGTCTGTCGCGCTGCCAGAAGGATCCAGATATCCTCATCTCACAAAGTGGCTTGGATCAGAGCTCAGCTGTCAGGGTGGCTGTAGCCCAGCAAGGCAGACTGGAATTCGCACTTCTCTGCTGTGTCTAGACGAGGACTGCAGGGGTGACAGCGACTTGGCTAATTTTTGTCACTCATCTAGGTAGTGCTTGAGTGGAGCTATTTAAGTTCTGGTAAGATGTCATCTATTTATCGGAGGAAGTGGTGACACCCCGGTGGCACTTTAAAAAGGGCAATTCTTGAGATCTCATAAAATCATCCTAGATATGTTTGTGCCTTGTCTTTCTTTCCTAGTCTCATGACTGATCTCATTTCTTACATGTGTGTGGGTCTGTAGGCTCTATGCAGCTATACCTATGCTGTATTTCTCTTAGTAAAGTCCCGAAAGTCAAAAGTATCAAAGAGATAGGTGAGTGATGGGTGCACACCCACTATCCATACAATCCTTCTCTTTTGTGTCTCTTTTGGTTGTTTTCATTGCTACATTTCTTTTAAGTAGCTGAGAAGTGATACTTTTGGAGCAGAACCAAAGTAATGATCAGAGTCTGTTTAGATATGCTCTTGTTCAAGTCTGCAAATGGAGCAAAAGCAGAATGAAATCAGATTTGTGCTCTCTTGAAAGTGTCCCCCTGCAAACACAGAGGCTCTGAGTTTCTGTCCTTTCTGCAGGGACCTCCCTATAAACTCATCTTTCATATTAGTAGCATGTGCACAGTTATTGCATAAACTTACAGACTTGTCCTTGAAAAATAGCCTAATGTGGGTGAGTCAGTCAAAAAGAGCAACAATGTAAACCAGATACAATTCAGCCCTTTTCCCAGTGGGTTTTTGTTGTTGGTATAAATGAGATGAGTTGTGCACAGGCACTGTGGTGAGTAACCCATATTCAGTTTGTTTACGTGGGCCAAACACACACCAGTGCACACACTGTTACTGGGGAATGCTTATAGAGTCAAAATGCTGCAAGAGTTGGGTGAGAGAGATTTGTGTTCCCCATTTTCCTCATCAATGCCCGTGGTCAGCTCCAACATCTTTCTTAGGGACATCCAACTAATGTACCCACTTCACAGAGAGCATCTGCAGTTTGCTGACAGTGTTGCCTACTGTTTCCTGATGCTTCTTCCTTTGGGATCTGGGATTCTGTGAATAGGTTGTTTTTTCATTTTTATTTTATGCCTTTACCATTAAAAGAAAAAATTAAAAAATCACAGCATTCAAATGCAAACTTCTGCAGGTGTATTTGAGTTTCTTGAGTATTTGAAGTCAAAGCCCAAGTTTGGGACTTGATCTGACTTCTGAAATTCATCACCCTCCAAGATGATGTGCTCATTCCCATTCCATACAGGTGCTCATTCCCGTGGCTTTCTGCCACAACTCAGGTGGGGCTCTGCAGACTTGTTCCCTGCACCTAGGAGCACCTGGATGGTGAGGCTCCCAGGTGCACTACACACTGTGTGTGATCTGGTGGGCAGAAGAAGCTGAACTCCATCTCTGGGATCAAATCCCAAGTTGATTTGTTCAGTCTGTCTGAGTTTTCAGGATCTCTAGGTAAACGTAATGATGTCCTGTGAAAAGTACTGCTACAGCAACTTCTAACTAGAGCTGTTAGAAAATGCCAGAGTTGAACGTATCATCTGCTGTAATTAAAGAGTACTCAAACAAGTCCTTGAAAGGTGGAACTAGAATATAAAGCTTTGATATTTTCCTTTGTTTGATCTCTACTAAGTATTAAAACTGGTGAGTCATTTGATGGTCTTATAGTAGGATAATAGATTAGGCTGCAAATTGTAAGGTACTTACTCAGAACATCAGCACATTTATTGGATTACACCTTAGCTGACCTTCCCAAATTTATCAGGATGATGGCTGCAGATAGGAAAAAAGAGCTACGACTTGTTTTCAGAGAAGACGCTTTCAGTTGTGCTTACGCGGTTAAAGCATTATAATAATTTTATAGGAATACTTTGCCCTTGGGGATACTTCTTTTCTAGAATAAGAAAAATTTTATTGTTACGTTTCTTTTTAATATTATCTTCAAGACAGTTTTAAAGCAATGTAAGATAAATCGTAACATAGTCCTCTCTCCATGGAGTAGGAGGGATAGCAGGTTAATGGCAAGCAGTTTATTTAACATACGCTGTCCATTGGCATAAATTCACACAAGGGGAAGCTCTTTTGATCCTCGGTACTAGTTCAAGATTGCAGAGACACACACTGCACCCAGAGGTGCCTCTGACACAGAGGAATGTAATATTTCTCAGAAAGGCTGGGCCAACATCAACCCAGACAACATCCCTTAGCCCTTGCTGTTGAGGACATGGATGAGTATGAATCTCTGCATGCACCATCCCTGCATGGCTAACCTGGGTGTCAGTCTGGTAGCATTTCTTGTGTGCTGGGCAGGTGACAAGGACACTGCCATGAGCTGAAACTGACCACCATTAATAGAAATAGAAGGCAGGGAGAGAGTTTGGGCATCTGTGGTCAGCAGTGCCATCCTGGTACCTCGTGGTCCTGCCTAATTCAAGGCAGCTGCATAGGAAAGCAAAGGTGACCTGGGCTGAGTCCATGTCTTGCGAGTGAAGGTCTCTCTGACTGAATCACAGAAGCAGTCAGAAGTGATTAAAATGCAAGTTTTTCCTTTCAAAATTGCACATATCTAAAAGCACAGAAAATTAGAAAACTAAATCATCATCTTTAGCCTCAACATAGCAGCATATAAGGATGTTTTCTGTCACATGAGGTGATGTAGGAGAGACTGTGTTTAAAGAATTCAGCTGGAGCTGAAGTTTTAGAAAGGATCAATGTGACCTTCACCAGCATGACCAGTTCCAGCCCTCTGGTACAGTAAATTGAAATGGACAAGATGACCAACATGATCTCAAAATTGCCATGACTGCAGTGGCATATGAGGTTTAGCTTGCCTCGGGTGTTGTTGGGAGAACTGCAGATGCATTATGAAAAAACTCTAATTAATATTTTCCTCCTGCTTGGTGAAGTTTGGTAGTACTATTGTGATGAGTAAAGTACAGAGCTCCTCTTGTGTAGCTGCAATGTGCTTCTGTGTACATACCACACCTTCTAAATTGCAGTAACTGGAAAGTGCTGAGGCAGAGAACCCACTGTGTCTTTCATTAGTAAAAGACAAGGTACTAGGTACATAATTCCCAAGGATGGGAGCAGGGGTTAGTCATAAATTGTGTGAACCCCCTAAGTAGAGGCCTAGTGAATGCTGTGGTCATCTGACTCCTCTGTTAAAGGTATTCTCTCCAGTTTTCACCTGTTCTGCTTAAATCCTTGCACAAGAGACTAGTGCAGCAAGACCTGAACCAAAAAAAACTCCAAACCAAACATGCCAAATTTCAGCCCATAAAAAAAAAGTTTGCATTTTTTAAAAAACAAGATAACTTTGTGACTCTGGAGAAAGGGCTTCCAACAGGGACTGTGAAAATGAAATACTGGAAATAGCAGCACACATAAGCTCAGGATTTTTTGTCCCTGCTGTGAATTATGTATTGAATGCTGATTGCTATGTCTAGAATTGGACACCTACCTTCTGAAACTCTTGAGTTTTATCCCAAATTTCCAACAGAATGTCTGTTTGGCAAAATAGCACTTTGTGGGAGGTGTACCTAATAAGATGTACCTGGTCTGGTGGTATTTAAGCTTCTTCTAAAAGCAAATAATCTGTGGCCAGTATTTGTGAAGTATTTAAATAGCAGAAAAATCTTGCTTGACCATGCACCATTGTCAAGATGAAATCTTCTTGTGTACAGGTCTCAGAGGCAGCTTGATCCAGAGGGAACTGGGCTGGCACTCTGGAGACCTGTTTCATTCCCAGCAACCACTGCTGTGGTAAATGACCTTGAATGTAGTGTTTCCCCTCTTCTCCTCTCTTCCTCTCCTCTCCTCTCAAAATCTCTTCTGTCCTTGTAGCTTGACAGCCTCTTCAATGTGATTTGCCTCTTACTCCCCATGTGGATGGCATGTAGCAATGTGGAACCTTGGTCTGGGTTGAAGGCCTTTGGGTGATGTGGTTGTGCAAACAGGTGGGGAACAAGAAGGCAGAGTTAGGCAAGATATCAAAGGATTCATGCCTGTGTCTCTGCCTCTGTGTCATTGCCCCCTGTGCTAGACATCTGTCACTTATCCAACACTTTAAGCCAAAGTGAGCAGTATTGTGAAGGAAAAGAGGCTCATTCTCAGTGTGAGATACAGAACAATAAAAATGTAAAGAAAATTAAATTAAAAAGTCAGTGATATGTTTTCATTAAGTTTCAAGCATACTGGGAAATAATGTCTTGTAATGACTGGAATTTTAAAGGGATTAAAATGTTTGACAGCACTGGTTGTTATTCCATCATTTCTTTTGACTACCATTTGGGGATAATAAAACCAGTGAAAAGGCAATGGACGTATTTTCTTGCAGAGTGGTGGCACAGGATTGAACAGTTTCAGCTGCACGATGGAAAACCACAAAACAAAAAGCAAAATCTTGAGTGCTGAAGACTCCTAGGGAGGTCTCTTCCATGTGAATTTCTAATTTTAGTGCCCCACTTATAGCTGTGTTAGGAATGCACGGCTGAGAGTTCAGATGTTTTATCTTGGTTTATGCAGAGCTGTGTCTCCAGCCATGATTAAAGCTTCCTACCCAGCAAGGGGAAGTATATTCCCCCAGCTTCGAGAAAGATCCTTATGATTGCTCTTGGTTTGGGCTGTGAGGCTCTGTGAAAAACAGACCACTGAATCTGAGCTCAAAACAGTCTGTGCAAATTTGCTAGTCCAGGCTCAGAGTCGGTTTTATTGTTCCTGGTACTTGACTGAGCCTGGCTGCTTAGGTTGGTTCACACCAAAAGGACTTTGGATGTGCAGTCCACAGGGTATTTTATAGAACCCCAGTTGTTGTCAGGAAGGTATTTATTTCTTGTAAGAAAGAAGATTTAGGGGTGCAAGCAAATTGAGATTGATTTGGTAGGTTCAGAATGAATTCCTCCCTCCTGTAGCATTTATGTGACAGAGGGTATTGTGGTTCCTCAGTTACGGGACTCAGGGGGATATGGCTTTTTCAGATGTTCAGTTTGGGCTGAAATGGATGGCTCAGCTTCTGCCATCTTCACATATGATATTTGAGGTAAATAAAAGTTTCCTAGCCTCATTCTGCTGGTCTGAGCACATCTAACTGCTGAGCATCTGCACAGCTTTGCAAAGAGTTGTCAGTATCCAGCAGCACAGTAGCCAGCCAGTGCTTTCCCAGTTGCAAGGAGCTCTTTGTATTTGTTCTCTTGAGGTTTGTGCATTTTGGGTTTTGTAGGCTTTTGAATCATTTTGTTGTAGGGCAGAGGGGGTCATTTGAACTAAGCTCATCTGCTGAAACTGGGAAGCATCTGCTGTCCATCCTAAAGGGCTGATGGCCTTTTAGCATGACAGTCCAGCTACTCCAGAGCTTTTGTGCTACACAGTGCTTTTCCTGAAGGCTGTGAGTGCTGCCATTTTGCTGACTTGGATGGCTCATGTGGATACAGAGGGATGACAGTGGCTCACAGTGGTGTGCCCAGGCTGGCATTGAGCTGGTGAGCTCCAGCCCTTGTAGCAGCATCGGAGGGCTCATGTAGGCTCACTGCAGGGTGCTGGCCATGGCTGTTCTCTGTGGACTGTAACACTTTTGTCACAGTCATGGACATCAGGAATTGCATGGGCTGTTCTGAAGATGGGATCACCTCTGAGAGCTGTGCTCCTGCTTCTGGCTGCAGCAAGCTGGCTTTGTGCTGTCTGGAAAATCCGTGTGGATTATTGAAAGTAGGAAAGGAAACGTCCCATCTGGAGCAATTTCAGTAGGTTCCTCCCAGCACTCAAAATGCAAAGCCTCTACATCCAGAAACCCTTCCTCCTGCTGTTCCCCTCTCCAAAGGCAGAGTGACATTCCCACCCCATGTGGGTGATGTTTGAGATGGTCCCAGGGTTGGAGCTTTCTGGAAGGACCGCTGTGGGTGCGCTGGCTGTGAGCAGCACATCTGTCCTGCCATCCTGACATGTCTGCAGGCAGAAGCGTGCACAGGACAGGCATGTTCAGCCATGAACGTGCAAGTTGGGAGACATAGCCAAGAGATGATTTCATGTATGTTTGGGTTTGGTCTTTCTCTATAAGAAGGGAAACCTTCCTGCAGTCATCAGCTCGAACTGGTGTGTGCGGCAAACTGACGCTGCTCTGATTAGCAGATGCCTGAATCGTTTGCATCTGCTGGTATGTATTAAACCTTAATCCTTTTGATAAGAGCATGTCCATGAAGATTTTTAAAGAACGTTTTCTGAGATCCCAGATTATCAGCCTGTCACAGATGAACAGGATAAGAGTGACCTTTGCAGGGTATTATTTCTTCCTCTTGTTCTATCATCAGAGTGAAAATAAATCAGCACTACTCCTGCTGTTTCTTTTTCTGATATATAATCAAGTTCACAGAAATATCAGTAAGGTTTTCTTTTCCCTTGTCTCTTTTTCTGCATCCATTTTGGTTTTCTGCCTGCGTGTTTGGCTAAAGCTTTAGATGACGACTGGTGTTGGATATATTGGACTTTAAAATCTGTGCAGGCATCTCAAATTTGTATATGGATGAAGATAAACATTTACTTTGGGAACAGTGATAAAAAGCAAATAGTACTTCATAATTTGGTCTTTTTCTCATTCTACATTTGTGATTGTTTTGCTGTGAGTGGTTGAGAGCAGGGCTCTTATTCTCTAAAGGTTTTCAAGGCCTTCTACCTATTGTTATATTTTGTTTTCTATCTCTTCCCCCACAATGAGACTGAGCTGCTGTACGCCATCATCTCAGGAAGCCTGTCATCATTTCCCCATCCTTGTGTTTTGGCACTCACTGTGGTTTGGCACTCTCCTCAAAGGGCTGTGGCGCACTTCACGAGCTGTCCATGTGTCCAGCCAGCAAAGAGCAGCTGCCTCTGGGGCAGGAACCTGCGTTTTGTTGGGATGCAGGCTCTGTTCGTGTTCTTACATGGGTCGATGCATCCGAGTGCCTCAGTGACATCAGATTCCCCACCAAGACAGCAGCCTGTGAAATGGGGAAGTGCACTGGCTGTCTCATGGGCAGGGGAGGAACCAGGGCTCTGGGAAATCAGATGACTTGGTTTGTGCCTGAGTCACCAGAGGAGCTGAGGCCTCACCATGCGCACCCTGTAGTGGATTTATCTTCATCTCATACCCCATGGGAATGGATGGGCAGAGCATGTGTGAGAACACCCCCTGTCAGGAAGATTTAAAGAGGTCTCAGGTGTGGGGAAATGCATCCATCTCTGTCTTGGAGTGTGTGAACCAAGCAGGGAAAATAAAAACCCTTATGTTTCTTCTGTGGGAAGATGTTGCTTGATACTCAGGTACAGTTTTGTGATTTCCAGTCAACAGTTTTCTCGATGCGATGCCTTGACAGAAAACCTACAAGGATTCAAAACCTCAGGCCCTGAAAGTTGTGGTTTCCTGGATTTGTATCATCACTCTGTTCTCCCAGCGCTCCAGAAGTGGGAATCTGTTTTTCCCACCTGCATACTGCTGGAAGTTGAACTTAGTCCTTTGGCACAAGGCGTTGATTTCCCCATGTGTGGCAGCCACTCTTCTGCCCAGTGCCTGCCAAGGAAATAACTGGAGCATTTTGAAATGAACGCACAGTTGATTAATTCTTCCTACCCAGCACCCCTTGGTGTCCAGCAGTTGGCTGCTCCCCACATATGGATTGATTTCTGTGACCACTTTTGAGTGGGTCTGTGGGAGGGGTATCTGTGTGAAGAACTCTGTGGCTGGGGAGGAGGGACCCAGATTCCTGTCGTGGGGAGCTGCAGGGAGGTGCTGGCTGTCCTTGCTTGGCCCATGGGGTGGCCATTCCACACTCATGTGCAGCGAGCTCCAAGCCTGCTGTGTGTCTTGCAGGCAACTTGAACTTTTGCTCTTCCAGACTGGGCTGTAACCAGGATCTCTGACCTGGAACACGGATTGTTCAGCTGACACACACAGACAAATCCCAAGGCTAATACCAGGGGGAGAAGGGAAGCAGGGAGGGCAGTCAGGTGAGGTAACAGATGAGGACAGGAAGGGTCAGAGTCGGCTCAAGACGCAAGACACAAGTCCATAGGAAGTCAGGCTTCCTTTGCTCTGCTCTCTATGGTTTCTGTTCCTTTTGTGTTGTGTTTTTCTCTTCTACACACAGGAGGAACCAGCTGCGTTTCCTCCCTGCTAGGGAAAGGAAATAGTTCAGAGCCAAGGGAACAGCACAGCAACTTGTAGAAACACCTGCATAGCAATACATCGCTTGGGACTTAGCTCCCACTGTGGACTCTGCTGGGCGTATTCCCCAGGCCATTGCCACCAAAGTAGGAGTGATGACTTTGTGATTCGTGCATCACACTCACAGCAAGGAGGACATTGCCTTGGTGTGCCTTCAGATTGCTTCGAGTCTATCCAGAGACCATGGCAGGTGTAGATCCTGTTGATGGGAGTTCCTATGGAATTGTTCTCTTTAGAAGAGAAGGGCAGCTGCCTTCTGCAGTGGTAGTTTCTAAATACAATTTGAAAGGTGAAGGCTTAAACACACTGGGAAGCCCTGGCATTTAAAGTATGGCCTTTGTGAGTTTGTTACTTACTGCTGCCTGTTCGCATGAGTGCTTGCAACTTTCCATGTGTTTATCCTTGTTGTGCCCTGAGGTGGGAGAAGTTTGGTTCTTTTGTTCTGCAAGAGGAGAACTGAGGCACAGAGAGACCTCGCAGCTCTTTGTAAAATAGGGCCTTGGACAGACATCAGTGACATTCTGGGATAGTGTTGTCACTCGCTGGTCCATCCTGTTCTCCGTAGTCTGTTTTTGTGAGGGTCTGCCCTGCTGGGAGAGAGGACCTCTCCTTGGAACCCCTGCTGCCCATTCCAAAGGCAAATAAGGTCTGTCCACAGCCTCATTTCAGGTAGGGCTGCCTGTAAGGACCTAGAACTCCACAGAAAAGTGGAGCAGAACTGGCCCTGCAGTTTCTACATCAAGCACTGCTACCAGCGTGTAAATAAACCTGATCCATTTGTAGCCTGAATATATCTCAGGATTGTTCCAAGATGTCCTAGTTCAAAACCTAGTTCATTAAAGTAAGAGGCAGAGGCATCTGTGAACGGTTTGAGAAGCAGTGTCAGTATTTTCTCTTACTGATTGCCTTTTGCGTTCCTGCCTGTAACCTTTTGAGAGATGGCTGTGATGCTGAAATGCATTGTCTCTTTCTGTATACTAAAGCTGCCTAGGCTAAAAAAAACCCCAACCCACATCTAGCCTGTGTCTGAAAGCCATGAATTGATAGATCCTTGCTATAGCTCTTCAAGTAACTGTAAATTACTCCAGGGTGTTACAGTTTCATTGTAAGGAAGTTCCTTCCTTGACTCAGACTTCTTTGCATCACAGTAAAATGCAATTAGGTGACGTACTTATTGTGGCTTGGAAGCACTTACAATTCTCTCAGCCTTATGTTGTCAACTTTTGCTCAATAGCAGGCTTGTGGACTGTGTCACTGTGCCTGTGTTAGCATATATTATCACCATATGGTGTTTCAGTAGTGAATAGGAAACTTCTATGAGTATGTAAAAGAGGATGAAATGAAAAAAAAAATATTACAGTAAGATAAAACTAACATGCTGCTTCACTGCTGAAAGTGAGCACTCTAACTAACTGCTGCTTCTATGGGAAACCAGTATTGTGTTGGTCCAATGGGTATTACTGTCTTCCCTCACAGATTTAAAAACAAAAACTAAACAAAAAAATGACCTGGCCAGAAAAATGAGATTTTGAAGCAGTTATAAATACTTCTGCCAATGTTTGCAGCCTGATACTGATTCCTCCCTGCCCAAGCAAAATATTTTGAGTCTTAAAATGAATTCTTCACTTGGAAGAAAGTAGTTTTGTGTGCATAAGTACAGTAAGAGCAAGGGCAGGCTGTGCAGTTTGCATGGCGTTATGTGTAAAGACAGGCAGGATTGTTGCAATCATCTCACCTCATTGCCAGCATAAGCCAGGTCAGAGACTTTGCTGTCTTGCCCTAAGTAGCACTGTTGTTTCTCTATGGGTTGGCAAGAGGTTAAGTATGTTACCCCCTCTGGAGTGATTTGTAAGATGCTGATGAGAACCCATTCCTGTCCCAGGCAGCTCAGAACCATGAAGAATTTTGTGTACCAGCAATCACACCAGTCATCCTGGGGTCTCAGGCAATTTTGGTGCCTTCTTCCAAAACCATTAACTTGTGATCCAAGGAGAATTCAAGAAAGATGGGAGGCACAGTTCTGTTTCAATCCAGCAGAAAGCCAGGATGCATGTGTAGCTTCAAGCTGGAATTCAAGAGGGGAAGAGAAGATGTTGGGTTTGATTATTGTGGTGGTTTGCAGAAAGATCAACTGTGCATTACATGTTGTATCTGTTCCATTAAGACCCTTGTACAGTCCTAAAAAGTGGTAGAAAAACAGTTGTTCAGCTGGAATTTTTTTGGGCACTATGTAGTTCAGCAGGGAGATAGTACAGATACTGTTTTGAATTATATTTTATCTTTTTCTGGAAGGATTTTGACTGAAACCTGCATCAGCAGCTCATGTTCAAAGCGCAAGACAAGGGATCTGGCTGTGGAAAAGGGTTACGACAAAGATCACGGTGTTTTATGAGGCCCCAGTGACACAGAGCTGCTACTGTGCTCGAGACAGCACTTTCTGCTTCCTGAGCAAAGCTGTGGAGATACCACACAGAGGAGGAATTGTTAAGTGGTTCTTTTGAGTAAATGTAGATCAGTGTTAGGTTTGGGAGGTATTTGGAAGAGCCAGAGCCAGCACCCCCAAAGCAGGACTATTTAATACTGGAAATCATCAGACTTTCTGGCAAGACTTGCTTTTGACAAGACTTGGCTTTGACGTTGTTGAGTAATGTGGTCATTTCTAACTAATGGCAATAAAACTTTAGGGAACACCTGCTGTTTGGATATTGAACATATGTGTGCGTGCTCATGTAAAATCACAAATGCAGGCAGGTCTAGAAAATACAATTTATATTTGGCGTCTTTCCTACAAATTGTATTTCAGAACACCTTAAAGTCTTCCTGTAAATAAAATCATTTCAGAATTGAGCTCATTAATGGAGAAAAGGAGATGAGGTAAGGCACAAAGACAAAGGAGGAAAAAGGTGGCTTTTGTTTGTTTTGTGGGCTTTTTAAAGGCAAAGCATCCATTTGATGAATTCAATCATTTGCTGAATGTACTCAGTGATTTCTCAGGAGGACATATGGACAATCTCAGGAGACTGTCTGCATGATCGGAGCTGCATGGAGCCAAAAACAAAATGATGGGCTGATTGCTTAAAACGTATAAATGGAGGGAACATCTGAGGATCTCTGGCTGTTTTCCTTATGAGGCAGTGCTGGATTATCCCCTATAATCAGTGTTTTCACCAGCCCAGTTTCAAATAAATTAAATGTAAATATCTCATTGCTTTCTTTGGGTGATTACTCCAGACTGAAATGTATACAGCCGCTAAGAGCTATTTGACTTCAGCATTTCCTTTCTTAATTTAATCTCCCTGTTCTGAGTGACACTTCATATATGTGTCCATGCATACGTCCCTGTACCATATGGACACATTCCACGTCTACACATACGGAGTGCGAGGAGGTTGAAATTCCCCAGCACAGACAGAGCTGTAATAAAAGGACTGACAGACTGGGTCTGTAATGTGCCTGACCTGACAATTAAGCAAACTTATTACCATGTCAGCCTGCCAGATGGATCATCTACTCATGATGTAACATGTGTTGCTTCTTCAATGTACTGGAGTGCAGTTTCCTATTTTATGTTTGTTGAGCTGAGAAAGGGAGAGGGAAGAGATGGTTTTATTTGAACTAAACCCACTCGTTTCAAGTGTGTTTAATGATAGCAATATGTGACAGATAAAATAAAATCCTAGGCCCTGGTCCATGTTTATTTTAATTTAAAGCAATGGGGAGAGATGGAAGAGATAAAATTATAAGCTAAAAATGTCTCTTGATGTAAAATAGCAGCTTGAGTCCTAAAGGGGCTTTCCTTGCTGCACCCTGCAGGGTTCTCAGATACACTTGTCAGAGCTTTGCCAGGTAGGGATTTGGGGCTTGTCTATGAGAAAAGACAGGTTGGACTGATTGGCATCAGCTTTATAATTGTTTCCTTTTAGCTTACTAAAGGTAGTAAGGCTACACTGAAAGAGTGGGGAGGAAACCAGTGCTCAGTCTGAAGCATCTATCACTAACCTGGGGCTTTCTTTTAACCAAGTCCCACCCTGAACCTGAGGAGGAGGTAAGATGTTCTCAGTCCTGTGTTGTAGATGTGTCCCTGAGACTGCCAGACCTCTGCCTGCTGTTGTGTAACCGTGGCTGAGCCATCTTCTGCTTCTGGGCTGCTCTTCTGTTCAACAGGGAAAACCTCCATTTCTTTGCCCACCTGCTCATTGTGTGTTGTTTGGGTGAATGTCCAGGACCTGGTGCAGTGAGGATGCACAGGTGATGTGCTGTTTGTGACCTTCAGTGTTTGCATCTGGGCCACTGGGATTTTATTCTCTCCAGTCTTCCATGACAGCAGCAAAGGTGGATTGGGATAAAGTGTCTCTCTCCAAGTCTTAGTTGAGCACAGCCTTGTGAATTTGTGCAGCTGTTTCACCTTTCTGTTGTGGCCTGTTGGAGTCAACAGCACCAAGGTGCTGTTCTCCACTTTTAAGCTGTTCTCTACCTGAACAGCTTAAGAACTCCCCATGCATCCAAACCAGGTCCCTCAATCTGCTCGTACACCTCTGAGGAGCTGTGAGCCAACGACCCAAGGAATCACGAAGGTGATCTCTTGTTCTGCAAAGATGCTTGAACTGGCAAGTGGAATGTTGTGCCCAGCAGCTGGCAATTTTTCCTGCACGCAAGTGCAGGATGGTAAAAGGGAGACAGTAAAGATTAGTGCTCAGAACTGCCACCTGCTTTGGAGATGCATTGTGTGGGGATGTACCAGTGCATCCAGCACTGGCTCCATCACATGCTTTTGACTCAATTAATTAACTTGTATGCAGAAGACACTGCAATTTCACTGTCGGAAGACTGTCCTCTGGGGAATTTTTAGCATCTTATTTACCTGTCAGGTTTTCTTGAGTATCTCAAATGCTGGCTGTTGTGAAGACTCAGCTTCATCTCTGGCTTGGCTCATTTGGTGAAAGCATTTTGGTATCCCGGACTCGGATAAACTGTTGTAGGATTTGTTGTCTGCAACTGAGCTTGGAGGGAAGTTGAATCTGGAGTGTATTTGCTCAAATACATTTGGTCCCGACTCATATCATTATAGTGTTGGTCAGCTGCTGGTGCTTTTTATAAGACAGAAGTAGCACAAGTCTGGTTTCTAGAAGAAGAACCTGCCTGCATGAGAAATTGGACTTTAAACCTTTGCTTTTCAGTATCTTTTTCTCATATGTCAGGGTATATAGTCCTGAAATTAACAACCTTGCCCACCCTTTGTCAGATGAGTGGTCACTCCAGCTCAGTATTCTTACCAAATACCAAAGAAAGAAGACAAGAGTGGTGCAAATTCATATCTACACTGCCCCAGAATGTTTCCCTTTATCTAAGAATTTGCTGTTCACAGAGAACTGGCTTGATTAAAATTATGTCTTCCTAAATATTCAGTCAGGGATTTTTCCTCCATCAGATCATCCAGTTGCTTTATGAGCATGTAAATCTCTGGAATTTAAAACATCCCATGGCAAAGAAGTTTAGTGGAGGTGGGGCAGACCCACCTTATTCTTGATAATTTCCCTTTGCCTCCCACAAATGTGGTTTCCTGTTGCTTCTTTCTAGCACTGGAAGCGACAGAACAATCATTCCTTCTGTTTGTAGGAGTTGGAGACTTAGCCCTCTCTTTTCAAGGCTCAAAGCTCCTGAGATACTTAGTTATTTCAGAGGAATGTGAAAAATTTAGGTGCAGTATCCATTTGTTTCTGATCAGGTATTGCTACCTAACTGCAAACTGGTAAGCTTATATGCCAAAAAAAGTGGAAGTGGCTATTGCAACTGTGTTATTTCATTTTTTATTCACTATTGACTTACTCTGAAGCAATGGCGTAACCATGGATTTTACTATTAGGGCAAAGTCTGTG
Organism: Vireo altiloquus; assembly: GCA_013396875.1. Taxonomy (NCBI): domain Eukaryota; kingdom Metazoa; phylum Chordata; class Aves; order Passeriformes; family Vireonidae; genus Vireo; species Vireo altiloquus. The sequence continues at coordinate 1,420,172 of VZRF01005175.1, read as the reverse complement.
ATTTGGCTGTGGGACTTTCAGACTAACTTCCATAGTGCTCTGTTTTTTTTCTGGTTTGTTTTGGTGGTTTTATTTGTTTGGGTTTGTTTTTTTTTTTCCCAGTCATTGCAAGATTAAACAATTTGACTAGATTTTGACCTCTTTGCCAAACTTTTTGTGTGATAGTTTCCAAAAGCAGTATCTATGGGCACTCTGATGCTTGCAAATACAATGTGATAGGAGAGATACAGGGTGACTGAACTGGGAGAGGTCTGATGCAGCCACAGTACTTTGGAACAAGATGGGATCTGCTGTTCTCCCTTTTTTCACACACCTCTGACATGTCTCTTTATTTTCAATAAGATTTTTAATTTTTCTAGCATTAAGTTTTCCATCTGTAAACCAGAAGTGGTAATAATAACATATCCCACCTGACTGTCTGACTTCAGAAAAGATTTTCAAATCTCCAGCTGAAAATTCTTCTGCAAGCACAAAAATATTACAGTTTTGCCAGCTTATGTAAAAAATTGTTTCTTGCTGTAAAAAATCAGTATATCAAACACTTTTATTTTCTGTAGGGGAATTCAGCATCAGACTCTTCCAAATGTGTTAGGTAATGTTTTGCATTATAGATTGTGTGCTGTTAATTTAATTTCAAGTTCCATGCAGAGAAGAAATTGTTGAGTGTACTTTAGTGATTTATACTATGATTTGATCAGTGTGTTAGTAGTCTGGCAGATCTTAACTTCCAGAAACATCTAACAGTTCAATACATTGGAGATGAATAAGCTATGTGCATGAACATGTGTGCTTTTATTGCTAAAGCTAAATTAAAACTTGAGCCCTTTTGGGCTGAATTAGCGAGTACTTCTCCAGCTCTTTTTCTGTCTTTCAAAACTCCTCTGTGCAACCAGTATGATTCTAATGTGCTCTGCATTATTTTTCTGCTTTAACACGAAGACCTGGAGAGACAGCGAAAGCTCTGTATAGAATGTATTGTACAGTGAGGGAGGGAACCCAACAAAGCTAATTATACAGACACTCCCACTCTATTACCCTTTAGAGAAATTGAGCCTAACATTCTACTCTGAAGCTTGTTAAACTATTCTTTTTGGGTGCAAGGAGCTTATTGAGGGAATGAAATAGCTACACTGTGTAATCAGAATGGGAATTGGAGCAGATCATTATATTTACTCATTTGATTAGGCATAAAATAGCTACTGAAGTCCCCATTTTAAATCTGCTTAGCAATTGTGCAGCAGGGCAAACTGGGTCTTTTAATTAGAAAAGAAAAGAGATTGCAGTATTTTTTTATAAGTAATAAATATATAAACACACACACATTGTGATCCTGTTTATGTAAATAACCTCTTCCCTGTGGGTGTTCTTGCCTCCTAATTGTTCAGGGTCTGTCTGCTTCCAGCTGCAAAGAAAAAGGGAATGACAGATCTACACTGGAAAGCACAATATGTGGAACTGAAAATCCAGCCAGAAGTTTAGATTTGGCCATTAGAGTAAAACTGCTATAGAATGGGCAGGTAACCCCAGAAAAAGATGGCATGGGAAAGATGGCAGAAGGTCATTGATTACTGGAGGGACGTTAGGTTAGGTTGTGCAAAGGTCTTTCAGGAGCGTGATGTCAGTCCTGCCTTCAGGGAGAGGACTGGACTGAACAGTCTCCTGAGGTCCCTTTCAACCTTTGTGATTTACTCAAGAGAGGTGAGAGCACACTGCACCATCGGGCTTGCCTTGAGCAGGTCCCGTTCCCAGGGGAGCTGCAGCGTGGGGGGCTCAGGCAGGGCTGAGTTCAGGTAGGGTCCCCCCGGACATCTGAGCCCAGCAGGTCCCGAGCTGCCTTGCAGGCACTGCCTGCCTCTGTGCACAGCCACAGCCAGGGATGCTCTGCTTTCCCTCTAAGAAAACTCAGCGCCCAGCCACTGTCCGTAAAGGCTTGGAAAGGAGCCATTACTGAAGGTTTCATTTTCTGGCTTCCTTTGCTATCTGAGGAACTTGCAAATCAGAACAGATTTGCAGGCAGTGAGCTCTGTAGCCACTGGTTTCTCTGTTCAGGATGGTCACTGTCTTAATACTTCCTACGTATAAAATATGCTTTTAGGAAGTCAAAAGCTGTGAAAGTGTTTCAGCTTTTTATTTATTTAATTTGGTTTTAGGACAAACTGAAACAGTGAAATAAGCTTGGTTACAGAGAGTAGACTTGTTTTTAAAATGCATTAGACTATGTGGAGGGCTGACCATTGGTAAGCATGTGTTGTGCTTCTGTGGGGTCACTGAAAAGTCATGTTCTTAATGACAATAACAAAATCATTCTTTTGATATTGGCTGTGGATGACAAGACCTTTGAGCCGCAGGAAGGGGCACAGCAGAGCTTTACCATTACATTCATTGTAAGGGATGAAATAAGTATTTGGCCTTGTGACTCATTTTTGTTGTGGACGTATTCTCCAGTATTTCCTTTTTTGTAATTGATTTAACTGATCCGTGGGTTAGAACCCACTTGCAAATGCCCAGAAATCATGCTGTGTGTCCCGAGAGGCTCAGAGCAATCCCTCCCAGATGTGCTGTGGGGACCTAAAAAGCCACACCTCAGGGGAAAAAGTGCCAGCACTGGCTGTTCTGCATCTGCCAAGAACGATGTTGGTGCCTGGGGATTGTTACTCTGGCATTGTTCCACAACACTAAAATGTATAAGCAGGACATTGGGCGGGCCAAATTAAAAAAAAAAAAACCCTGCCATTATTAGGCCCAAAATACCATTAGTTGTAACTCCTTGGCCAAGAGAACAAGCACCTAACTATAAAAAGGTTAGAAGTGTACTGTAAATTTTAGTGAATGCCTAATTCTCTTTTTAGTGTGGCTGGGACACCTGCAGTGAGCTGGGGCTGTTCTACATTGTCCTGCATCGCTGCAACCACCTCAGGGCCCAGCTGGCTGTCAGGAGGAGCAGGCTTAAAGGGAGATTGCATGGTTCAGTTTTCACTAGATTGTGGCAGAAAGGGTATTTAAGGGCTTTCTCTGAAGTTATGCACACCATAGCTGCCACTGAAATTAGTGGAACATTTGACATTGATGCCAGTTCTTGTCCCTTTCTTTCCATCCACCAGTCTGCTCATACCCCTTCTGTGCCACAGGGGTGGAGAGAGCCCTAGTGTAGTCTCACCAGCACAGAATATGCAGAATAACCGGCCAAGTGAGGATCCTGGAGGAACATTTTCAGTGTTACATCTCCCTTTGGATACATGCCTTTCCCAACTGAGCCTGAGCGGCGGCTTTGCGCCCGGGGAAGCAGGGTTTGTGTTTAGAGCACGTCTGTGAATTGCGATTGTTGACTGGATCAAGCTGTCACTGTGTCACTTAAATGTTACAATCTCTCAAGCTGTCATGATGACTTTTAAATTGAAGCAAAGGTGATGGCTTCCTTCTCACATCAACAGCCGCGCCATTTCCAGAACTGTGCGTGCTGGCACTCTTCCGCCTCCCTTCTGCTTTGAGGATTTTTATCCTCCCAGCCTCTTTCCTGGAGTTATTTGCATCTCACCTGCCTGGCTGCTGTGAGGGCACAGTTAGATCAGGGGACACAGCTCCACGCTTTCAGTAAGCCAGGTGTTTCCAGCCAAGAACGTAACTTTCTATAGTAATTTGGTGTTATTTGCATAGGATTCTCTCCCTTCCAGGGGAAGGTATACTCCTGTAATCTGATCTAAAAGGGCTCCTAAAGGAATTATTTAGCTATTTCTCTAAAAGTATGTAATAAATTTCCCAGGAGGACTGGTGCTCTTCTGCGTGGCGGAGGAGTGAGAAAGTATTTAGTGAGATTTCCCAAGAGATGAGCCTGAATGTGTCTTTTCTGTGTACATATCTTTTCTGTATACATATATAAATATACATTGCTGCAGTTTACAGAAGGAGCTTTGACTTTGCTGGGATTCTGCCACTTCAGAAAGGGCTTTCTCTTCTGAAGAGCTGATCTCACTAATGCTTGGGTCCAAACACTTGGGTATCTCCACTCAGTGAAGAAGTGCTGGCTTGGGCTGCTGAGATGATCTCACATAGGTGGAATGAGCTGCCCTCAGGAATAAGCACACATAGAATTTTTTAATCTGTGAAATGAAAGCAAGGGCACAGCTATTTCTGTACGTGTCCAATTGTATATATATATTAGGAAGTCTCTCTGGATTTTTTCCTAAGACTTTGTGAGCTGTGTTTTGGCATCTGCAAAGCCAACAAGTCTGATGCATGTGTTCATGTGATTGGCAGTGCAGAATTCATTGCACTTCTGGTGATCCATCAAAAGCTGTTGGTCTCTTGCTAATCCCTTAAGACGCTGCCTGGACTGGAGCAATACCCACCAGGAGCCTGATGGACCTGAGGTTATGGTGTGCACTCCTGATCTGGTGGTAGCATTCGGTGCTTTCAGGTGAAGCATTGGTAGGTGAGGAGACAGTGGCTTGCAGTAAGGGCAGGTGAAATGCCTGAGCTGCTGTGGCAACTGAGCACTTAGATGCTGGTGGTTTTGCTCATAGTTGCTGAGATTTTGGGTAGGAGGAAAAGAAAATCAAATCTTGAGTGCTATGGGAAATTTGGTGTTTGGCATCTGAATAGGAAAATGTGTGGCATTCAGCATCCACAGGGAACTTGGTGCTCAATCGGGCATAGAGCTAGAGGAGCTGAAGAGTATGACCTTCTGTCCATTTTAAGTCATGGTCACTGCCTTTTAGCCCAGGGAGGCTACTATTTTCCAGGGAATGTTCTTTCCCAGGCTAAGCTGGGAGGTGAGTAGGCTGCTGGTTTTGCAGAGCTGGGTGAATGCAGGAAACCCCAGAGCCCCATTTCAACCCTCCTGCAAAGGACCAGGTCACCTCGGCTTCTGGGCTGATGACATTGCAGTTGAATTTCTCCCTGGCCTTTGGAATGCCCAATCTCAGGTCACCTCCAGTTTTGGCAGAGTGTAAACACTCCCCCCTGGCAGGGACAGGGAGTGACTGGATTCACCATTGCAGTCAGCTCTTGGTCCAAGCACTCCATTGATATAATTAATGCTGCATAGTGGGGAGCAGCCACTTCTCTGAAGGCCTTTGCAGGATCTTTGGAATTTGCCCGTGCAGTGTTTCTGTCTGCGTGTCCCTCTGCCATCCAGGGTTGGAGGAATGACTAAGTAGTGCTGACGACATCAGTTGTTGGCCTGTATTAATTATTTCTGTGGGTTTTATTTACTTGCGTGTTCCCTATGGGAATGTTGTGCATACAGATCACAGCAGCACTTAATTTTATTGCAGTGAGCGGCTGAGGCTGGGGAAAGGGAGGGGTGAGAGGAGAGAAAGGGTCGTGTATGCGTCAGCCCCGTCAGGCTTTTCCTTCTGTTTCATTTGTGCTGAGGTTTTTATTATCATTAAGCCGATTGTATCTGTGGCACAAAGGGCTGAGTTACCTCGGTAACCACACTAGCTGGGATGGTAATCCATTTATAGCATCACTGCTCAGGTCTGATTAAATTAGCATGCTGATGACGTAAATGCTTGGCTGGGTGATGCTGATGAGGCTGCTCCTAATAGGAACTCTCGCCCTTACATTTATTCTCATTTATTTCATGAGACCCCTGCAGGAAATGTACAGAAATAAGGCTACAGATGATTGACTCTTGTTTTCAGAACAACTTGTGCTGCTAGCAACAGACAGCGCTTGATCTGAATGCAGACGGCAGCCTGCACGTTTCGCCTTGTTTCTTCCTGCCGCAGAATTCCCCACACAGCCCTGCCGAGGCAGAGCCCTGCTCTCCAGCCCTGCTTGCCATCTGCCACAGCAGCAGCGGGAGCAGCTCCTCTGGCTGATGGGTTATTTCCAACACTGCTACAAAAGAAATAAAAAAGGTAATAATAAAAGAAAAGGAACACCCCGGTTCTTTACTCCCTCTTGTGAGATTCCTGCAAATGCAGACATCCTTTTACTCACTCCAAACAAGCCAGTTATTTATGTCTGAAATTTCAGTGGCTAACAGTACCGTTCAGTGCTCACATGTGGATCAAATGCTTTCAGCATCTTCTGTCCAGCCCCTTGAGGGAAAACACTGACAACTGCATGATCACATCTCTGTGCCTGTTGTTTGATGAAGTGGCGAGAACAAGAGGACTGAGAGCTGTTGAAACTCCTGGTTTCCCTTCCCAGCCGTGCCTCTGATTTACTGGATAAGGAGTCTTTGGGGCAAGCAGCTTCCTAGCAGGCTCCTAGGGGCTCCCAGGACTTCAGTTTTTCATCTGTAAAAAGGGAATTAAAAAGGATGCTTTTACTTTTTTTCTCTTTTTGCAAGAAGCATGGGAGTGATTAAGTGTGTTTAAGTTCCAAAAGTATTTGGAGATCCTCAGGTGGAAACTCTGAGGTTCTGAACAATTTGCCGCTTTAATTGTCAGATTTGATTTATCCAGTCGGCATAGAAGGATTTTAAAGGAATTTTTGAACAAAAGCAATTTTGGGATGGAGGACTAAAAATGCAATAAAAGTTAAGTAGCAATAAATAGTTTGGCATTTGCCCTGGAGTATGAGCAGATGTGGTTGCAGAGAAACCACTGGACTACACCTGCTTTCGGTTGGATTTGGACAGGGAAATTTGTTATTTGTGAAATAATGAGCATGGTTTTGAGATACGAACACGAATATGTCAATACTGTTGTTTTCTAGGCCTGCAAATTCTTACCTAGGTCTCACAGGGCTTTTCCCTGGGAACACTGGGATAAAGATCTTTGAGTACACGGGAGCCCTCTGCCTATGCCTTTCCCTGTTCTAGTTGTTCTCTTTGAGAAGTATCCAGTGCTTGAAGGACCCTGACCAGAATCTGAAGCTCTACAAAGATGAGGGGCACTGAATTTGTCAGTGGCAATGCTGCAACTGCCTGGCAGCCAGCTGAGCCTGAGCATCCCAACACTGCTCCCTTTGCTCCATGCTCCCTGCGCAGTCATAGGGAGCAGCCAAGCTGGGGATGCTCCCCTTCATTCCTTGGGCTGTGTGGGACACGTGTGCTGCAGCCCTGCCAGCACCACGCTGAGAGGTCAGCTCTGCTCCCCAGCCTCCTGCCAGAGCAGGTGCACTCCATTAATGAAGGTATTTCGAAGGGTTTGGTTCTACATCTGCCTCAGTTCAAAGCATCCTGCTGTCAAGAAGTCCTGCACCCATGGCCTGGGATGCCTTACCCTGGGGCTTTCCTTTAAATTTAAACTTCTCTGGCTAATTCCATTAATTTATTATTTTCAGTGTAAAAAATGTAAAAGGTGGCAGCAGCAGCAGCGTGTTCAGGAGGGGCTATGGGTACTCCTTAGCTGGATTCTGCTTCCTCTAGAAGTGACAGTCATGAACAGAATTTTCCTGATTTATTTCCTGGATAACCTCCACCTCCTGGTAGGATGAGTTGCCCCAAGGGACACAGACTCATGGGCACCCACCCAGCACATGAGATGGTGGAAGCTCTCAGAGGAAATGTCCAGCACTCAGCAAGAGGGACTCGGGAATGTACTGAGGCTTGGGAAGTCATCCCTTTCCTCCTCATGTCTACAGCATCTCTGCTCAACAAGTAAATAAACAGCCCTCTTTTAATTACCACTCTTAGGTTGATTAACCTGTGTGCAGGGGCTGACAAGAGCACATGGAGATGGCTGTCTCTGTTCCAGCTGCATTCACAAAATAACTGGCAATATTTTGGCATCAAAACCATTCCTGTTCATTTCAGGAAGATCACAAAAGCCTAGCTGAGGTCTAAGCCCCTCTTTTTCAGCTTTTTCTTTTCCCAAAGATTTCTCCAAAATAAGAGTATTTTGGCCCGAAGGGTCTGCCCCTGATTTGGTTTGCTGAAGGAGAAGTTACTTTGGCTCTAACAAACTCAAGTCAGACAAGGACCGCAGGGCAGGAGGGGAAGTCCCACTGAAATTCCCCTCCCTTCCCCATAGGTTTCTGTGATTTTTGGCATGAGTGCATTGCCTTAAGAGTGCCTGGAAATTTTCATTATAGGTGAGCAAAATTTCAACTCATTTGTCTACCAAATTACAGCGAGGCAGGAGATGAACAGTAATAAAATTCCTGTTTGTTGAAACAGACCATTCTTGCTCATTTGGAGAAAAAGAAAAAGAAAAAGTTTGCATGTGTTTGGATTTTCATGTTGCTTGAGCCTAGTCCCTCTCTTTTCTGAAGTCCTTGGGATATTTGTATCTCACTCCAGTGGGAGAGAAATCTGTTGGCATAATTGCTTTTACACTGTAAGGATTTCTTTTTTTTTTTTCTAGAGGGGTAGCAAGAATTGGGGTTTTAAACTATTTTTATTCTTCCAAAGGAAGGTTTGCTGCTTATTATCTCACAAGCTTTTATCTGGTGCTGAGTCATGGAAGTGAGAGAATGTGTAGGCGTCTTAGCATAAGAGAGAGAGTAATTCTGTCATTTACATTTACAGACAGTTATGCTTTCCAGAAAACTTTTTTTTGTGGGTTACAAAAGTGATTAATCTGCTGTTGAAGCTGTCAAAGGAGGTTTTCTGTTTAAGAATTTTTTGAAAGAGAGAAAAATCTGTTTCTACTTATAGGAAATAATAAGGTAGAAATTGAAATGAAAAAAAAAAGCATACTGAAGGAACAGACAAGAAAATGTTCCCTTTCCTAATTATATTTTTCCTTTTTCTTTTTATGTATCTATCCATCTGTCTATCAGTCTATATATCTATTTGTCTGTCTCATGGAAAAGTCGTGTGGACTTTGATACAAAGCTAAATATAGTAGAATTATGGCCAAGTTCAGTATTATCAATTCCAGCTGTTAAAAATATCATGGGATCAGTTTAAAATAATTTTTGTTTTCTCTTTAAAGAAAACTTTTTTCAGTTTCTTTTTAGTTTTCCACCAGGCTCTTTAGTTTTTATGTTTTAAGCTTTTTCCATACTCTTGAAAACGGCTCTTTTTTAAATGAAGTCCATAGCCCTCGATTAAATATTTCTCTGCAGTGGTAGTAGGATAAACTATTTATTTTCTTTTCCTCCATCTTCTTTTCTAGTTTCCTCCTTTGCCATAATTTTTTTAAAAATTCATATTAGGTTTTATTCCTTTTATTATTAAAAAAAAAAAGAATTATTTGCAGCTGAGACAAGGCCTTTCCTCCTTAGGACATGTTCTCAGTGGTGAGAACTGCAGTGCTGTTGGAAAGCTAAAGAGAGTTTACCAGTTTCAACCAAATTTGTATAGAGCATTGGCATCAAATGCATGATTAGCTGTGATTCTTGATTGTTGTACCCATTCCTGAGGACAAAATGGACATGAACTATTTAGCTTGGAGGTTGAGTGGTTTTGTCCCTTAGAAAGTAGGCAGTGATGTTTTCGAGTGATCTTCTGGCGGAGTAGGGGTGGGAGTATAAAACCTTACTCTACTTTAAGCGTAGTTTATCCCATTATGAAAAGTAAGATATGCCCAGCAAAAACTCTCTTTTGGGGGTTCCAGTGGAGCTGGCACTGTGTGGTGTGGTGGAGGCAAGGCAGTAAAGCAGAGTGCTGTGCTGGAAGCTGTAGCTGTCACAGGTAGCCTTGGGCAGAGAGAAGGAGCACTCATCATCGTGCCCAAGGACAGCCTGCAGGGCAGAAGGATGTCCCTCCATGTCCCACCTGGCTGAAACTCTCAGCCCAACCCCAAATGGACTTCTGGCAAGGGCATGTAGGGTGAAGACAAGGGGGAATGGCTTTAAACTGAAAGAGGGCAGGTTTAGATTAAATATAATGAAGAAATTCTTCCCTGAATGTGGTGAGGCACTGGCACAGGTTGCCCAGAGCAGCTGTGGCTGCCTCATCCCTGAAGTGTTCAAGCCCAGGCTGAATGGGGCCTTGAGCAGCCTGGTGAAGTGGAAGATATCCTGCTCATGGCAGGGGTTTGGAACTGGATGTATATTAAGGTCCTGTCCAACGCAAACCTTTCTGTGACTGTATGAACAATACCACATCTGCTCGCTTGCTTTGCTTAGAAGTGTTGTTTTTAGCATTTCCTTATCCCTGCTCTGGTTTAAGTCTCTGCTCTCCTCATCCCCCATTTCTGACAGCTGCCCTTTCTCCCTCTGCAACCATAGTAGCTTCAACCATGATCCTTTAACCTTCAGCAGAAAATTATTTGTGCCATGTAAGAGGAATATTGATTTTTACATCACATGGCCCATGAGGCATCAGAAATCACATTTTTTCCTGTAAGTGTGGCTTATCTCTAGCTTTTAGAAAAAAATTAGCTTTGGGCCCTGTGAGATTTCCTGTTCAGGGTGAATGGGTTCAGCATTTAGATCTTTTCACTGGAAAGCCACGCGCTGCAGCTGGACTTCTAAATTAAAGGGGGAAGGGAATTAACCTGGCTTAACCTAAGTTTTGACAATTCCATTGAGAGGCCAGTGACTCATTTAGAGAATTCATTGAGTCCACAAGGGTTAGAATGATACTTCTGAAAGCTTATAGAATGTCATTGCTTTGTGTTTCAACAATTGGGTCCTGCAGTGAATTTTTGTGGGTTGTTATGGAAAAAAGATTTATTGATGACTTGTGATGCCAGGATGTTTCTTCCGTGCATAATTTTTTTCTCTTAAAATACAAATGCATCATGAACTGCAAAAAAAAAAAAAAAAAGGATGCATTACAAATTAGAAACTAAATATGATTTAATCCCATGGTAAATTCAGACACAGACCTCAATTCTCCCCACTCTCTTCAAGTTTGGGTCTGGAGCTTAATTTGACTTGTGACAAACAGAAATTAAACCCACAAAACTCCATTTTGGATCCAAAATTCCTTGCAGCTTTTGGGCATCCACTGCTGAGTTTTGGAGAGCGTTGAGCCCTTGTTAGAAACATTGCTGGAGCCAAGCTCTCAGATTTAAAATTAATACTCCCCAGTCCCAAAGTTTTTTAGCATTTAGTACTCCTGCCCCAGGGCTAGAAAGTCACTGTTTCAAATTCTGGAGTTAAAAATGTCAAAATCAGTTAGACTACAAGTCTCAGTAGCAATCAGTATGCATTTATACATCCACCACAAGGAAAGAAGTGAGGAGAGAGGGAGGATGCATCTGTTTGTTTTGAATTAGCACGCTTGGGTTAAATTCTGAATGCAGAAGGGTTCGTGGCTGGGTGCACAGGTCAGGGTGCACAGCTGGAAGTGCTGCTGCTGGGACAGGCTGAGCTGAGTCCTTGGGGGTGCTGAGGTTTAGTCCAGTGCAGGCTGTGTTTAACCTCAATTAGAATCTGCCTTTGCTTTCATTCAGGCTGCAGCAGGATGAATTGCCAAGATCTCCAGCGTGTTGAGTTTTGAGCAAAGCTGGATGATTAGTACCTGGAGGAGGTCGGAACTGGTGGGATTCATTACTGTTTGCATAGAAACCTCTGCTGTGTTCCCAGTGGGGAGACAAACCTTGTGAATTCAGAGGCAGTAGAAGGCCAAATCCAGATCTGCAGCAGCCAGCGTGTTTGAAGTAAATCTGCTGGAGTCAATAGACAAGCTTGAGCTGGCATCACTGTCACCAAGATCAGAACCTGGCTGGATAAAAAGTACTTTAAAAAAATGTAATTCAGGCACTGAGGGGTATGGAAGAGTATTTTAGTTCTAAGCTGCGATTGTGATAATCAGTAAGCCATGGAGCAAATGTTTTGGGATGTTATTTTGGTCCAAGAGCAGTGTAAGCAGAAAAAATTACAAATCATAACTTTATTGGGCTCATTAGGTCAGTAGGGATGAAGTTTAGCAACTTTTTCTTTTTTTGTTCCAAAAACTCACTGAGCTGAAAGGAGTGTGGCAAAGGAGAAAGCCTGGTATTAAACTAGGATGTAGGACTTAGCTGTATCAAAAAAGGTTGACATTTTTGGACAAAGTATATAACCTAGTCAGCAGTATCAGTCATTGAAAACACAGCTCTTGCATTGTGGTCAAGAATGAAGAGAAGGGTTTTGTTTGTTCTTTGATTTTTGTTTTTTTCTGTTTTTTTTATGTTAAAACTTACAATGGCTATTTGTGGTCTTGTTTCCTCAAGGCATATTTAGGAAAACTGGATTAATTTATAATGCCATTTGCAACGGAACAAAGCCTGGTGAGGCAATGGATTTGACATTCCTTTACACAGGCTTTTTACAGTGATACTGTTGTGATTCTAAATTTTTATCAGTGTGTTATTTGAGTAAACACTTTATTTACCATACATTTAATGTAATTATATGTTCTCTATGAAAAGAGGAAAACAGTGAAGAAACAGTGATTATTCTGAGTTAATACTTGAATTTAAAAATAATCTCAACTTTCTGTATTGTTTCATACCCAAGTATTTCTGTAGTACAGATGGCTTTTTTGCTTGTGCTATGAATTTATGCTCTCTCACTTTTTCTGACTAGTTATGGCACTGCCCTGGTGTTTTGACTAGAAGTGCTGCAGGGGATTTCTGTGTATCTTGGTGTATGTATTTATATACCTGGAGACTAATTTTAAAAGCTACAGCAGGTGAAAGAAAACCTTTCCAATCAGATTTCTCAACATTGTGCTTGGAGCTTGTGATATTGTGGAAAGATTAAGGTATTTCGGGCAGTGGTGATAACCCAGGCAGACGGATAAATGAGGGAACGTTCCACTCCACTTCCCAGAAGGAGCCATCTGGGAAAACTGTTAAATTTGACCTGTTGTTGGAGCTCATCAGCCTTTTGGAAAGGTGTACACTGAACCTAATAGGAAAATAACCTCTCTGTCACATCTGCCTGTCTTTTTTGTTTGGGTTTTTTTTTTTTTTTTGTTTGTTTTTTGTTAGACTCTTATTTTTTTGGTGTGTAGCTTTTTTTTGCTGCTAACCACTCAACTTATTAACTTGAACCATTTTGTAGCCCACTAAAAATACTGGCAGATGACAGTGGGTTCTGGACCTCAAGTGAACCATAAGAAAGCAGATGTTGTATGAACACAGAATTGTTCACTGATGCTTCTGCTCTTCTGTACTGCTATTTGCACAGGCTTTAAAATGTGGGGAAAAGAAGAATAAAAACACATGGTTTTCACAGGAAATAGAGACAATACTAACATTCGAAAATGTTTATGCCCTCTGGTAGGATAATGTTTTAAATCTGGTTTAATAGACTTTTGGAATTTGAAAAGATAAATAGGTTATAAATGCAATGCAGCAAATAAATTGAATCGTAAACAAATAACAAGTAACACAAAGTAAACCAAGTAGTGTCTGGGTGCATATGTATTTCCTATTGTTTTATGTGTGCATATGCACACTTTTTTAGTGTTCTCTAGAATGAATGAAGGAAAAAAGCTTGTATACTTTATAAACACTCTAAAACTCCATTGCAATTTAGTAGGAAATGAGAAGTTTTTATAGAGGTGTTGGACTGTTCTTTATATCTGTTGTTCAACACACAATAGAAGATGATAACTTTTCCATATAAATTGTAGAAGACTTCTCCAGAAGACTTTAGTATGCGTAATTTTGTCCTGTCACTCATAGGTGCAGACCTCTTCCCTCACTCATGCATCTTCCATTATACCTTCTTAGTCCATAACCTGTATAACCCTCAAACCTGCCCATATTTGTCATGCACAGAAACTTCTTTTCCATTACAAATAGCAAGTTATAAAAGGAAGGAAAAAAACGTTTAAAAGTCTGTGGATGCTGTAATTATGATACTTTAAGTTTCACTAGCTTAGTAATAGCAGAAGTCATAAAAATACTTAGCTTACCCAAAGTTCTTATTTATAGGGGGGTGGGGGCTTCCCCATTGTCAGGCTCAGCAATATTTGCCTAAATTAAGCAAGGGAATTTGTTCAGCCCGTTAGAAAGGCTGAGTTTGGTGCATGGAAATGCTTTGGACATTCCTGCATTGCTAATCCTTAGAGGAGGTATTCCTTAAGGAGCTCTGTTTCAATGCTCCATGCATGTGATGACTTTTCTTCACATGGTGTTGTGCTATTCTTTTTGTGGTCTTTGCTTCTGGAATTGTCCTCGGTAGTTCTGCCTTTTGGTGTGGCCAAAGGACTGTGGTGCACAGTTCTTGATGTCATTTACTGCTGAGTCCATGTGCCACTGATGAAGCCTGTGCAGGGGGCTGTCTTCAGGTCCAGATGGGTACAAATAATGTCATTTTAGTGATGAGAGTGGGAAATTACAGAAATATCCCAAGATGAATTCAGAAAATGTTTAACTTCTCTTGACTGGCATCTTCTGTAACCTTTAGACAATTATGTCTCATGCTGTTATCTGATATTCTTGAAGGTAAAGTTTCTACTGCATTTGAAGTGATCAAATGGAATTGCTTAAATAGAAGAGTTTAAATCATAACTAACCCTTTTAATGAATTAAGCTAAAATTATGGACCTTGACTGTCCACCAGCATTAAAAGTATTTAGGTCAATTGTTTGCACATCTTTTAAAACTGGTCTCTCACAGAGTCCTTCTCATAAATACCAGATGATCAGTCATCAGAAAAGGAAAAGCAAATAAAAAAGCTCAGAGTATTCATCGTAGCGATAGTATTAAGTAAACGAAAAAGTAAATATGAAACTGAGAAGGAAATTCTTCCCTGGCATAGCACTGTTGTGTTTTGGAGACCAAACTTTTCAGATGTGTTCAGACTCTTTGGAATTAACGGAGTGTTGCAAAGTGGAAACCCAGATTGCCTAAAACACTTGACACCCACACTGAAAGCCGAACCAAGGTGTGTGTCTATAACTGCACGCGTCAGTTGTGGAGGGCTGTTTTCCATGATAAAATATTGGAGGTCAACTCTTAGCACCTTTTCTTCTGTGCACCATCTCCTGTGGTTTCAAGCTGGGCCATCCCAAGGAGTACAAAAGAGGTTATGGACAGAAACATTAACAACTATGTTGACTCCTTTTCCACCCGTGGTAGCAGCTGAAAAACAGATCAACGCTCAGAAGCAGTTGTGTTCTTGTAACACTTTATGGCATTTGCAAGGTATTCTCTCCATTTGAGAACCAGAGAAGAACACTTTATTAGATTTCTCCTTTTCTTCTTTTGGTATAATGCCTGGGAGCAATCTGTTTGAATACCTTGATAGCTTCTGTTGATCCAGCCAGCAAATTGAATCCCACATCTGCGAAGTCTGAGTGTGGCTGCTGATCCATGCACAGCCCATACATCCGTGACACTAGCTGTAAACTAGAAATGAAAGAATGATGAAAGTGTAAAGAAAAAACTTCATCTGATTATAAACGTGTTTTGGCTGAGGGGTTTAAGGTTTGGACCAGACTTCAAAACTTTGGATTGGATTCTAAGGACATTTTGACACTTAAAAGAAATCCATGTTAGCAACTGAGCTGTGTGCACGGCATAGCAGCAGTGCAGAGTTGTAAAGATGTGTCTTCAGCTTGGACTGTCTGGACCTTGTAAAGAATGCCAGGGAATGCTGTTTATTGAAAATGCATCAGGTATGCTAAATGGTAGCAGTCCATCTCCTCAAGATCTCTGGACATGAAGCAGCCCAGCTGGAGCTGTACCAGGACTCCAGGCATCTGCAAGTCCCAAATGAGAGGCCAGATTTCTCATTTTCACCCAGATGTTATTTCAGACAGAAAGTGGTTCAGACAGGTTCAGAGGAACCTGGCCATACGTTATCACTGGCAAGGCAGCTTGTTCAAATACAGATTTGAAGTCAGCAGGAGATAGAGGTGTCTGCATATCAGGAAACCCCCTAAAATGCCTGTTCACATTTTCAGGTACCTAAAGGCCAAGGTTTCAAAGCAGAGTATTTAATTTTTCTCTGGGGTTATCCTTCCCTTACTGTGGGGTAACTGGGATTTCCTACCTCAGGGAGAACGGAGGCTCAGCCCAGATGCTGCTGCTGGAAAAGCAGCAGCTCCAGTTCCAGCAGGAGCCACTGTTCAGCAAAGAGGTGGAAGAGGGGGTGGGGAAGGGTGTCCCATTCATGTCAGCCCCCTTCACACACTAGAAATGAACTTGCAAAACAACCTCTTGGTCATGCCTTGGTTACAGGGTGTGGCAGGATCCTGGAAAATTGTCTGAGCTGCTGGCACTCAGAAATCCCTTTGGTGTGCTGCCGTAGCAGAGCTTGAGTGGCAGGGCACTTAATGCAGGGAAAAGGGATCTGTGCTTCTTACAGTCACATCAAAATTACCTGCTTATTGTGGAATTTGTCTCCACTAACTTGTGCTGTCTAAATATTCAGTGACTTGTCTTGCCTGTTTTTATGCCTCTTTTACAGTCAGCGGAGTGAAGAAGATTCCCCCAGTGGATGATTCATCTCCCCTGTTTTAGGCTTCAGTATGAGAATGGGATAAATGACCCTGTGGAGATATATTTCAGAGAGAGCACTTTAAGCACCTCCAGCTAGCCGAGGTGAATGCGGATCACTGGTGTTAGGAAAAGCCAAGTTAATTTTCCACAGTTTGCTGCCCTCCCCACCCAGGCCTCCAACTTCCACCACCATGGAGAGCTATTTAAAGGATTTCAGGTGGCCTGAGCTGGCCCTTTGTTTCAGCCCAGCTTGTGTCAGTGGACCATGCAGGAGAGGGGCTGAGTTAGGAGGAGAGATGCTGCACTGGCCCGTTGAACTGGCAGCCCCCTGAGAATGCCGCATCCTGGGTTCAGCCCACCGGTAGTTGCCAGGTTTCTGCCTTTCGAGGAAGAAGATCTGTTTCATTCCTATCCTGGAGTAATTAGTGACTGAAATGCCCAAAAAAGGCAGCCCCAGCTAGGGCCGTGGTTCTCAACCTCTGCTCTGCAAACCCTGGGGGTCCATGGATCACTTTTAAGGTAACTAAGAAGAATTCAATGAAAGGTAACTGAAAAACCTGTGTTTATTGTCAATAGATTAACTTTCTCCATAAAGGAGCTTGTCTCTTCTGAAAAACATTTGGGGGCTGCCGAGCATAAAGGTTGAAAACCACTGAGCTGGAGTAATGTATCTTTATATGTGATAATTTGACAGCTAAAGGGCTAAAGCTATTCAACTGTACCTTTATGAAAAAATGCCTGGAGAATTGAATAGAATGTGATAAACTTTGTATTGGCATTTTTGATTCAATCTTTGAAACTTGAGTAACTGAAGGGATTCTATAAAAATAATTCTACAAATGTGCAAAGTAAAAGAATTAAGTCCTTTTCATATGGATTCCAGCTGATCATATAGAATCATGCTCATGCTGTAGACTGTGATTATTCTGTACTCTTTTTAAAATTTAACCCTGAAAAATGGTAAAGAATGAAAGGCAATTTCTGTAGAACAAACGGTTTAATCCCTAGGACCTATGCAATGGCTTTTTAGTTGTTGATGTACATTGAATTTAATTGAAGATCTATGTAAATAATTTCTACAGGATGAAGCATCAGTGATACTCAGGATTTTGGCTCTCCCCACCAGAGTAGCTTTGAATCCAGATACCCAGCTCTGACAGTCAGATTCTTTGGACAGTGTGGCTTTCTCACAATACCATAGACTTCTCCTATGATGGTTGGTACAGGAAACTCCTGCAAATGTTCATAAACTTCTTCTGCATTTAAGAACACAGAACAGGATTTGCCAAGCAAAATGATTCCCCTCATGGTTACACATGGTAAACTTTCTTAGGAGAAGTGTTTTGGGGTTTTTTCCTCCCACATTGATTGAGTTTTACTTGATTCTGTCAGTATTAGTTCACCTTTATTTGAACTACTGGATAATTCATTTGTAGAAGAGGCAGTACATTTAGGTACTTCCATCTGTGTTTAAACAAGGCTCTTGTGCTTTCCCATTAAAAAAAAAAAAAAAAGATTTTGTATTATAATGCTTGTGGTAGATGAGGTTCTGAATTTAACTCCTTCCTACTCTAGTTTCTCTTAACAACTCTGTGTTATCAACACCTGGGGTTTCTAGTTTACTGTCTTTGCAAATATGAATTTGCAAGAAGGGATTGATGGTAAGTAGCGTGGTTCTAATTTGCACTTGCGAAGTGTGTCAGACAGTTTCATCAGGGCATGGCGAGCAGAGGAAAGCCTGTCTTCCTCTGAAAACAGCCCTCAGAGGATGTCAGAGAGCGTGTTTGGCTGCGATAATCACTTGCAAATGCAGTATGGTTTTGAAATGAGCTGTCCAGGAGCTGCTGGAGAAAGGAATGCCTGTACTCCTGTGAATTCACTCTTTGTCTTTCTCCTTTTTCCTTCTCCTATTTCTACTTGTTTTCATGATTCTGGGCTGTCACTTTGATGTGCTTTTGGATGAGTCTACCTCATTGTGTTGGTAGAAGTTCTATGGATTCACTTGGATGAAACATTTGTGACAGTCATCTGTTTTGCTAGACTGTACCCAGCGATATAGATAGCCCCTTCCAGCTTTCTGTTCATTACTCCATCTACCTGGCATCTTTATAGCCTCATCCATCCCTCCTATCCCCCTAGTGCCTTCCAGACAGCTGTTGAAATCTCT
Source organism: Vireo altiloquus (assembly GCA_013396875.1). Lineage (NCBI taxonomy): Eukaryota > Metazoa > Chordata > Aves > Passeriformes > Vireonidae > Vireo > Vireo altiloquus. The sequence continues at coordinate 1,401,770 of VZRF01005175.1, read as the reverse complement.
CTTCTAGTGGTATCTGAGTACCCTTTTCTTATCCTTCTGCACATTCCTGTCCTCAGAGCACTAATCTTGTCCATAGTTACTGCTCATTTATAAAGTTTTTCTTAATCCATTAGTGATCTTAAGGTTTAAGCCTGGGGTGATATTTGAGTACATGGCTGGACTGTGGCCACCCTTCTCTCTCTCAGGCAAAAGGGCAGAGGATTTATGGTGATACCTCACCTGTGCCCTTGCTCAAGGGCTACAACCAATTTGTGTCCCCATAAATCATCAGTGTTCCAGTAGTGTTAAATTCCCTGTAGCCTGTCCCATTTCTCTACTACACCACATCAGCTAGCCTTACACCTCCCCCCCTAAACCCCAGCTTTCATCACACACTTGCCCAGCGCCCTCAGAGGAATTCAGAATGAGTCACGTAGGGTGCCTCTGGGGACTCCTACTGATGCAAACTTCCTCCTCCTCAAGGCAGCCTGTGGTTTGATGCCACAATGCAGCCGGTTCTTGTTAGCCCAGGCCTTCGCTGTGGAGTTGATAGCAAAGCTTGGGCTCTGCTCCCTCAGTTTGCCACTTTCCTTCACTGGATTATGGTGAAGAAGGAGACACTCCCAGCTCATCCTCTCCATAGTGTCAAACACAGGAGCTGCTCAGTGCCAGTCCACAGGCCGTGAGGATTTGGGGTTTTTATGGAAGAAGGGTTTATCATTGATTCTTAAGGCGTATTCCAGTCCAGGCAGGAGACTGCCATCAGTCCATTAACCAAAGTGTTATGTGGATGTTTATATGTAAGATTAAGTCCCCCAGTTCTCGGGATAGGATCAGAAGAGCTTTAGTAGTGTCTGTCATGACTTGATTCCAGAGTCTGCATTCAGAAATACAGAATATGATGAACAGGGCTCACTTACGTGTTTTGATTTGGTCTTTCCCCCTCCCCCAGACAGGCCATTGTCTTTATAACACTATCTACCTTCTACCTCTTCACATGGAAAAGAAAAATGCTTTTCTGGTGGTAATTACACAGTGCCGCGTTGTGGACCTTTCATCCCATTACAGTAAATGGACAAACTACTGCAATTTACAAGAATGAAATAGGTGAGGAAATGGGAAAGTTTCTGGCACTCCCAGACATAAATGCTAACCTGACATGGGAGAACAATTCTGACAGAAAACAAGTTTTCTTTCTAGCAATGAGTTCTGGTGCAATTGTGTTCTGATGGAGATGTGTGACGGGAGGAATGCCTGTTTCTCTTCAGGTGTTTCAGAAGTAGAAGAATCTGGCAGTATTGATGGAGGGCTACAGACCCTTAACCTGTCTCTGCCCTTGCAGTTCAGCTGAGACACACTTCAGCTCTTCCTTACTCTCAGTTTCAAAATGTCTTCAGTCTGTCTATGTGCTGCCTTGTCATGGATCTGTTAGCAAGGTCAGCGTGTGAATACATTGAGATGGTTTTCCTCCAGCAGAAGTTTTCTGTCTTATTATTCCCCACCTCTGAATACACACCTTTTACCCCTCTCAGAACAGATTGATGCTCTTATTTGCCTGGGGTTTTTGGCTGATTTATAGTGTTTCCTTGTGGGAGGTTTGCCTTGAAGGTGTGATTGCAGGAGTAAGGTCTTTACCAGTGCATCAGCAAGAAAGTATTTGCACACACCAGGAAAGAGCTACCAGCTGGGTGGTAGAGCTTCCTTATCCCTCAGGTAGACCTGCTTCTAGGCTGTGTACTAGAAACTGAGTGGCTTGTGCTTATTTTCTTTTTCTTTGTATGAGGTGATTACCAAATGCTGGGGGGCACAACCACCCTGTACAGAGGATGAGTTTCTCCCACCCCGTATAGAGGGTGAGTTTGGAACCCTCGGAAGCTCAGGATGGTTGAAGTTCCCCCAGCCCCCTTTGGGTGGTTTGGCAGCAATTAATTGCCGCCACCTGCTGACCAGGCAGAGGATTTCTCTGTCCCGGGTACAGCTTGTGCATGTCCTGAAGAGTCCCCACCATGCCCTCCCCAGTAAGAGGGTGATGGGGCAGCAGGTGGAGGTTAGGGCGCCTGCATAAAGGAGGAATACCTGGGGAAAAATACAAGATTGGTCATTTAAAGGCGGCACTTGCCTTCGAGTGAACATAACCATGGGTGAGGGTTGGTCTGACTTTGGGCTGCTGTGAACTTGTAGGCTATCGAGCAGATCATGGATGAGATCAAGCCTGGTACAGGAAGTTTGAATGAGGTATAACCTTGTAGAACTGTGGTGTTAAGTGCAGCCAAACTCCATGTCTTCACTTCAATGCATATCTCTATATAAAGGCATAAAATTTAGGTACTCTTTTAAAATAAAGGAAAATAGAGAAGCAAGAAATTTTACCTAATCCTAAACTCCAGAAATTCAAGTTTGTTCTTCTTTGATTTAATGAAAAGACTTTAAGAGTGTTTGTCAGTGTTGTTCAGAAACTATTTCACATTGCTAGCTCTTTAACAAAGATGTCTTTTCACACTGGTGTTCTTGAAGGTTTAAATGCGAGGTGAGCCAGGCAAACAAATATATTAGACTGAAGGATGTACTATGCCTATTAGATGGTGTCACTTCACCAAAGCTTCGTTCCGTGGCCAAATTGCAGGAAGTGGCAGCACTTGCTGTGAGCCTCTTCCCTGGCTGCCCCAGCATTGCTGTGCCCAAGGCACCAGTGCAAGGTTACATGGCTGCCATGGTAGGAGCTGGCTTCTGAAGCTCTTAGAAATCCTGACCTGCTTTCCTCCCTTTAATGAAGCATTATGTAGCATTTAACTTTTCTGGGGTCACTCCAGGCTTTCAACCAGCAGAGCCAGGGTAGGGACAGCTCAGTGTCTTGCTTTGATATATGTTCATTCTTACAGCTTGGGACCTCCTTATAGGCCATACCAATCTGCTGCCTCCTGCACAGTTAAAGGAGCTCCTGTATTGGAGCAGAACCCTACAAGTGCTCTAGGGACCCAAGGAATTCCATGTCTCCATAGAGACTATAATCTCATGTTCTCTCTTTTTCAAAACGGTCTTATTTTCACAGGAGTGCATAGGGTTTCCCCTAATTATCCTCTAGTGAGTTTCCCTTTTTTTCTGCATGTATCATTTTTTAATTTGTTTGTTTGTTTGGAGGCGGAGGAGAAGCCTCCAAGGAGAGATGAAATGCCATGCACGGCAATTCTGCTCGGCTGCTGCGGTGCCATCCCTGTTCTGTCAGAGCAGGGGAAGGTTGCTATTACCATTTTATAACGCATAGCCTTAGGGTTATTCTTGCTTTCCTAAGCAGTTTGAGTTGCTGCACAGATGTTACTGTAAACCCCCATTTCCATCCTCGTTGCTCAGGCTGGTGCCCAGGTGGCCCCTCCTGCTGACCCTGCATCTCTCTCCTTGCTCCCCAGGGCTCCGGGACCTCGAGCAGCTCCGCCGCCACCACCCCATCCGTGTCCACCCCTGTCACTGGCCACAAGCGGATGATCATCCCCAACCAGCCTCCCCTCACCGCCACCAAGAAATCCACTGCCAAGGGCCCGGGGCAGCCAGCGCCCATCCCGGTCACCCCGGTTGGCACCCTGAAGCCGCAGCCGGTGCCGGCCTCCTACGCCACGGCCTCCACGCCGAGCCGCCCGGCCTTCAACGTGCAGGTGAGGACGGCGCAGCCCAGCCCTCACTACCAGCCGCCCGGCCCGCAGCCTGGGCACTACGGCAGCATGGGGCCTGGCCAGCCCTACGCCTCCGCCCCGTCCCGCCAGCCCGCCGCCCCTCAGTACGGAGCGCCACAGCCCCACGGGCCCGACTACGGCTATGCCCCTCCGCCCGGCCGGCCCGCCGAGCCCGCCTACGGATACGCGCCGCCGCAGGGCCGCTACCAGGACCCCTACTACGGGGGGTACGGCGGCAGGAACGGCTCCGAAGCACCCTACGTGCCGCAGAGCTCGTGGAAGGCCGAGCCGGCGTATCCGGCGAGTAATGCCATGGGCCAGGCTCCCCCTGGGCTCTACCAGCCATCGGGCGCGAAGAAGACCTACATCACTGACCCGGTGATGGCTCCACAGCCACCCGCCCTGCAGCAGAAGGTAGGAGACGTGGGTGGTCACCGGCATTCCTGGGAGAGCCATTGGCTGAACGTGGTCTGGGACAGCCCCTGAAAGGTGGAGGGGGGTTAAAGCAGTGCTGTCAGGGGTGTGGGACAGGTCTCCCTACATATGGCTTCTTAAAAGCTGGAAATACGGAACTGTCATCTGCTTTGAAAAGAGCCTCTGCGGGGCTTAGAAAACCCGTCAGCCTCAAAGGGTGAGATGCTGTCACATGTGGAGGCATGGTGTCAGCCCGCAGGAGGGACGGAGGCTTTGTCCCTGTGACATGCTGTTGCCCAAGGAGCTCCCTGGCCATGCCTCCTTAAGGCATCGCCTTTTCTTCTGGGCACTCCCAAGATGAAGCAAGAGGTTGAGTGTGAGCTACTTCGTGTGCTTGTGGACATCCCTAGTTCAACACTTAATCCTCCCTGTCCTCAGGCAGATTGGAGGTACACGAGAGGCTGGTTTCGACTGTGGTTCAGAGTGATTGCAGAGGTTGTCCTCTGGTGTGTTGTTGTTCAAAGATCACTTATCTTCCATGTGAAACCACATGGAAATGAGTCCCCAGAGCTCAGCTCTGGTTTTCCTCTCTGGTGTTGGTACACTGGGTGGCCCCCATCCACTTCAACCAGTGCCTGGACCTCACAAAGTGAAGTCAATTTGAAAAAGAAAGTTAAAGTGGGTCTGCCTGGTTTCTCTGCCCAGGCTGATCCTAGCTGGCTTTGTCACTTCTGCTGGTGGCCGTCTCTGATGTGGCTCTGGGAGGACAGAGGTGTTTTGGCTTTGTGGGACCCTCATCGTGTATGACAGCTGAGGTTCCACCAAGGGTGAAGCATAGAGGCAGTGATGCCATCGTTGCCCAGGCCCACCCTGGCACGTCTGAGCACATCCATGCTCTTGAGATTGTGGGTGCTGATGGAGAAAGGGGAAAAAGCTTCTGATACATAACAGAAAGCCTGTCCCTCTGTCATTTCCTTCTCTGACAGCACACAGACAGTCTTCCCTGAATTCAGAGTTTCCTGACAGTGGAAGCTTTGGAAGACAAAGATGTTTCTTGAGGCAGTTTAGAGAGGGCAAGAAATTACAGAAGTCCTTGAAATATTATCTGCTAGCAGCTAAGAAACTGCTTTTTCTCTTTTCTTAACAAGAAGCTTTGAAGCAGGGCAAGAAGCAATAAAATCTCAGCTCTGCAGGTACTTGGTATAGAGCTTAGACTGGAAAGTAGTGAAAGACACAAAATTTGCACATAGCCTTAACTGGTGCAAATTGTTGTGGTTCCAGTGGAGTCACTGAGGAAATGCTGAGGTACAACAGATCCATTTTTAGACTTTTATAGATACAAGTAGGCTTATATATATATAAAAATTTAAAACTGTAGTTCAGTCAGCATCTCTGTGGAAATGCAAATCATCTCAAACCACAAACAGCATAAGCCTGTTAGTCTCATTTGCATTACAAAGCTGGAGGGACAATTTAATATAGCTCAAGTTTGGAGTTTCATATATGCCTATATATATTTATATATACATCTTGGTGTGTGTGCACGTGGCATTTGCAAATACAGAAATACTTCACAAATACCTCTATAAAAAATAATTTCAGTTCTTCTGCAGAACAGACTATCATCTGCTTGATGATAAATCCCTCTGTAAAGTTTCTTTCTCTTCCAACCTGCTAAATATCTCTTTTCTCACCTATTTCACTTTTGAGCTTACAAATTTTCTGTAACATATTGGTGTCAGGCTTTGCCTTTAAAGCAGCGTGGTCCAGTTTTACCACGTGCTGTTCTCTTCCTTTGCAGAATAACTCATTCATAAAATCAACTCTGGGAGTTTTTTTCTTTAAAAAGAAGGAAAAAAAAAAAAGAGCTGTGTTATAGCCAGATGTCTGTTAGGGAGAATTGTCACTGTAATTTGACTTGGCTATCATGTGAATTTTAACATCTTTTGGTACACACACATGCTTCTGCATTTTGTTTTGTTTTGCCTTTTCAAGGTTGGTTTGAGACCTTTCAGTTAAGGAAACAGAAAGGGTGAGAAGCATTAATACATATCACATAAAATGTAAGATGACCTTTAGGAATTTTTCTTCCTGCAAGGAAATGATTTTAAAATATCAAACAATTTCTAAATGTATTCAGAAAAGTGCATTCCTAATCTTTAAACACAGTTTGTGTGCAAATTATTAAGGATATGCAGCAAATCCATCTCAGATTAAAAGTTCATGGTCCTTAATTCTAACATATACCATGATCCATCACTGTGAGAGGTAAATTTTTTCATTAAATTTGTTTCATGTTTTTAAAGGGTAAAAAAACCCAGGTTTATATTAGGCATTCTGGCTAGGAAGAGGTTCATGACACTGTGGCCCTGTGTTTTTTGCTGTGTACTAATCATGTTGAAGTCACTGCTGATCCACAATAAATCTGGATTGGTATGGGAACAGCAAATAATCTGTACTGGTTCTTAAAGCCTACTGAAAACAATGAGTTTTACTCACATACAATTCCACATTGCATTCTGTCCTTGGGCCACTTATGGAGTGAGAGTCATGCATGTGAAGCCTCTGGGCATTATAGTCTTTTGCAGCACCCTGCCTAGCATTAGTGCCCAAGTCCTAGTTAGGAAATGATCTGGTGGAGTGCATGTCCTCATTTAAACCTTCATGTGCTTCAACAGCCAAAAAACCTCAGGAGCTTTCTCCTCTGGATGGCAGGTGGTGGGGATTTCTTAAGGAGCAGTAGCAGAGTTCTCACAAGACCATCACAGGAACATGTGACACAATTGGCTCCTCTAGTGCTCGTGCTGTGCCCGCTCAGATCAAGTCAGAATTTGAAGCTTCTTCTCTCGCAAGGGGCAGAGGGCACAAGGCCAGGGTGGCTCATTAGATACGCTCATTTCTGGCACCAGGATGTCTACTGTAGACATGTGACAAAGAGTTTCTGACACAGAGTATTCACAGAACTTTCCCTGTGGCCAAAGCAGGATCGATAAACTCCCCCATTGACCAGCTCAGCTATCACCAAATGTTTCTGTGCTGGACTGGTTAAGATTCCGAAAAGCCTTATTGAGTTCTCCTATCTCCAGATAGGTCTAGGGCCTTTCACTAGGCATTTGAGCATTTTTCAGACGCTATCACATCTTCCAAGTGGATTTGTGGACCTTTCAGGGACCTCATGTACCTCCTGATGTATTTGAGGGGTGGTTCTGGGAGGTCTGTTGTTCCTAGATCTGAGATCCCAGCTATTCTCCTAATTCTACTCATAGGCATTGGGACCCACATTCCTTCATGAAGGGATCTGCACATTTTCAACATCCGGACTGGGTACCACCGAAGCCATTTGAGAAAGCTTCTGGTCCAGAATGGTGGAAATCTTAACAAAAACACTGATCTCTTGAGACCAATTTATCAATTTGGTAAGGACAGAAGTGTCTTGTAGCTCTGATTTAGTACAGCATCCAAATCCACGTCCCTTTGCTGCAGATTTGCTGAAAGAAGAAAGGGAGCAATGTCCCTATAGTAGCCGTGTCTGTTCTCCCAGGCACGGCACAAGTGCCTGAGTTCCTTGACCTGGTCTGCCCACACCAGACATGGGTCCCAGTATCCCCATTCACACCTAGAGTGGCATCAGTGCATATGGAGCATGCCCTCCTTTTCAGACAGCCTTTCAGTTTTGCACCCTTTCCAGGTGAGCACCATGAAAAGTGGGGAGAAAACTGTAAATCAGGAGGATTTAATGAAGCAGCTCGTGCTTGTGACGTGGTGTAGATGGTGGTGGCCACTCGTGGCTAGCGGACCTTAGCCACCTCGTGGTTTCCACACTGCTGGAGGTGGTTTCTTTGCTGCCTGCTGCACCCAGCCCTAACACAGTCTCATGCAGCTTGCAGTGCCCAAAAGGGACTCTGACGGCTTGCTGTTTTCTCGTTTTACACAGCTTTTGTCAGTTTTTCCACTGGTTTAATACCTGTGATGGAGACACTCTCTTGGAAGTTTCATCTTTGCCTCAGAAACATATGTTCACCAGTGCCCTTCGCTGTGACTGACGCACTTGTACTGGTTTAATAATTTTTACAGTCTGCCATCACTCACATAAAGGAGATACCTCCGGCACTTCCTTTTGAACAGACTAATTCTCTTGCTGTTTGCTATTAATTTAGTGGCTAGAAATTTTTCCTTCTCTGCGGATGAATAAAAGCAGTCTGCCAGATTCCCTCCTGCTGTCACAGATATATATTCCTTCCTAGTGTTGCTTTTGACTTGTGGAGAAAGGTAGGCAGCTTGCTTTGCACTGCTTGCCTCCCCCAAAGTGTCTTCTCACCCAGAATTTTATGCCTTCACCCAAATGCGTTCTTTATGAAAGTCACGTATCAAAAATTTTCAATGGATGGAACCTGGAGACAGTGTAAAATGATGATTGAAGTTGGTTTTCTGTCAGTGTGGGACAGTGGCTTCCCACAGTTTTAATATGCTAAACCAGCAAAACACAGTAAAATTAAAAAGGGTTATTTAAAATATTCTACTTTGGCATTTCATGAATTAAAAAAGACTGAAAGCTAATGTAAAATGAAATAGAAGGTGAAATTCTGAAATTCAGAGTTGAATCTGTGAGTTCAGTGTGACATTTCGAAATTTCCAGATGAATATGCAGTTCCTTTCTACCCTGAGAATAGCAACAAATGTCAAAATGTTGACATTCTTCACAAAACAGTAATTCAGAGTTCTAACCAGCACTAGCTGTATATCAGCTACTGACTCTGTCATTGCTTCTGGGTGGATTAAATTAAATACTGTTGCTTCTCTTAAAATGAGGAGGAGGGGAAAGAAGGCAATGGTGTCTAACAAAAAGGTGAGAAGCTCAGAGTTAGGACTTGTACTGCTGTGGCATTGAGAATGACGTTTTCCTCTTCAAGTTATTATAAATCTCTGCATGAAAATCTTTGTGGGTTTTTCAGGTGAATAGGTGCTGGCAAGAGATGCAAAGAGGTGTTTTCAGAATGGTATCCTTTCCCCGACTGCAGGAATGTGACACAGTCTGGTTTATACTCTAAACTTTTGAAAGAGCCCAGTTCTTGGCTTGAAATGTGTTTAACATTTTCATTTGAGAACTTTAGTCTTTGTTCTTTGTGTTATATTTTTATTATTTAAGCACTCCATATACTAGCAGGAACCAGCTGATGACAGAACAATTAATCAGTTTTTTCTCTTAGGAATCATATATTTGAATTGTTTTCCTGAAACAGTGAAACAAAGAGTTGCCAAACAATTACCTTGAAGTTAAAGATAACAGGGAGCCTGCAGTTCCAGGAGTAAGTCAGGTCAGCATATACTGAAAAACCAACTTAAATTTACAGCTTCAGGATGCAGCTTTTGCAGCTTTAGCCTTTAGTCAGCCACAATGGGTTAGAAATATAAGAGGAATAATTGAGAAAGAGGCTTTTGGCATAATACCTGGATGTTCTTTCTTACTCCTTCTTAAAATAAGCTGAGGACAATGCCTCCACACATGATAAGGCATGGGGCAACCTTGAAGTTAATCAAGGGCTCTGTTTCTGTGCTGGTTAACTCTTGATAACCAAGTGTCTACCTTGAGACATACTGCCAGGCTGGGTTACAGGCTAACATAAGAATTTTGGGTCTGAGGTCATGAGATGCAGTCAGTATATGCTTACATAGCATCAGATGGCAAGGCTGGCTGATTTCCAGGCAGTGGGGCTTGCCTGAGCCCTGGGGCTGCCTGAGCTCAGGTCTCTAAGGGGCAGCCTGGTCTGTAGCATGATGAGATAAGGATGGTTGGCCTTGCTACTGGTTTACAGCTTTCAGTACAGAAAGCAGCACCCATAAAAGTGAGTGCCACTTAATTAATTTGCAAGCAGACTGGCTGTTCTGTGTGATGGTGCTGCTGATTACTGGAGGAGCTGATTCCTTCCATTTTAAAATACACTTGAGTCCAACCACATGGTAATTCTTTCAAAGCCAGAGCACCAGAGCGTGTGAGGAAGCTATTATTTTGTCAGATAACCTCTGTGTCATTGTCAAGTTTATTGCAATGAAGCCAGAACCTGAATGGGTAGAGAAACTTGTCCAAGGGTGGGCACGAATTGATTAGGAGTGTTGGGCAGAGCAGGGAGACGTGGAGCATCCTGTTGTCATTGGATGGCTCTTCCATTTGAGGTGAGAAGGTCTCTGGCTACCCTGTTGATGTGAAATTCTTTGGGCTTATGACCTGATGGTAATGCCAGTGTTAAGAGAAGTCACTATGCTCACAACACAGTGACAGGATCAATGGTGCTTTGGGTGATGTCTTATTTTTGGCCATGTCATTTGGAAGTGGATCTTCCTATATTTGAGTGGTTTTCTCACTGATCTCTGTGAAGCATATTTGTGGTCTTAATCTAGTTTTCAATGGCATGCATACAGATAAAATAGTAATGGTTTGTTACTGAAGCACCATTTTGTGTAGGGACTGTGCACAGTTTAAAAGATGATTCATTTTTCCGTGGATAGGCATGGTTGTGCACAGATAGGCTCTTGAGCCTAGTACTTGAATGAGCAGACAAGTTAGAAAACTATCGTGGTGCACACCGAGCAGTGACAGCCATGTGGGGTCCCACCAAAAATAGGTATTCAGTTGTAAAGATTACAACGTAGTCTATAATGACTGCTGATATAATACTTGTTTCATCCAAGAGAAATGGTATGAAGCAGTTGCTAATATATGGTCACATTTACTGATCATAAATGTTTCAGTGTTAAAGTAACTTTGGCCTCCACATAATGGGCTTCCTGTTAAGATTTACCTCTGAAAAACTATAAAGAAACATAATACAGTAAATTTAATAGCAGTCTTCAGGGCAGAAAAAATGTTAAAAAAAAAGAAGAGGTTTCCTATCACAGGCTGAAAGAACTCCTGCAAGGCAAACAGAATCTGCAATTACACTGACAGTTTTGTTCTTAAATGAAAATAATAGTGAATTATAAAGCTGTAAAATTGTTTTCACAACAATATTTTGTTTTTATAACTCATACTATTTCACTTAGTAGCTGCCTGGCTCCAGAGCAAGTTACATAACATGATATTATGAGTATGATGCCTCAACTTTTTGTCTCGGGAATTAATTTAAGGGCTCTAAACTTTCCAGTCACATTTTCTTCTTTGTTCCAGACACAGTGTATTTTCTCTGCTGGAAAAAATATCAGATGAACTACGTCTTGCTTGTAGCGGAGTAATATTCATATGCCTCTTTATCCACACTAATAGGGCAGTGACTTTGTTTCACGTGGCTCCTCAAAATAGTCCAGATTGAAATGGGCCGTCTGAAGTCAGCTACACAAAACAAATTAGAAGAGTGGAGCTGCTGCGTGTTAGCTGATCAATGTAGCATTAGCAAGGATTTTCCACGGTGTGGTTTACCATCAGCACAGACAGATGAATTACTCTTACTGTCAGTATCGCTCATCCTCCCAATTAAATATTTTTCTAAACAAACAAACAAAATTTCCTCAAATGAATTGGCTGTAACTTAACCTGACTTACTAGGATTAGTTTAGTCATCAGTAAAATGGAACCACACCTGAACTATAATACAGCAGATTAGCTATCATAATTTTCATCCTATTATTGCTTAGTTAGACTCTACCAACACCTGAAGGATATTTTTTTCAGGGGTTTCCTCCAGCTTTATGAGAGCTGGTTGTTCATTAAATGAATCACCTTCTTTTCTATTGTTGCTCTAATAGATCGTAAAGTGCAAACTCCTGCCTTTTCCATGCGGGAAAGTGGCCTAAGTGGGCAAGGAAGCTCCTGCTGTGTATCTGCCACTAGTGGATTCTTCTAGCCTGTCACCAGCAAGTCTGGTGTGTTTTATTTTGCAGCCCAAGTCGGCCAACAGAAGAAATCTCTGTGACAAAGTGCCCTACAATATCTGTATTCTTTTAAACCTCTATTTCATGTGTATCTTACTTAAAGTTCTGGGTGACAATTGTGTTTTCCTGATCTGATGATCAGGATCGGAAAGGTGCCCTGCATATCCTTCTCCAGCTTGTGCTTTTCTGTTCCTTGCTGCATCAAAATCCTTTCCCCCACCTATTGTGCAACACTTAACTTGTGACCTCTCTTTCCACAGGCTGCATCCCAAAAACATACTTTAGGAACACATCAATTCTTGCACGACCTAATTTGAATACTTCAGTTAAAACTTTCTCCCGAACCCATTTTCTCAACTGCATTTCCCGTCATCTAGATTTTTCACAACTTTTCCTTGAGGGTTTTTGTCCTCCAAGGCTTAGGCTTCAAATTAGGCCTTTTGCTGCTGTAGAATTTCCAGATCACTGAGCAAGTGGTGGATGAGTCTTTCTAGTAGATTTTTCAGGACAGAGAAACACTGCAGTTGTACTGCAGACAAACATGGCCCTGTAGGTACCAGAGGCTGTTGGGAGTGCACGTGCTTGTGTTTCTTTCTTCGTGAGAAGAATAAATATGTCCAAATATAGTTTTCAAATCTGAATTCAGCTTCCCACCCTCCTTTCTGTACTGTTTCACCATCAGGTCACCTTCTACTGGATAAATACAGAACAGCAATTAAAACCATATGTGTAATTAAAAGAAATTCAGCATAAATTTAAACAGCATGAAGATAAGAAAGGTAGAAGGATAAAGACAACTGGAAGCTCAGTTCTGTGTGACCTGCTTTTGAATAAACAACATTATATTCCACAGTCAATTATCCAAAAAGTACAATGTGTTCTGTTGCCAAAAAAAGGTTGTCAGATAGAAGTGGTTAGTCAAAAGGACACATGCACTGGAGTGAACATTAGTCTATTGTACTCAGTATAATATTATACAAACAGAGCTGGCTTGTTACTGGCTTTTTTCTTTTTTTTTTTTTTTAATTTTTGACCACAGATGTGATTATGCAGCTTTTTAATATTACTTCATGAACATCTAATTGCTGGCTTCAGCAAGAGGTGCAGACATTGCTAGGAAAATCAAATAAGGTATGCTCTGTGCAGCCCAATAATAAGGCGTCCAATACAAAAGTGGAAAAACAAGTCATTAGTTACAACCATCGAAAGGAAGAGGTCTAATGGGAGCCACAGGATAAACATTCCGTTTTATTATGTCTTCGTTATATGTTTTGCAAGAATCCGTGGTTATAAATTAAAATTGCTTTTTGCAGCAGTGGCTGTAAAAAGTTCAAAATCTGTGGATGTACCTATTATTTTTATTTATATCACAGCGGGCTGCTAGCAAAATTAACTTTTTTCCCCCTCCTGTTTGTTAGTTAAAAGATGGAAAATGCATACAAATGCATATCTGCAGGCAGCACTCAAAAATGGCCCCCCACTTTTTTTTTTCTTAAATCAAGATGGCATCAATTTAAAGTGGGAGACAAAAGAGGGGAGGAAACCCAAATACCTCAGATAAAATTAACTTCTTTGCCATTACACAAGTTGGTAGGGTCTGGTGTTTGTTTAGAAATTTAAATTAATGCTAGTGAAAGTATCCAGACTGTACTTTGACAGATGAGACGGGGCTTTGCTTGAGACCGTGTCGCTGACAAAGCAAAAGAATTTCCAGGGCTCTTCTCCAATTGAACTGGCAGTCTTGGAGACCCTGATTATCAGCAAAAAAAGCAATATTAGAACAGGATTTTCTCATGTTGTCTTCTGCCTTCTGAGCTGGTGTGTGAGGGGATGTGTTCAACCTCTGACTCTGCCCCAGACTCTCTCTTGAACCTTCCAGCAAAACAATCAATTTGTTTGTTTCTTAATTCAGCATTTGGAAGTTACTGCCCCAAGGTAACAGCCAGAGCAGGAGATTTGTGGAATGGAAGTTTGTGGTGGTTGGAAACATCTGTTTCTCCTTTTAGAAAGGATACTAAGACAGGCAGTTGTAAACCTTCATCACCCTCATCTACCCTTCTGCTTCCATTTAGGAGTTAATTATTAACTGAGGCTCCATAGGCAGCTTCTCCTCTCCAGGAGAGAGGCTGTCCAGGACAGGAGATCTCTGGCTTTCACCCTGCAAATCCCAAGCATCAGCAAATTACTTTTGAGCTGTACTTCCCCTGATCTAGGAAACCCTGTTGTCAGAAGCTTAAATTCACTATGTGGGGTCCACATGTCCAAGGGAAAAGAAAACAATTCGATGCAAATTAGAAAAGGCAAAAAAAACACTGCCCTAGAGACTTTCTTTACTCTTTCACATTAGCATTCCCCATGGGCCATTGAGGAAGCTAGCCAAGGTGGTCTCACTTGGGCTGGGAGTTCCTGCTGTAGGCAGGGTTGAGGTTTGTAGGCATCTTTCTACAAGGACTGGTCAGAAAGAGCCCCCAAGCAGGGACTACAGCACATCTCTAGGATGGATCAGATTAAAAAATGATACCTGTTTCTGAGTCTCCACAGTGCTGCTGTTGCTGCACCCTGGTTATCACCATTATAATTCTGCTAGTGTTGCTTAATAATTGTTCTGAATACTAGATGATTTCAAGAATTCAAGACCATGGAACCGAATTGTTTTTCTATCATTGGGAAATTTTAAAAAAGCATGTTTAGTGTTGAGGAACTTTTTTTAAAATAAAAACCTGCATTTTTCAACACAAGCTGAGTTCCTGCAAGCTTTGCCTCCCACTGTGCTGCCAGTTGCTGAGAAATTATTTTATTTCCCAATTTAGTTGTTGGACAGTGACTCAATATGCCCTGGAAATACTATCATTCTAGCAATTTTCTTGTGTGGTAGCTCAGCTTAATGTTGGAGAAATGGGTAGTTATGAGTCCAGACACTATAACGTTGGACTTGGGTTCTAAAAATAAACGTTTGGTTAACTTTCAGTCGTCAACAGTTTTCTACTGCCACACATTAGAAAATGGAATAAGTGGCCTCATGCAATTCCAGGCACACTCTGTGGTCAATAGAAGTATCTGCAGAAGATTAAATATGGTGGTAATACAGATAAATGTGGTGGCCGCTCTCGCCATGTGGTGTGTGCACCCTGATGTTTAGAACCTTGGGAACAGAAGAGTTAACTGTTCTGTAAGTACAAGCGAGCAAGTATGGGTCTAGATAGACCTTACTAGCATGCCTGATTTCCCAAATGTCTCCTTTATGGCTTTAGACTTGGTGGTTTAACCTTTTTCTTTCTTAGTTTCCTCTCTAAAACAGGTATAATGTCTTACCTCCTGTATCACAGTGGGGGTTTCAAGACTTGATTGTCTGCAAATTAGTTTTAAAGTCTAAAAATGCAAAGTGGTATTCCTATTTTTTGTGTGAAAGGCAATGAAAATCATGTGCAGAGCCTCTCACAGCAGGCACAGTGGTTATTTGAAATGAAGGATATTTCTGCACCTTTGTATGGAAATGAAAGAAAGATCTCTCTTAAATCTGTGGTTATTAAAAACAGTTAACTTTTAGCATTTATGTAGTGTTTTATATTGTCAGAGCTTTCTTATGAATCTCAACTAAATTCTTCACAAAGCCTCTGAAAAGCTTATGGCAATATCCTGCTATTATGGCCATTTCCCCAAACTCACAGAGGGAGAAAGTAACTCAGCCAGGCTCATAGGGGTAGCAGCCCCATGGCTTTCTCCTCCCTTGGTGACAGACAGAAAGCAAGGATCTGCATCAAGCAGATAAAAAGCTTCCCTCAGAGGTGGAGAATGAGCTATTTAATCAAGTCATATGGTTTTATGAATAAGTCATCATTAGAAGAGTAAGGTATATACATTCTTTAAGGAGCAGTGCGGAGCTGTGGCCTTGTCTGGGTCTAATGGCTTTGGTGGGATTTAGGATGAGTGTGACCCACTCTCCCAAGTTCTGAGTGTGTGCTTAGAGCAGAAATAGGCAATGCCTCACCGTGGCCTAAGTTCCTGTTTTATTTTGTTGCCAGGCATGGGGAAAGGCCAGTGAGATCAGGCATGACTACTGACATCCTCAGCTTTCCTGTTACTGAAGCATCTGCGTGTTTTATGGGGAACCAGATGCAAAGAATGTGGGAAATGAGGAAGGGGATAAATGTTGTTGCCCAGTGTTCAGGATTGTTCAACCGGTTTCCTTTGGTCTTCAGTCTGGGATGGTTCATCAGACATTTAGTGGCCACGTTATGCCCCATTTGGTTTTAGAAGGCTTTAAAACAAACTCATTTGTGGAAGGAGCTGTGTTGCAGCTGGAGTCAGGCTATCTCTGTACAGTAATTCCAGCTGTTGCTAGAATGAGATGAGAAACCAGAAATGGAAACAAGCAGACATCCAAAAATGCCACAGCAGATTTGACACCACGTATATAAAGCACATATACAGAATTTGTATAGAATAACATTTTAGCAGTGAGTTTGATGTATCCTATGAAGGCTCTTGAGTTGTAACGTACAGGTTATCATTTTGTGGTATGTATATTGGACCAGAGTCATGTCACTATAGCAGTATTGACTTTGGAACAGCTCTGTTGATTTAGTAACAGCTGGGAGTATAGATCAGAGGCTAACATAGTATTGCCATCTGAGGTTCTCAAGCAACAACTAGGAGACTGAGTAAATCATTTGAGTAGCCTTTTCTATTCTTTTATTTCCTGCCTGCCTAAAACAATTACACATTGAACCTGTTTCTGATACAACAGCGACTTTATGGTTAGCTCTAGGGGAATCAGCACCTTATCCCTGCTGGTTACCAGCCTTAACATTTTTCAATACTTTCTTTCGTGAGACATTTTTTCTAAGCAAACAGAGATTTTTCTTCCCGTATAAGAAGATATCCATGTGTGAGTTCTTGTAAAGAAGAAGGAAGAGGAGTGCTGTAACAGAGCAGCTCAAGTAAATGACACCCTGTGGTGGAAACCCATCCATTTCTGGGGAGGTTTGCTATAGCATTCAGAGTGGGCTGTGAGTGACTGGGGCTGTTTCTGAACAGACACCACCAGTGATGTGAGACTCATCAGAAAGGACTGTTGGCAGTAGAGAGCAGTGTAGCTATCAGGAGGGTTGTGAACGTGCATCCTCACAGATACAAAGCAGAAATAATGTTGAAAACATTATAGTTTTCATTACATTACATGAAAACATAGTTTCCTCCTGAGCTTTCTTTCCAAGCCCCCTACTTCTAATTTTTTCCAGAAGGATTTCTCTGAATCTCACATCCTCTTTTTCTTGGAGAGAGGTTTTTTCCTGCTTCTCTTATGCTCCACACAAGAGGCAGCTGTTCACTCCTCCTCTGTGATGAATGTATACAAGGGTCAGTATACAGGGTCCAGAGCATTGTGATGACAGTGAGCAAGGCAGCTACACCGAGCTTTTGCTGATGAGACCTTGTTACTCATGGTTTCATATCAGCTCATATCTGCTGTTCTGCAGATGCCTTTCTTCCCCAACACTGATTTTTCACTTGAATTGCAGGAGACTGCAATTCCTTGGCCAAGGTATGTGGCTTTCCTCAGACCTGTGTGACTGCCACTGGATAGATGTAGATTGGCAGGAGCTCAAGAGATTTGAGTGCTGGGAGAAACATGAGGACTCACATTGTGGGGCTACAAGAATGAATACAAAAACCTGTCTGACAAAAAGAAGCAACTTGGCAATTGCTGACACGTTTAGTCGGCGTTTTGCTGTGGGGTATTAACACCCAGATGCGTGCACACGTGTGTAGACAAATATCAGCTGAGTAATAACACTTGTAGAGCTCTACCCATGTCCTCAGTGTTGGCTCATCATCCATGATTTCTGCTCTTTTGTGTGTCCTGTTCGCAAAGTTTAAAGTATTAACACTGAAGACTGACTCTTACGGCCTTCAGCTGAACATGTGCAATGAGTTGTTTTTAACCAAAACATACTTGAGTGACCTAATTTCAACCTTTAGCACACTTGATCAAAGAATTCAGAACCAGCTTGGACCCTGTATTACCTTCCTTTCCCCTGGGGGTTACTGTGGATGAGCTGTTTCACACTGGTTTCCCCCATCAACCTGCTTGCCCCAGGCATGAGCAATTCAGGTGGCTCATTCTCCTTTCATAGGAACACTGGTGGGATCACTGAATCTTTCCCTAAGGGAAGAATCCTGGACATTACTGTGTGCAAGCAGTGAAGGACCATAACAATGCCTCTGAACACTCATCGTGCAGATGCAAAAACCAAACCTTGTTTGGGTCAATTAACATGCCCAAGTCCAAAGAGAAAGTGGTGTTGAAGTGGGGGAAGTGAACCCAGAGGTTTTGACACGCAGTGGTCTGTGCTTCCCCTGAAAAGGGGAAGTTGTAATGGCACCTGTAAGGTTTGCGGGGCTTTGTGTGAGGCCATCCAAACCGCCAAATCCAAATTTCAGTTTTCCTTTGTTCCTGCTTCACTGGGCTCTCAGAGAATTTCTGAGAGAAAAGACCATGTCTGTGTGTCCTCCTGGGAGCTGCTGGGAACCACTGGTAAGGCCAGGAGCTGAAGTCCTGATGTCTTTCAAGTGATGCTTTGGAATGACATTGCCTCTCTGGCTGGGATGCACAGGCACAGGGCAGTGAGCAGAGCAAACAGGGTGGGTTTGAGTGTGTGTGTGTTTGCTCAGCAGAGCACAGCTGCCTTGTCTGCTTGTTTCAGAGCACAAGGGAAAGGGGACAGCCAGCGGTCACCAGCCGCCTTTAGTAAAACATTATCTCAATTAATCCTTTGGTTGTGTTGTTTATTAAGGGACAGCACTGCCCACACAGCATCTAAGTTTATCCCCTACCTTGTCTTAGTCAAAAGGTTGGGGCAGCCTCACAATGCAGCAAGCCTGAAATTCCTCCTGTGGATGACACTGAAAGGGCAAACCTCAAGCAAAGCTTTCAGAGCAGCTCAAGGCATACTCAGTCCTGCTTGTTTGATCTCTCCCTGCTTTCCCTCTCTTACCAACACAACACACATTAGTACTTGCTGATTCATGAACTGATGTATTCCCTCTCACTCCGCATCTCTCTCTTGCATCGTCTAACAAAGAGGGAGTTTGTACAACTGTCTGACTTCTGGTGAAAGCACTGAGCACCTTGCAGAGCTGACCTTCAACATTTCCCTCCCTCGTTGTTCTTGTTTTAAAGTGAGCAGGTTTGAACCTGAAGGTGACAGGTCAAGACCAGCGCTAAACTTACATCGTGTTTGATGCTCTGATGGTCCAGCAGTATTTGTCTTGGTTATATTGTTGTAGTAATCGTGAATTCCAGAAGTTCATTGCTGTTCCTTTTCCTGTGTCTTCAGCATCCTGATCAGTAATACCAGTAGTCCTTCCTTTTTTTAATTTTTCCCCAAACCAAGAGACTGTTAGACACAAAGGTTTCTGCAATCTTGTGTTCTGGAAGGCCACTGCATATATCCACTGCTATCTTTATCTGGGTCATTTGCAAATCTCCTGGTGCCTTGTATATAGATCAGCCTCATGAGAGACCTGCTATTTTTCCCACCAATGCATGAGCTGTTTTGGTCCCAGTCTTTCCTTTGGAGAGTTTTCTGTTGTCATTCAGTATCTAGGGAGCTGCTGGCTTTCTTAAGCACCTTTGTTGGCTTGTGCTGGGACACTGGCACTTGTTCAGCCGGGGCTGTGATCTGTGTATATTTGACATATCGTTTGCTCTTGTCACGCCATGTGTTCTCTAATCACACTGTCCTGGATGGATGCCAGCAGGAAAAGGACAAGACATACAGCACAATATGAGATGGCAGAGAGGTTTTTCTGGTGTGTGAGGAAAGATTTTATCCTGCCCTTTTAGCAAATGTTTGATATTCACAGGAATGTCCAAAGTGCTCTCCTTGTTTTCGGGAGCTGGGGCCCAGCTCCAAGCAGTTGCAAACAGCCCTCTCAGCCTTGCACAAGGCTCTGTGATGTGAACACATGGCTACTTTCACACAGGTCCTCCCTGCACAGGAGTGGTGTCCTTAGTGCCAAATCACCTTTGAGCCACAAAGCACCTATTAATCCCACCAGCAGCTCTATGACCGACTGAGACAAACTCACCTTTGAAAACTGAACTAATGCAATGTGATGACTCAGAAACATCAATAGATTTTTGTGTTTGTTTGTTTTGAACCACAAATGGTTCTCCCTGAGGTTTACCTAGGGTCAAGCTACAAACTATAGGGCCAAATTTTGACTGTGCTGATGTTTGGAGCTTAGCCCATTATGGGAAAACCAGTCCTTAACTGGGATACATAATCAGATTTCAGTTTCACCTCAGAGCCAAGAATTGATCTCTAATGTCTACAGTTCTGCATTTTCTGTAAAGTACGTATTTATAGTCAATGTGACTCTGCCACATGACTGGTAAACAAGCAAGTCCCAAAAGTAAACAGTGTAAAATAGGAAACCTATGGACAGTATGTACATCATCAAAGTTTCCCTAAATATTTTCAACTGTTACCATTTATCTGATGTCATCATCTTTTTTGTTTGTTTGTTTTTTGTTTTTTTTTAGCTGACTTTGTACAGATTCCTTTTAATGTGAACTGTACACCATGTTTTACTGGTATTTTGTCAGGGAGAAATGTTTATCTGATTTGAAGGGAAATCCTGTTCAGGCATGAAGGTAAAACAAGATTTGTGTAGTAGGTGCAAATTATGTCTATTTTCATCCTTTGTTTTAATATGAATATAGCATTTAATGGAGGGAGCTGATGCTCATTTCTAGTGCAAAACTGGTTGTTGATCCTCCTAAACTGGGTGAAAGTAGCTGACAATTCCAGGGCAAAGTAAAGAAGAATTTTTGGGGACATGTTCCATCTCAGGCTGGGGAATGTAACTTTTGCTTTTTGTATCTTCAAGTGTGATCTTGCCAAAATTTCTAGCATGCTCACAGTGCTCTGACTTCATTGCTGCTTTGCTTTTTTTGACTTGTGATCATCTCAGCTTCATTACTAACAACTAACCCCTTTCATCACTTTCTCTCTCTCTGTTTATTTAGAGATTGACCTTTTGAGTGTTTGCACTAACAGTTTCTCTTTGTGAATTGTTCAACCACCGAAAATAAGTTCCAAGAAAGGGAATGTTATTTTTCTCTTGCATACTTGCAGCGTTCAGAAGTTGTGCCTGCGTACCTGCTTTTCAAAAGAAGCACACCCAGCTCATCTTGTCTGTTTTGGGATGCCCACAGCTTAGGAGATAGTGCCCTGTAATGAAAATTACCAATTGTGATTTGGCCTGGAGGGTGGCATTAGGATGTATTGGCACCAGTGATAACAAGGGGGTCAAGCACTTTGTTCTGCATCTCCTTTGAAAAGTCTCCTCCAGGGATGCATTACTGAGCACAGTTTCTCCAGAGCTGCACACATGAACAACATTTGCTACCATTTGCAGGGCTGGCTATGAGACAGACCCTGCAGAACCTGCAGCATTTAGAAGAATGAAGGAAATATTCTCTCTTTATTTCTTTACAGCACCTAACACACAAATAAGAGGCAGAGAAATCTTGCATATGGAAGAACCTGCACATTTTTGGTTTTTTGTAATCCTTGGCTACAGACACTACTTTACACATGTAAAGTGTACATATGTTAATAGGACAGCTCAGTCTTGGTCCAGCAGTCATTCTAGAAGTTAATGCATTGTCCTCTGAATCACTGATAAAATTTCCTGCATGAAGAAAAGAAGGCTGAAAGTTTCAGCAGGAAAAAGCAGAAACTCTGACCAAAGTAGAGGAGCAAGCCCTGAAAAAGCCCAGAAGCTCTCCAGCACAAAGCAAAGCTGAGGAACGGAAGACACAGAGAAAGCAGGACGCTAAAGATTGATGTCTACCACAAACAAAAGCAGCTTTGGAATGGCTATTGCATAGGACAGCACTTAGGAACCCCAGTGCTCCGAATTAGGCTAGAGTGACTGTGGAGGCTTTTGACAGAGCTCTAGGATGCATCTCCTCTGTTAAGTGTGAGAGAAACAAGAAACCACAGGGAAATGACTGCAAACCCCCTTGTCAAAAGCTTTGAGAAATCTTCTCAACTTTTACTTTTCCAAACTTGACACTGTTATTCCTAAATCTGTTACATTACAAAACACAGCACGTGTGCAAGCTGCTGAGTTGCTGTTTAATGAAGCATAGTTTCCTATTGCCTGTGAGACAGTTTTTACAGATGTGAGGTTTGCACTTTGGCTTGGCTACTAGAGCCGAGCCCTGAGCTCAAGAGACTGCAGTGGTCTCAAGCAAGGGACGATCATTCTGTTATTTCTGCATCTCATTTAGCAGCCCTGTTGAATTATCTAACACTGACCAGATGAAAGCCAAGGTCAGGTTCCACCTCTTCAGCTCCAAGAAGAGCTATGAGAAGTTAATCTTTGTGGTATGTGGTGTCACCATTCAGCTGCACTGTCACCTGCACTGTTCTAACCACATGGTGCAGGAAACAGCAGTACATTGATAAGAGAAAATATTCTGCTCCTGTCACAGTCATTTCAGGCCCAAACCTGGGTCTAGCCATGTCCTCTGGTGCATAAGAACTTTCACTGGCTGTGGGCTCTGGCATCTGCCTTGCACACAGGTTTCTCAACCTTCAATCTGTTGGTTAAGAGCCACGTTTTGTTTAAATCTTACGGGATTGCAGCTGGCCAGGTTGGTCATGCTGAAATATGTGAGTGCTGTGCCTTGCAGGGCCCTGTGATCCATCTGCAAGAGAGATTAACCTCCTAGGTGTCACTTGCCTATTCCCTTAGCTTCTACATGGCCAGGCTGTTCTTCAGCCAGTAACTCATGCTGGTGCTGGTACCAATTTCCCAGTATCCCTGGGTTAGCCTGTAAGGTTGTTGCCTTTCCCTTAATTAATTATTCTGAAACTGTTCAAATGTCATGGATCAAGCCAAAACCAGCACACCAAAGCATACTGTCTTTGATCTTTATTGCAGTAGGTTTGGCTTTGCTCATTGCATTTATACTTTTCCTTCCTGATCAGCTGGCTGTAGCTTGCACACCAGGATCCATTAATTCACTTGTCTGCAGCTTCATTTGCTTCTTTGCTGTGGTACTCGCCCTTCTCCTTTTTACCACCACCACCTCTGTTCAGATGTCTGGGGGGGACTGTCATGACTGGGAGCAGGGATGCCACTGGTCCCGCCGAGTGTTTTATCTTCAGCCTCACACATCCACCACCTGCTTTTGTCCAGAGTGAGAATCCATCACTCCCTCCATGTCACTGGCGTCCTGCCCTGACAGCCATGCTGAGAAAGTTCGGTGCAAATCTGAGCAAATTAAGCAGAAAGGTTCAGACCCAATGGATTTCTTTGGGTTTCAGGTCACGTCGTGGGGTCAGACTGAAGCATTTAGCACCCAACATGCCACTTGTGTGCTGGAAGCAAAATTTTAACTGTGTGGTCAGCACCCTAATTCTGCTCCATCACATGACAACAGCTCTGTAATGCAGCATCCAAGCTGGGCAGCCTCTGCCCTGCCTGCATTTTGGTGGCATTTCCAAAAGGGTGCCTTGGAGATGGCAGTTGTGGTAGACCAGCTCTGTGCATCTGTGACCTTTGTTAGGGACAGGGCATCATTTCCTAATTCTTGTGTTCTGTAGCAATGGGGTAATGCTGACCAACAGTTTTGGGGACTCAGTGACTGTGTGGGAAGAGGCAAGGAGAGGGAGTAGAAACTTCCAGTTCAGAGTGGGATATAACTAATATGTCACTGCAGCTGTATTCCCTTTTTGACTACACTTTCCCTCTTGATATCTAGCATGGAGAAGAGCAGGGGATGCTAAAAGTCTTTCCTGCTGGCAGAGAGAAGCAGTTTGGAGATGTCTCTGCACAAAATGTACATTCTTGAGGGAGCAGCCAGGTGCCTTGATGTCACCCAAGATACCTCAGTTCATTGAATCTTAGAAATGTAAATTCTGGGGGACGCTCCATGGAGACTATCCCATTCACATCAGAAAAACAGGACTGAGTACATCTCAGGGATGACCTTCCAGACACTTCTGGCGAAGGCCATTTCTTGTTGGGAATCCCAGTGTTGCTACCAAGAACCTTCTGGGCTGCTGACTTGAATTCCTGCTGGTGTAGTACTAAGAGTGTGCCCAGGCTTAGCCAGCCTGTCAAGATGTTTCCTCCATGCTGAGTTTGATATGAACAGAGATGTGGGCCTAGCATGGGGGTGGTGAGCTGCTATGGGGGAGTGCATTTGGGAGGGTTTGAGACCTGAGCTTCCTTGTCTTCTTTGTTCCCCAAAACAAGGAAATCTTCATTTTTGTTGCCAAAGCATGTTTTTTTCTCCTTCAATATAAAATCAAGGCCTCAAGCCCAAGCGTTGCTAACACGGGTTAGCCCCTGATCTTTCTCATTAGAAATAACTGTGCAGTGAGAATGTGATACTGCAGCTGTAACACATTGTGATCCCTCTTCCTTTTCTTTCCTTTGATGCCAGTTTTTTCTCTCTGGCACCCAACATTAGAAATACACATCTGTATTTGGCTGCTAAGGAAGTAGCCTGAGGTAGGATTTTCCACAATGCATTTGACTTCAGTAGGGGCTGAGGGGATGCAGCAGTTCAGAAAAGGTGACCTCTCATTTAGCATTTACAGATGCATTTCAAAGCTTGACTTCAGGCACGTGAGTTTGAAATTGTTTGACCTAAAGTTCTTTTCCCCTTTTGGTTTACTGCCAGCTCTTATCTGGTCGTTACTGTAGCAGGTCACCACATTATCCCATAGTAGCAGCTATCAGTAATCAATTCCCAGCAAATGAATTCAGCAACTTGACAATATTTTTTTTTTTATTATGTCTATTTAAAGATGACAAAAATCATAAATCTTGTAGGCTTGTCACTGAGAGTTTTTATTGAGTTTGTTGATGAAACAACTTCACAGCTCAGCTGAAGAGGAACTGCAGGGTTTGAAGAAGCAAAAGACTTTTGATAGTGTGCAGTAGTCCAAGAAATTGAAGATAGAAACCAACTTGCTGGCATCCTTTCCGTATTCCTTCTTCCTAGTCAGAGCATGAGCTTCTCTTCACACCCCTGAGCGAAGCAGAGCATTTTCCAGTCCCTCTGGAAAACAGACCAATCACCACATGAAGCAGGGGGATGTTTTTAACCATGGGGGTTAGAGAAGGGGAATTAAGACCTGGAGGGTGTCAGTCAGGGCAAGCTTGACCTCCCTGAGTGCAGCAGTGTTTCCTTCTCTCCTCACATCCTGCAGTGGAAAGTTCCATTGCAATACTGTTGTTTTACAATTGCAAATTTTATTTGCTGAGGAAAGTTTGAATCTTGCGGACATTTTGATAACAGCCCATAAACTCTCCTCCATAAATCTGTTTGGTGAATTCCCTGGTTGCCATTTGCATTCTCATCCTCTGTGCAGGCCAGTGGCTCTCATTGACACTTACTTTATTTTGCAGTCGACGAACTGGCTGGCAGAGTTTATGGAGCAATTGCAGCATTATGCAATAAGTGGGAAGGTTTATGGTTTTCTTTAGAAGGAAGATATAATTGTAACAACTAATATAACTGCTTTAGCAACCACTCTGACACCAGGTTGGTCCATAAAATTCCAGAATTGGATTGAAAATAGTATCTAAAAAGTGTGTCTCAGGAATAAACTTCTGTTTAAGAGAGAAGAATGGATTTTAGCTGGTTTTAACTGTTGAAGTTAATTTAGGTATCATTCCCTATTCTTGAAAAGCATGGATTTGCTTATCCTCCAAGCTTCAGCAGACTGATGTTAGAACTGCGGCATAGTGGTTCTGTGGTTGTATGTTTATCAAAGTTAATGTACTAAATGTAGTATTGAAATCTTCTGCTATAACAATAGTTATCTGGTGTATCTTGTTCCACTGTTCATTCAGTGGAACAGTCACTCTTGCATTACCCACCAAAAAAGCCCCATTCTGCAGAGATAAAATCAGACTGTGAGGTAAATCCAATACTAGGTTGTGCTGGTCTCTGAAGAGAAATTACAGTTTCAAAACCTGTCCTTGGCTAAACTCCTACTGACTCTGGCTGAGCCAAAATTTAACCTATGATATAGTAAGCACCATTTTTTTTCCCCTTAAGTGAAATTGAGTTGCATCAGAGGTCCTTTAAGTGTCCTTGTATTTTTTAGTCTCCCTGCAGATGATATTTGACCATAAAACACGCATGTACTCTAGTCAAAAAACCAGCAGCGCTGAATTGTCTTTGTCTAGAGCGCACAGCATTCCTTTCCTCTTTGCCATGCTGTCTCAGAGGATCACTGCTCCAGTGCCTGAATGTCCTTGTCCTCTGAGATGAGTTTAGAAATGCTGGTCCAAGGTGAAATTTCCTGCACCGGTATTAGGCCCAAAGACAAGTGACTCCATCTTCCAAACACTGGTGTTGTGGCACTTCCGACTTGCTTCATGAAGTCACCCCAATTCATGGCCTAGATACTTTACAGGTGGCTGTGTGTTTTAATAGCTATACTGTATTGTATGTCTTATACACATGTATACTGTATACCTGGGATTTTATTTTTGAAAAATCTTGGTCTTCTTCTCCCACTAACTCTTTTCTCTGGTATTCAAAGCAGAGTGTGGAGAGGAGATGTTTAAAAGATTCAGACTGAAGGAGTGGAATTGGGATGTTGCAAGCATACCCAAGGGGAAGAAGTAAAAGTAATGTAAGTTTAGTGCAAAGAATTTCGCAACCTTGACCTCTGGTACCTCGGGCTTAAACCCTGTACTACATTTGCACATGGTTTTTGTATTGCCAATTCCTCAGTTGGATTATTTTCAACTACTGAGCAAAACTACAAAGCCTTTTCTGTGTCATTGCTAAAGGGTCTCGGAAAACTGATTTTCACAGCAAAGAGCTCTGAACTCTGACTGTTGGCCTGGGAGCTGCAGTAGGTTGCTGCCCTGTGCGTGGCACAGCACAGGGCAACACAGTGTAGACTGTTCCCCTGTGCTGGCTGTTGGGCACACTGACAATGTGATCTGCAAATTCCCCTCTAGTCATGCCTATTTTAAAATGTCGTTTTAATAACTGAAGGTTTAATGCTAAACTTCCAAACTTTTAATGTTGTTTACACAACATACAAATCAGACCTATTTTGACAAGCCCTGAACCTTTGTTAGGTGCCATTAGGTTGTTTTAGATCAGCACTGGACTTCCAGGAATTGCAGGGAATAAGTGAATGAAATGAAAGCCCTGTGGTGAACTTCAACCAGGGCAGTAGATCCACTGGAGGCTGTCTGCCTGCTGCAGAACACCTCTTCACCTTCTCTGATGAATCACCAAGTTGTGTGCAGCATTAATAAACAAGTGCCAGAGAGAAAGGTGTTGCCTAGATGTAATAAACTCCTGAAGTGACTGGAGAAGGTGACATGCTCGTAAGAAGTCATCCACTACAAAGCAAGACAGGCCCCCTCACCTCTGGAGCCCAGTGACAGGTATCACAAAGCCACTGTTATCTGAACCATTATCTGTGGAGCCAGCCCTGCGTGGTTGCCATATTAACATTTCATGTGCAAAGAGATGAAGCTGTGAATGCTTAAAAGTCTCCCAGTAGCTGAACTGCAAAGCTTTTTTATTTTCTTTATTTGAAGACTTAGCACACAGGCATGTGCATGCACATAATCTTCAGCCTGGAGATTTCAAGCTGTTAGGTAAATGAAATGTTTCAATGACAACTTTTCTGGGTTTTGTCACTAGATACTGTTAGCCTTTAGTAAATTAGGAATAAATACTTGCAAAGGGAGTTTCATTTTTCTTTAGCACTATTTTCTGGTGGTAGCTGGACAGATAATGCAACCATGAAGTGAAACTTCTTTATAAAGAAGTGCAAGTACAAGCTCTTCTGAAGCTTGCAGGCAAACTCCTGCAGCTTCATAGCAGTAGTCAGCAATATTTCAAACAGTGAGAAGATAATGGTCACTTTGAAATGTAAGAAATGGATTTGGATGGTGAATTTCAAAACCAAGTACTGTACCAACAATTGTGACCACAACTGATTGCAGCAGTCATGCTGAAGGGGGGCCTGAGTCATAGTTACACTTGAAGCCTTTGTGCATCACTCTGGTTGTGAAAAATGGATTTAAGGTGGGGGTTAACTAATCTGCACCTGCCCACTGCAGGAATTGCTAACAAAAGGTGTAGGGTAAATGTGGACCAGGTATCTTGTGGATGGGAGAATGATTCTTTCAGTTTATGGGCACTTATAGAACTTTATCCTCTGGCAAGTAGGTGAATGTGGTTGTCTCTGGTATTCTTCTGCCCACCTTGAAAAGAGTGGGCTGCTCAGATAGTCTAAGGGTGTTCAGTAGTTTTTTAAAAGCCCAGTTCCTTTGATGCATCAGGCAGTGAGATGTATCAGTGTCTTCAGCAAATGTTGGGTCAGGTTTTTCAATGTGATTAAAGGTACTGTGAGCTGTTAATTAACTTACATCTTAGTCTGTCCTGCCTCTTGTCAACCCAAATGTTCTGCTTAAACCCACAGAAGGGGAAAGTGCACCTGCCCAATGTACCTCTAGGTGAGACATTTGCAAAACAAGTAATGCAAGCTGCAAAAATGGAGAGAAGTCTGAAAAGTCAGGCTGTGTCTCTGGTCTTTCTCATGCATCCCTTCAGCATGGACAAGTCTCTAAAAGCATGTCTTTTCTAAAATGCCCCACTTCCCTTTCCCCCTCTGTAATGCTGCTGCTTCTGCCCACCCATCATGAGTTGAGCTGTGGAATTCAACTGCTTTGTGAATTAATTACAGGGACAAAACCTGCTAAAGGAAGAGAGATGAGAGGATGCAGTCACAGGAGCCCTGTGGGTCACATGTTGCCACTGCTGCCACAGCTCTTTCAGCATTGGACAGAGCTCTGCGGGGCTGCCATGGCACAGCAAATGCCCCAGCTACCCTTGGCAGCAGCAGGGCTTCCAGAGGGGCTTCCAGAGGTGTGCAGCCTTGGGCCATCCTTCCTGAACTCTGAATCAGCATCAGCAAAAAGCCCTAAGAAGCTCAGTACCTTCCTTGGGCAGAAGCTTTCATGGAATTTGGTTTTGGCTGGATGGGTATTGTGTGTGCTTCTTTGATGGTATTTCAGATAACCTAGTGGAAATTTAAATATTCACTTACAAACCAGTATAAAAATAATACTGCCCATCTGTTTAACTAGTCTTGGTCTGTCTTGTAACAGTTCACTGACCATCTGTTACTGTGATGTAGATAGGCATTGTGAATCCACTTGACTGTGTGGATTTCAGACTTCAGTTTATTTTTGGTTGCTGATACATATGGACCCTGTTCTGTTACTCTTCATGTGTTTGTTCACAAGGACTTAGCACAAATTTCCCTGGGAGGGGTGTTTCAGAATGGAGGAAGGGGAAGAAAAGCAATTAATTTTCCGCTTTAACAATCATAAATAGTTTCTGATTTGGATCCCATCCCACTGCCTTTTCCCCCAGCAAGCTGTGTGGATGGATGAAGCAGCCAGGGGAGGGTAGCCATCCAGATGTGAGCTATCTGATTAATGAAGCCACTGTCAGGCATGCATAGTAAAACTCAGACAGAATGAATCATTTCAGAATTCTCTTATCAGTGTTTCTGCTCTCTCCCCTCTTTCACGTGGTGTTAAAGGTTGGGCAGGGTGTCCGGGCCCTGCCACAGTGCTCCTTAGTCTCCGTATCCAGCAGGCATCTGATAAATTAGAATTGTACTTAGCTGGCTGGATGCTTTTGCAGAACCTGCTTGTTAGACACGCTCTTGGTTTTAGCAGTGATGCTCTTGGTTTTATTAGTGGTGCTTTTAGTAACCCAAATCAGAACAGTCTCTGTACCAGGGAAAGATCAGGGAGAAGTCTCTCTTTTCTAGGGGCAGACAATGTTATGAAAAAGAGCTGATGTTAGGTTGGGCTTGTTCATGCTGCAGATCAGTGTTTGTTGCCTCATCAGTTGTGTGTGGCTGTTATATTGATCTTAGTGAGTTTAGTCTTGGTGAAAAGCATTGGAAGAAAATTTTTCCTAAGATCATAATGTTGTTCCCTGTGGACAGCTTCCCAGCAGGGGCTTCATGGTTCAGCAGAGCTGGAAAGGGTGCTGGCTTTTCTTCCTGCTTCTATTTTACAAAAGAGTGAAAATTCCTGTCTGTAGTACTCCTGCCTTTGGGTGGCATGAGGTGGAAGTGAAACTTCCTCAGCCTAGCCAGGTATGAGCCAGGCAGCTGCTAGGCAATTAAGCTAAATGTTGACACAGTCTCCATTCCTTTGACGGAAGAGTTTTAGAGTGGGTGTGCAGGTGACGCAGGAACATTCCAGGAGTTGGTCTGTACTTGTTCCTATTGCTCCTTTGTGCTTTCTTTCTAAGTTAGCCTATTTAGACAAGCAGCAGCATTCATTCAGGCATCACTTAGCACTCCAAAAGAATCAAGTTCAGCTCTAGATCAGCTATAAGCCATCACAACTCCTCTTGTCAGGAAATCCTTCTAGCACACACAAATGCTGTGGGGAAAAATACAGCCACGATAAAGGTTGCACTGGGAGGCACAGCGTGAACATGGAGACAGAGCAGTGTCCCAGCAAACTGCAGTTTCCAGACTGGGGAAGCATTTCAAAATTCCACCAGGACCCACAGTATCACTGGCTGGTAAGGAAAGAATGCAGTGAGGAGAAGCAACCAAATCCCTCTCGTTGGGAACCAACAGCACTTCTCTGTGTGTAACTATAGCAGAATATGTAGGCAAAACAGGATTATGGTTCTGCATTAGTTATCAGCTTATTAGCCCCTTGTTTTTAGACAAGGCCCACTTTATAAAAATCAAGTGAAAGGATTTCTTGCATCTCTTACTTACCAAAGCTTTGTTAACACCTCCACCACCTTTAATCTCCCACCATTCTTATTTGTATTTAGTAATCTATCTGAATTAGAAGTGGTGTGACCCATTCTCTGCTGAGGCCAGACTGCCAGCTTATAGAAATTACTGAAACAAGGCGCCAAAGTAATGTAAGGACAAATGTCTCCCTGTACAGATTGGCATGAACACTGGAGGCAGCTTTTGAGCGTAATATTGACTAATTATTTAACCATGAGTGGCAGCTTTGAACATTGTGTTCTTTTTGCTTCGCTTCCCGCATTTACTGTGAATCCTAATTACGAAGGGAACAAGTATTTCTTCTCAGGTCGCTGAAAACACAGCAGCCAGCTTTGGGAGAGTGCATGGGATGCAAAGAGGAGGCAGCCGTGAACTATGCATCAGCTAGTTCTCGTACTAGAGCTAGTACTACGTGCTAGCACTAGTACTCACTGAGCAGAGAGAGCAGGTGTTGGCAGGAATCTGGTATGAAAATTCAAAAGCTGCTGATAAGGGAAAAAATAGATTGTAGGCTAAAAATGCATAATTTGAAATGAGCCATTTAGATTATTAGCAACATGATTTTTTCCCCCTCCCTTTTCAGAAGGCTTAGCTTTTTAATGATTCTTTCTGTGATGTTAACAAGAAGTGTCCCCAGTTGGATGCTTTTCAGTAGAGGTCATGTGTATCAAGGGATCTGACCCCTAAAAGAGGAATGTAAGCTTCTGGCATTAACTTTGTGCAAAATATCCCCACCACAGATGGAAACTTATCTGTATTTAAAGGAATTTGAATGTACAGCAAGCAGCTGGATTCCCTGAATGAGAAGAGACAACTGACAGTTGCCTGAGAAGGCAGATGGTTATTTTATTCTTTCCCTTGCCACTGTCTTTTGGTCTCCTAACCCATGAGGTGAAAAATAAGACTTCAGCTCCCAAAGAACTGAGACAATAAACATGGCAGTAAGGTGGGAATAAATGTTTTGTGCTGCACTGAAATTTGTGACACCCTGAGCAATTAGACAAATAAGGAAATTGATCCTATTTATTGTGAAGGCCATAGAGAAAAGAGCTGTCTCTTCAAGTATGTTTGTGTACAGTCAAGTCAGACTCATGGCATGGACCTCAGTGGAGATTGTGTCCCATAGGCCCCCTGGAATAACCTCTCTAAGGTTAGGCTTGATGTCTCAGCTTTTAGTTGAAAACTGTGCCATTGACATGACCTTATGTCTTGCCTCTGTCCCTTGGAGAAAGCCTGTTTTCATTGTAGGATTTCTTGGGTTCAGAGAACATGGTTTTTGCTCAGCCCAGAGATCAGCTGTGACTCTTGAGTCTGTGTGTCCTCTCTGGCCATGTGCACATTGCTAGGCTCTCCAAGGACACCCGTCTGCCGCAGCTCGTTGTGCAGCTGCCAGCTCAGCCTCTCTATGGCTTGTTGGGTTTCTCTTCCATAAGCAAAAAGTCACCTGGAAGACTTTGCTTGGCCCTCAGGCTCATTCAGAATTGTGGGAGGCAGCTGGAAGACAGCGAGTGCCTCAGTGGTGGAACAGAGTGTGCTGGGTTGCTGTCCCTGCTGCAGCTCCCTCAGCAAGCCTGCCTGCACACACCTATGCTTTTGTGGCAGATTGGCACAGGAGCTGTGGCAGGCTAAGGACACCGCTGGCTAAAAGATCACATTGCTGCTGCCTTGAGGTGCATTCTTGGAGTCTGGAGTCATGTGCAGTGTAAATATATCCTCTTACTCTTTCATCTAGGGTCAGATGATGCCAGGCTATTATTTTAAATGCGCTGTTGCAGTATGTACTCTATGGATGACTCTGTGAGTGATACTTTTTTCCACAATAAATTAGTTGGAAATTTCCTACCTCTAGACCAGGGTTTTTATACCAGTCATAGCCCTTTGTTTCCATTAAGCTTGATTAAGTTAGCTATGGTTGCTACTTGCTGATTTTCCTATGTGAGAAACCTAGTGCCTGTCATTCTTGGAAGTGCCCAATGGATGATTTTAACTACAGAGGTTATTGAGATATGCCAAGACCAAGATGTCAAGGTTGGCCTTGAGCATTTGTCTCTGTATTACCAGAAAATTTATTTCTGATGTGAAAAGATTGCCAAAAGCCCATTAGATAACTTGATGTCCTCTGTTCCTTCCTATTTCCAAAGTCTGCTGCAGGGCTCTGATTCCAAAATGCACTTTTAATAAACTTGCAGTTGCATTGTTTGTTTTAATTTAAGGTACCATTTCTGCAAAAAGAGAGTTGTACCACTTTCTTTTCGCACTTGATACTGAGTTGGTTCTGATTATTAATTAAGGGCCATTAGAAGAGCAAGTGCAGAGCAGTGCAAAATGTGACCGAGCATATGTGCTGTGCTGCAGTCTGCAGTGTTCTGTGTTGTACCATTTTTTGATGAGATTTGAAAAATTACAAGTGAAAACATATTCTTCCTTTATTAGCCACTATTATTAGGACCATATGGCTTGAACTGAAGAGTAAAGTGTGCCTGACATGTATCAACCTAGCATGTGTCTGCGGGTGAATATAATTTTTGAAATGTAGATTAAAGGGGAAATGAAGGTGGGATAGTAGTGTTCACACAATTTCTCTAGGAGATTTGGCACTATTTCTCATTTTTAAGGTCTTGCTCCTGGGTCTCTGGAGGATGACACAGTGTGGTACAAGGCAATTTCTCTTTAGGAATGCTGATATACTGGCATGCATTTGCATTCAGCTTCTTGTATTCCCTCATAAAATGAGACTCATCCTTGTTTGTGGAGAGGTTAACATGTGATACATAACACGACTCCATGGAAGATATTTGCATATTGGTGTGCTGCTGCTGTGCTGCTGAGCGAAGTTCAAGTTGAGACCTTGACCATCCTTGCCTGGCTTATCATGAGATAAGAGATCATGCTGTCACACTGTGTAAGAGGCTCTGTTCTTAGGAAGAAACATAAATCTTCCTATCTCAAAGCAGTCTAAATACAAATTATCTGGAGTGAAGAAGAAATTAGTCTTTTGACATAATATTTAGTATTTTATTGTTTTACACTTCCTGGATTTTTTAACCCTTCATCATCAGGTGATGGTTCCTCTCAAAGATGAAACCCTGCAGTGGGTAGAAACTGCAGGCCTGGTTTGCCCTGGGGATCATGTGAGTTTCCCCTTGTCCAGAGTGTTATGAGTACAAACACTGTGGACACCCAAGATCAGTGGTGTGCTGTTACTAGGAAAGTTAAATGCTTCTTCCTCTGTCTCCAGAATTAACGTGTCTAATAGGTCAAACACATACTTTATTTTATTCCTTCTTGGGATAAAGGGGTTTATTAAGCAATCTCTCAAAATCACTTCCAGATCTTTTCTCTCTTGTTATTTCTTAGTTTTTCAGGCTTGTTAGGTGTCTCTTCTCTGCTGCTTTTAGGGTTTAATTAAGTCCCTGTTGGTACTGAAGGATATTTGTCCAGGCCTGCAGCCTCAGTGTGTGAGTACAGGTCTGGGGAAACCAGCCATGGCTCTGCAGTTCCACTGTCTCCTTGTGCAGACAGGGATTCCAGGCAGCATCCTGGGGTGAATGAGATCCCACTTCCTATTGGCATATCTCACCCAGCTGCCATCACAGGAGAGCCTCATCGATCCAACAGCAGCCACCACCAGCCTAGCATCAACGAGTAGCTAAAAATAGCGCAGGGTGGAAAAAAACCACCTAACATCTAAATATAAATCTCTAATGCCTCAGTAGGGAGCATTGCATTTCCTAATCATTCAGTCAAATTGTTTAAAGATTGATTAATACTGGAAAGCCTTATGTTTCCACCTTGGTCACTGGTCTCTCCTTATCCTAGCTCTTTTTTAAGAAGGCAGAAGTTTCTTTTCCCTTCCCTCTCAGTTCTCTGGTAGCCCTTGCTTTGCTTGTGTGCCCTTTTTCATAAGCCCTGCTGGCTGCTGGGGCACCGGGAGCCCCATGCAGTGCCCTGCCACATTCGCAGAGCTTTGCTGGCTCCTGCAGCCACCTCCCAAAGAGCAGCACGTTAGGGTAAGTGAAGGGGTCCAGGGGACACAGTGTGACACTCAGGGCATCAGTCTTGCCGTCTGCAAACTGAAACAGCTCCCACAAACTCAGCTTGTTGAGTTGTGCCACCTGGGCTTGCCACCCACCCTTAACCGTAGCACAGGTGGAATGAAATAACACACAGACATGGAGAAAATGGTGAGAATGGATTTTTTTTCCCAACCTGTCAGCTGGCTGCCTTGGAAAATCAAAGGCTAGAGCGATTTCTTTCCTCGGGAACACATGCCAAGCAATCGCGCTCCATTGTTGCTGGCAGATTTGTTTTTGCACACTTCAGACAGGAAGAGCTGCACTCTCGGGACGAAGACGCTGGCACAGCGCGAGCGAGATGGGAAGAGGGAAAGAGCCAGCGAGCGGCGGGGAAATCTGCAGCGGCTTTGCCACGTTCCCTAGCAACCCGTGGCCCCAGAGCCGCTTCCAGTGGCTCCTCTTCATCAGCACAGCTGCATGGGATGTGTGAGCCTCACCGTGGTCTGACTGGCGCTATTTTGGGTGTAAAACACCAAGCGTGTGATTGCAGCGCTGTCATGGGCATAAGGGCTTTGGATTGCTCTCTTGCACAGATGGGAGCAATTCACAAGGAGCGTTGGGAAAGTGACTTTCTGTTCTTGCTTGAATGTTGTCTGGTACCAGCTAGTAAATACCGTCTTGTGGCATAAAGACTTTGCAATGAGTGGATTAGATAGCTCCCCTACCATTTGTTTTCCCCATAAGGTGGTATTGCAGGGAGAGCTTGTGTCGATGTTTCTGAAGTAACTTCTTTCCTTCAATCCACTGCGGACACACGTGGGTCTTTGCACAACAGACACGTGGAGCATTTTGCAGTCTGGGGCACCTATGATGATTTTCTGAATGCTTTTTGCCTGCCACTTCCATCCTCCTGGCCAGACTCTCTGCATCCTGTCTAGCTTCTGGGAGGTTTTAATAGAGATTCAGCACCGAGTGCCAGATGGGCATTCCTGAGGACCAGGACAAAAGAAGCCAGCTGTTTGTCTAACACAAATATTTACTGCCCATACAGTGGGTGCTCTGAATGTGCTACCTCTTGCACCTGGAGTCAAAGCTGGAGATACAGAGTCTTGGAGATGGTAAAAGCAGGGCAGGGCCTGCTTAGGACCCAGCTTCTTTGTCTTACCATTTCTGAACAAACTGTCCTTGATTTAGTGTTTGGAACAAAACCATCAAGTAACTTAACACTGCATATGAGCTTCCTTTCCTGCAAGCAGCTTCAGCCCTGAAGATGATCCATAGGGCTTTCAGCTGGCTTTGCTCAACTCCGTTGCAGAATATGTCACAACTGCTATCACAATCACAGAAGCGTAAACAGTAAAGCTGGAACAGACTTGAAGATCAGTCTGCTGCTCAGAGACAGGATCAACTCTGCCTAAGCTATTTTTCACAAATATTTGTTTGTTCCTACTCTGAAAAGCCTCCCTGATGGAAATCACAGACTCTCCCCAGGCAATCCCTTCCAGCACTTTGCTGGCCTCACTTTCTCATCCTCTGTGTTGCAAACCCTCTAAAGTGTGTGAGTGATTTTCAGATGAGAGTCCTACCCAGGAAGGGGGCCTGAGCCCCTTATTTAATAGTGTAAAACTAATGCAGAGGGGCAGAAAGGAAGCATGGAGAGAATACATTATATTGAGGGAAAGGAGAGGAAGGAGTCTGTAAAAGTGTTTGGTGTTCACAGTTGTTTTTCTAGACATGCTATTGAAACTTGCATGGCTCTTAGGAACAAATGTAGATGAGGAAGGAGGTGGAGGAGCCATGCTTGCTCTGAAGGTCCTCTTCAAGAGGGAGTCAGCTCCTCGGAAGGAGCCAGGAGAGAGGAGGCCCTGAAAAACACATTAGCTTGAGCTGGGAGTTGGTAACAGGAGCCCATGAAAGCCAGACCGAGATGTGCAACATAGATGGGGACAGAGTGTCACCTGCAAGGAAGATGGTTTCAATCACCCATATCCTCAGAGAGTGGGGACTTTGTCTGCGGTGTTCACTCTTGGTCTGGCAGTCTGGGAGCCTGTTTTCTCCCTGTGTCATGTGTTCTGTGAAAGACAAATGCAGCTGAGGGCTCAGGGGGCTGCAGTTAGTCTGGGCCAGGCTTGGACAGCCTTGTTGACTCAAATAGTGCCTCTCAACCAGCCAGTGTACACCTGAGTACATTGCTCTCTTTGGTATGTTGAGCTAGATTCTCCACTGCTGTGTAAATCAGCGAGTTCCCTGGAGCGACTCTGATTTGCACCATCTGAATGTCTCACTATCCTTTTCAAGTAAATTCAGAAAAATTATATGTATAATCTTTGTTTTTCCCCTTCAGCCTTTGCTCAGTCAACCTGCGAGCTGCTTAATCATTAAAATACAGGAGGCTGCTGCTGTTGTGGCTGAACAGGACACGAAAACGGTTCACAGACAAAGTGATCTTTGCAATACATCAAAATGGTCCAGGCACAGTGTTGTGTCCAGCCACAGCCTTCAGGATCCTCAGCTCTAATTGCACATGCCACCACCTCTGCCAGTTCATTCCATTCTCCACGAAGTACTGCTCGACCAATTAGTGAGATAAGCCTGTCTCCAGCCCGGGATGGATGTGGACAGCCTTCTTAGCTGCATCTCTGTACATGGAGGAATGTTTTGACAACTAAACATGGATCTTGTTGAGCTGTCAGTTTCACTAACTCTCCCAAGTGTCTCATTTATTGAGCCATCAGGCTCTTCCTGACCTCCTCAGAGTCAGTCCCAGCCTCACACAAAAGATGGCACAGAAATACAGCTTGTGTGTGGCCTTCTGAGCAGGGTGAGTTTCTTCAAGCATTTGATGCCTTGAACAGTGTAGATCATTAGGTCTGTATGACAGTGCAGTGACTGTGCCCTCAGGATGGCAGCAGCCTTAGAGGCTGCAGCTGGGGAAGATTCCTTTCCTCAGTGCACAGCCTGGTTTGGCTGCCAAGATCCTGGGGCTTTTTGAGAGGCTGATGGGAAAGCAGAGGATGAGGAAAAGCAGTAGAAAAGCTCTGAATCTAGGGAATCCCATATTCCCTTCTGACTCCAGTGGCAAGCGGGGCATTCCTTCTCCTTGCCCTTTGTTCTGTAGGTACTTCTGTAGCACACAGCACAAGCCCCTATGCATTTACCATCTTGAGCATCATGGCCAAAAATACGGTTTTCCGATTGGCTGGAAAGCATGCCTTAGACAAATGTGGGATCCCATGGTACATGTGTCAGGGGAAGTGGAAAGGAGGATCATGTGACACTGAAACCCCATATACCCCTTCCATGTGGGAATCAAAAGTGACACTGAGGGTGTAGTGCTCTGCCCTGGGTGTCTACCCTTCCTGATGTCCCATCAAGAACACACACACACACACACACACACACACACACACACACACACTTGTGTGTGTGTCTGGAAGCATCTGACCAATCCCATAGACTGAAACTTCTGGGTTTTGTTAGCATTGGATAGTTCCTGTACAAGGGAAATTATTCAGTAAAATCAGCTGACACTGATACCTGTCCTTTGGTCTCGCTTTCCTGCTTGCTCCCTGTACTGAGGGTGCTATTTATTCATTATTCCATTTCATACAGCTCCTTTGCACATTAGTCTTCCCTAAGCCGCTCTCCCTGTGGTGGGTGTGTATCTCCATGTGCCCTCTCTTCATGGACTCTTGCCAGCTCTGGAAGCTCCTAGCCAGGCTGCACTTTCTTCTCCTTCCTCACTACCTCATCCCATCTTCCCCTTTGATGCTGGGCTCTTGCTCAAACCACTTACTGCATGCTGCCTTCTGAGTGGTTTTCCCCTCTTCCTACCAGAACTTCTCTCTTGCCTTTGTAGCTCTGCCTTTTTTAATTGCTATATTTGTGTTGGTAAATGCTAATTTGCTCTTTCCTGTCTCCATTCTTCTGTTGCCAGAGCCCTCATTCCAGATCTAACCCTCAGCTCCCTGCTCTTGTGGCTCTTCTCTTCCAAGGGCCATCTCCCACCCTTTGCACAAGCAGGATTCATAGGATCCACAACAGGAATAGAACAGCCAACTCCTGTTCCAGCAGGTTGCAAGGAGAAGGTTGAGACCCTTTGAATACTGAATGGCCATGGTGAAACTTCTTGCAGCATTTTTTGATAGCCCATAAGCCCTGCTTCTTTGCCTCCCTGCCACAATTTGGCCCCATGGGATGTGCTGGGTCTTCTGCCTGTGGTTCTCTCTGAGAAAAAAGCATTCCTCTTCTCTTGCTGCCCTTTTCTCAGCTCCCACCTCCCTTGTGATTGTGGGAAATTCCTGAGCAGGGGCAGTGTTTCAAGGGAGACTTGGAGCTTTTATTTGAGAAATACTTAACTGCCCTGGACTCTATTACAGGAGAATTATGACTTTGTTGAGAAATTTCTACTGCTGTGAGCCAAATGAGAGATCATTTTTGTAAGTACATTGGGTGAAATAAATTATAATCTAGATGACGGGCATTTACTCTGGCCTTTTTCCTCCAAGTGCAGTATAGAATTTGGCACTGCTTTGTTCTGAAAATATTATTTCTGATTATCCTGAGGTAATTGATAGTGAAACATGTACAAGTCTCTTCTAAAGCAGCAGTGCTTAGGCTATCAAGATGACATTCACACGAGGTTGCAGCCCTTCACTCTTTCCTCCTTCTTTTCTTGTGTATTACTCCCTCTGCTCCTGATGGCACTGTTTAATTTCACCCCATCTTTCCTTACTGCCAGTGTGTCCTGTCCTCTGCCTGACATTGCTCAGCATCACAGCAGCACCTGCAAATGCAGGTAATGCCTTGTGGGTGCAGCTGCACCATGAGCTGGCTGCCAAACCCTTCCCCAGACTCTCATGTGAGCAAGCAGCATCAGGTCTGCGAGCAAACCGCCTGCTTTTGGTGGGCACCCCCATATAACAGAAGGTGAAGGGTTCTCTTAAGTTTTTAATCACCAGTGATGACCAACTCCAGCCCGGTAATTTTGTGAAGAGGCTGTTGTCCTTGCTTGGGCTGGAGATGCAGAGGCCAGGGCTTGGTGGTAGCAGTGTGGTCTGCTCAACACTGACGGGCCGGGCGATTGCACCTCATGAATTAAATAACATGTGTTTGCAAAGGGTACTTGATGTGATGTTAGATGACTGAGCTGAGATCCAGGTGACCTAGAGAATCTTACAGAGTGCTCTTCATGAGAAGAATTAGTTGTTTTAAATGCAGTAAAGCTTCAGTCTCTTAAAGGTGAATAAAGCAATTTAGCAACAAAACCATCCATATAGATGGTATAAAATATAGAGATGCTCTAATTGAGGTAGAGGTGAGGTGAACTCTGATCTTTACTGCTTACATATTGTCTTGAACTGTGTCAGTATCCTTTTAATAATCTTCTCTACAGTCTTTCACCACAAGACCTGGAGGTGCAAGCAAATGAAGTCTCCCTTTGATGAGTAGCAATCTTCTCATTATTATTTGCAAGTTCTCTTTTCTCTTGGATCACTGGAAAAGGTGTCACTTTGAAAATTTTTTGTCACCCTTGAAGCACACCTTGGCTGAGAGGTGAGCACAATAAGATGGCCTGAGCAGAATCCAGATGTCTGGTCTCTTAAATTTCTGCCTCCTTTTCCCTGTCTCAGTCACCTGAAAGACTCGAAGTCAAATGAAGGAGCGTACTCAGTGCTTAAGCTCTCTGATGTGTTTGGAGCCCCCTGTCTTCTTTCCAAAGGAACGTGTGCCCCTTTTGTTAAAAGGGGTTGGCACTCTCCAGTAACCTCTTCAAGAAAAGTGGCCTGTGCAAAGTTAAAAGAAAAACCGGAAAGCTCTTACAATGAAAGCAGCTACACATGAGGAAAAGAGAACAGGTGATTCTGGAATCAGAGCATGAGTAAAATGGAGAAATCTCCCAGTTGTGAAATAACAAAGAAGCTTCTGAGTCTGGCAGGAATGTAATTTGCTTTTGCCACACTATTGTTTCCTCAAATATTACTCTTTTTACTTTTATTTATACAAGACCACTGGTTGGGAGACCATTGTTTGTTTTGAAGATGTTATAATCTTAAAAGACAAAATGTAGGCACACGTGAGTGAAAGGAGGCACAATTTTGGCTAGTAAAGGTAATTAATAATAGTCATATTCAGCATCTTTCATTCAAAGATCTCAAAGCATTTTGTAATGAAGAGTTCATTGAGACTCTCAAATTCTCTTGAGACAGCCAAGCATTATGAACACCATTGATAACAGCAGGGTGCAGGATCAGACTGGTTAAGAATATTGCTGAGGATAAAGCTCAGGAATCCTGCCCTCCAGTGCTATGGGTGTTGAACCAAGAACCTGCTCCAGTCTGAGAAGCCTTTTTTTTTTACTGTAATTTATATATATATAATCTTCTAATGTTAAGCAAAATATGTAGTCTTCATTTAAGTCATTGGTGCCCTGGGAAGTGTAATGGCCCATGTCACAGTTGACTAAAACTGAGACTGCAGATAGTGGGTTAAACACTTTTGGTTAACCATTTGTTTGCTGTTATAGTTTTCACATGAAAACACCTTATATTAAAACCTGTCTTGGTGATGGAAAGTGATATGATTTTAGGTTTCTTTGTGTATTAAAACAGAAACATAATTTGCATATTTTAAGTATCTTTTCTAGCCTGTTCAGGCATCTGGCAAGAAAGCTATATTTAAACTGTTAATACAGTATGAATGCAAGTTTCACATGCAAAACTAGTACCATTAAAATGGTGAGATTTATTTTTCTTTTGAAACAAGTGATGCCCTGGCACTCCTGTTTTTGTTACCTGATAAGGCCCCGCAGCTGGGGCCGCCTGTTTTTTCACGGGGTGCCGAAGCTGAACCGCAGGGCAGGTGGTGCTGGTGGCAGAGGCGCCGGGTCCAGCCCTGGCTCCGGGGGGAATGGTGGCGAGGGGAGCTGCCTTGGGAGCTGCCTGGGGAGCTCTGGGGAGCTCTGGGGAGCTGCCTGGGTAGCTGCCCGGGCGCCGCGGTGGCCGTGCCAGACGCGTATGTGAGCCCATCATGCCGTGTCACCCCTCGCTGTCTGTGGAAACTGTTGAGCTCTGCCT
Organism: Vireo altiloquus; assembly: GCA_013396875.1. NCBI lineage: Eukaryota > Metazoa > Chordata > Aves > Passeriformes > Vireonidae > Vireo > Vireo altiloquus. Next base: position 1,359,900 of record VZRF01005175.1, on the reverse strand, counting down.
TTCTGAAGCACTTCCCAAATGAAGAACTTAAGAAAGGGCAAAGCTCAATAGTTTTATTTGGATTTTAAGGGTGCTTCTAGAAGGGTAGGCTTTGGAAGGAAGGTGCTTCTTTCAGTTGTTTCACTGTGGCAATGAATCATCTGGGCGAGTTGTGTACTGTGTCAGCAAACACATCTCTTTTCATCAGTATGAATACTGAAGCATTCCCTTTTTTTAGGTTTGCCTCTGTGCTTGTCCTGTTAGATGGGGATATGGTTTGATTGGTGGTGAGACCGTGAGCCCCACCTTGGAGTGCCAGTCACTGTGACTGGAGCCCCCCACAGCTTGGTGTCTTTCAGTAGTGCCACCTTGGGCTGACACAAGGGAGCCCTGTACAGGGCTTGAGGCTCATCCCCTGCCCAGGCAAGGAGCACTAGATGCACTGCGCACCCAGGATCTATAGCCAAGGTGTCAAGAAGTTACTTCAAACTCTTGTACAGCACTTCACTGTGCAGCTCTGGACTCAAAGCTTTGAGACTGTTATTTCCTATGGAAGCTTATGGCTCCTACTCTGAAATGCAGATTTTGACCTGTTGATAGCCTTAAATATAATGCTTAATGAATTAATGCATTGAAGACCATCCTGGAAGCCCACAGTATTATGATGGGAAGAGGAGGGGAGTTGGTAAGCAGCCTGTAGGGTCTTTACTGCTGGTGATGATCCATGGGAGTAAGAGAGTGCTTGACTCTGAGCCCAGAGAGATGTGGCAAGGCAAGCAGCTTAGAGCAGAATAAAGCCTTTGATCTTGAAACAAATAGATGAGTAAGCATAGGACCTCCTGATGAAATTTTATAAAGAAGACTGAGGTCTTCCTGCAAAAACCATAGGACTAAAATGGTGCCATCTCTCTATTTGCATAGGAATATAATGGTAGTGCCTCATTTTCCCTCTCAGTAGTACCATCCAGCTGTTCTTGAGTTCCTGGCTTTTTTTTAAAAGTACCTAAAATGTCCATTGCAAAAATAAGTGGGGTTAATGGAAAAACACAAAACAAAACAGCCTGCTCCCCTTTTCATATGAGATAAGCCTTGACAAGTAAAGCATATTTGTGTAATGATAGGGCCAAGAGGCCCCAGGCAAGATCAGGCACTGCTGCAGTTGTTTCTGTATATACATTTAACCACCAATGGGACATTAAAATGTAGTATTTTATATGTGAAATACAGCTTAAATCTGCTGTTTCCTGAGATAATATGTAAAAAATTTATTACTTGGAGAACCAGCCACTGTTTTGTTTTTTCTAATGCGAAGTGGCCAATGTTCCTCCATAAAAATCTAGCACATCTGCTGTTAACCCTGAATATATAAAAAGTCCACAATGTCCAGCAGAAGCAAGGACTCACCAGAATAGCAGTGGAAGGTGTCATTTAACACAGTCATGCTCAGTGCAGAAGCAAGAAGCAGATGGTGGTGTTTACAGAGTATCCATTTTTTATAATACCTAGCAAAAATAACCAGAGCCCTTCCAGATTCAAAACATTAGTGAGAATATGAAGAATAGCAAGAAAAGCTACTTAATCTGTTTACATATAATAGCATAAAACAATCCAAGGACAAAACAGTCGTGTTCATTTGTTACCATGCTTGATGTTTAATAAAATGCTCTGTCTCTTTGTAGTCACTTAGATTGCAGAAGCTTGGACAGCTCTGCAGGCAGTGATTAATTAAGAGAGAAATATTGTTAAACCCATTTTACAGAGTAATTAGGGTGCATGTACGGTGATCCTGTTGAATTCAGCATCAGTACACAAAGATTTTTAGTTTGTGACTGTAAGCTAAAAGCTCTGCTCTGGTGAGTTAAAATAGACATCTGTATGAGCAGCTTGATTTTCAGAAGTCCAGAAAACTTCTCAATTCTGTAGTGATTTTGTATTCTGGATCTATTGTCTTTTAAAACTATCAACAAGATACCTCCCCTTCCTACCTGTCTGCAGTCCCAGCTTCACAGTGTAAGAAAAAAGAGACAATTGTGCAAAATTGCAGGCAGTGAAGTTAAAACAGAGAAAGATACTTTTATTGTTATTATTACTCAAATTCTGTGTAGCTTAATGCCACAAGAGATCACTGAAACTAGGAGCTTAGCAGGATTAGAACAGGCAGTGTGCATGGATAGCTAAGTGAGGATACAGTTGCAATAATGAAGTTTAAAAATAAAGAAAAATATCCTCTAGAGCTTTGAAGCAGTTACAAAACTGTCCTATTTCAAAGCCAGGCAGTGTTAAACAAATGAGGGCTCTGCTGGCAGAACTGCACATTCTGTATTTCTGGTTTGCTGTGGGAAGGGATGGCAGGGAAGGTAGGTGGCGAGGGAGCCGCTGGCTTGTCCCACTATCGCATGTCCCAGAAGAGCTTCTCTCCTGGCAGCCCAAGACTCGTGATTTTGTTCTTCTGGTGTGGGCTGGGGGACACTGGCTGCCAGTGGGTATTTCCTTATGCGGGGCAGCTTCTTCAGAGGACCCTGATGAGTTATCCCCTGGCCAGGAGTAAACCCAGGAACGTGCATGCTGCAGGGATTTGAGGCAAAATTGTCTTTTCAGGAATCTGTATGTACTCTGGCAGCTGTAACCTTTCACTAGGAAAATAAATCAAGAATTAAAATATTTTCTTCTAGCATATCTCCTCTGTAAGAGTTGGCCTTAATTATAAACTGTATTACATCTGTAGGCAATCTTGATACTTCCTTGGGAACACAGCTTATGAGAGATGTGGCACCGTGCTGGATTTCTTGCTCTGAAAATTTCTTTGCTATTGTTTTGGACAGTCAATAACTTAAACAAAAAAGTGTGGTCTTTGTCAAACCATTGAATAAAAAATAATGCTGCAATGCTATTTAACTGATGATTAGTTTTGGTGAGTGAAAGGAAAGGACTGACTTTATGCAGATGAATCAGGAGGAGAAAAATGAAGAGAAAGTAACTATCAGTGAAAGATGTTTCTGGCTGCCTTTCAATTCCAAATTGGGCTAATTCTGCCTTCTGAAAAGAAGATAATTTCCACGTTTCTGTAACTGGGAACACGTAATTGAAGTTATTTTCTCTCAGAGAGATGAAGCTTCTTCTACAATATTTGCAAATGGACAAGAAAAATGACCATATACAGTGTATTCTGAATGATGGTGCATTTAATCACAGCATCATCTTCAGATATCTTTGCAGATTTTGCACTGCAGTTTTTACCCATTTGGGTAAATATTTACGTGGGGATGGGGAAGGTTCTTGTTGGTGACTGCACCGCACTGACTGCAGAGCTCCCTTTTCTGGGCAACCCTTACGTCAGACACAGGTCTAGAGTACAAAACATGTGCCAAGGAAGCACTGAAACAAGTATCAGCTTCATGTACCAAAATAATTATGCATTGATTCCACACAACTGCTTCTTTTGACCTGGCTTTTCAGGAACTGAACTTTAATAAGGAAGATGTTGTTGCAGCGTTTTGATAGTGGCATAAGCAATTAGCTCACTTCCTTTGTAGCACGAAGATATTTTCTGCTACAGGGCTTAACCCTGGGAGTGCTGGTGTTTTCCTTAACATCCCAACTAAGCAGGACAATGTTCATTCAGGAATGCTTTTGCATTGCTTCTGCACATCCTACTGCAATCCTCTTCTCTTCCTGAGGTTGCTCCTGCAATCTTCTTTTCCCTAAAGCTGCTTGGTGTTTGATGACAGTAGCAAAGGAGGTGCCTGTGCTTCCAAAGCATAGTCCCTTCTGCCAGCTTTTTGCTGAGCTCTTTTCCATTTTCATGGGTTAGTTTATCATCACTGATGCTCCTGTGGGTAGCCAGACAGCTTGGTGCTTGGGTTCTGCAAGTCAATGCAGTCCACATCTTTGAGCTGTGTCTAGCTACAGAAGTGGATATTTGTGTGCATTGAGGCATCATGGAGAAAAGAGAATGCATGAAGTTAACTGGTAGATCAGACAGCAAATTGAATTTCTAGACAACCTTGATCATTGTATAGATCAGGAGAAAATAGAGGAAGTTTTAATATAAACAACAACACCACAACACTGTTGTGTAAGGAAAGCCAGTTATATTTTTACCCTGACCTAACAAAGGAGGAGGAAGGAAACTGTTTTGCTGAAACAAGCAATTTATATTGGACTAAGGATACACTTTTCTCTCTGTGTTTCTGTGTGTGCTTGCCCCAGCAAACTCAACAGCATGTTCATATGGATGAAATGCATTTTCCTGGAGGCACGTAGTCAGCATATGCCATGGGAGGAGGAAAAAGATGTGCCTAGCACTACTTAAATGCTGGTCAAAAAGGCATAGCATTTTAGTCAAAATAAGTTAAAGTGTCTCATAACATTGTGGTTGGTATTTGTTATTTCTGCTGACATTGGGTACTGGATAAGCAATCTGCCTGGTTTGGAAAAGTGCAATGTAGATAAAATATGAGAGCAGCTTATTTATGGTGTGTATGAGGCAGTGTGGCCTACAAAACCAGAGAGAGTCAGACAAAACTGAAAATATGCAGATTTTGGTCTTTCATTTTAAAGGGCCTAGTCCAAGCCCTTGTGAGTTAGGCATGGAGGGCTTCCCAGTCAGGAGGTGTGGAAAGCCAGCATGGAAAAGGGGGAGAGGCTTCACTCACCTCCTGCCAAAGCCTGGCTGGTGGTGGCCTGCAGGTGCAGTGGCTTTGGGTTGCAGAATGTTCAGTGTAGGTCTGCAGCTCTGGGCAGAGCCCCAGTGGGCTGTGTGTGAGGCTGGAAAGCATGGGGCTCCCAGCAGCCTGGATGCAGGATTTGTCTTTGCCTTAAGGCCCATGTGTGATGGTGGGCAAATTGCTTCAGCTTCATGTATCTCACTGCCCTTTTCTGTGATCAGACTGTGGCTTTTGCCTTCTGTTTCGGTCCATTTATATTACAGGGCTCAAGGGTAAAGGAAGTGTTTGAGATGATGTGTGGAGAGAGCCCAGCAGAAGAGGCTGGTGATGACTAATGCGAAATACAGGGATGGGGGCCATCATCAGCTTCAGACCGTGCTGTCTTCTCCATGCAAAGTCTAGAAAAGGAGTCTGCTGCTGGAATGGCAGTAGTCATTCTTTTCTGAATGGAAAATGAAAGAGGTACAATACCTGGAATAAAACCTTGAGAAGCTCAGTTGCCAGATTGATTTCTCAAGCTAATAAATCCTTGGTTGCACTTGCTGTGTTAAAATATATGTTCAGACAAGATTCGTGATCAGCTCTTAGGAACAAGAGAGCAAAGGGAAAAAAAAACAGGTTGTTCCAAGATTAAATGTTTTACACTTGACACCTTTACCTGACTTATTAATAACTTTTTTTTTTTAGGATTATGCTATACATTATTTATCATGAAGTAGTTGTAGACTAGCCCTTCTAAAAATAGCCACAAAGCACTGGCCAAGGGAATCTGGGTGTTCTGAGTCAGACACCTGTTTCTAGAACTTCTGTTCCTGTGAATGTCCTTATCCACCCCAAAATTATGTATCCCACAGAGATGGCAGTTACATGACTTAGAAGGCAAATGCAAGTGCAGCATACTCTCTGCCTTCCCATGTGAAAAAGTCAGTTGTGGTAATCCGAACACATCGGCATGGTTGCTTTTGTGCAAAAAGGTTTACTGCTCTGTATGTGGACATTCAGCATTTCCAGATGTTCAACAGCTTCCTCAAAACAACTGCTAGGCAACTAGAATTCCTGGAGAAATACACAAAATCCTTAAATGCTGTTCAGAAAAAAATCATAAGCAAAAAAAGAGAAAATATCTGTGGGAAAACTTGAATGAATGTTAGGTCCAATCTGTATTCTCAGTCAGGGAGGCTGAATGTATGGCAGACAAACCTTGCACAGCCCTTCAGGGAAATTCATCCAGCTTGGGGCTTGTTCCAGGTACACTCTTTTTCCCAGGGGACCATGCCACCTCCCTTCCTTGTGAACTGCTGCTACTCTGCTACAGAGTAGTTTTTGGGCAGGCAGTAGGTGCAGCTGCTGCACTGAGTGTGTGCACAGTGGACACAGCTTTGTGTCCAGCCCTTCCAGGAGCACAGGCACCTGCTGAGGACAACAGGTGAGAAGGGTGATGGTACAGCTTCACGTGGACCCTAGAAAAATAAGTATGACAGGGTCAGGAAGATGCAGATGTTGGGATTTTGGGAGCGGATGATTGAAGTATGATTGCAAAGTGCCGTTCTGAGACCTTCTCTGTATTGATTAGTGTCTCATTTGAAATCTCCTTCTTGCCTGAAAGAAAAAAAACATGAAAGCATATAGTTAATTCTCTTAAAGTGCAGTGCTTTAAAGCTGCTGTTGTCTGTTGAACATCACTGGCTCAATAAAGATTCATCATGTCAGATGTAGTCTCTATGAGTGGTCAGTGTATTGTTTCTCCAGTGATTTTGTATTTTCTTGCCATTTAAGTAGTTTTGGAGCATGGAAAAATGCTTCCTCGTTTAATATCAAAGGTCCAATCCTTGATGTATACAGCAATTAATCAATGAAATCACTTGCTTTACTGAAATTATGTGTTTTATGAATAAGTTAGTTTTCATATGCAAGTCTCTAAAGAAAGCAGTGCACACAAGGAGAGCTGGTGTCAGCATTTTTTAATCTTGAAATGACCGAGTTTCTCCTCACGGACACCAAACTTAGATACTTCTAAGAAACTTCTAGGCATAAGACTATTTCTGTGCTTCTCAAAATATGCCATACTTGTGGTGTTTTCCAGGGAGAAGACTCTGAGACAGGCTGCAAATACTATGTGCAGCTGTTGGCTTATGAAGGCCAAGAGATCTGAGTTTCTACACACATATTAAAACCTTTGTATCTCTAGTACTAAAAATCTGTGGATCAACTCCTGATCTCACTAAGGTTAACTTCAGGTTTTGTGTCAAAACAAACAAGAAGAGACGATAACTAGCATCTTAGGATTATCTTTGTCCATATACTCTACCACTGTAGGATTGTCTTTTATGTCGTGTTGTTAAGTGATGAAAACTTTTATCAAGTCTGAACTTTAATGCTTCCAGAGCCTTTTTCAGTTTTGGAGAACATTTGTATCAAGTTATTCTTGGAATAATTTTCTCTTTTATTTATTATTCTGTGCTACCCAGTAGACATCTAATTATGAGGCACAGGATACTTCCCATTTCAGGAGGATATATATAGCACTTCACTGGATGTTCTTCAGAGTCCATTTTCATTACAGTAAGTGAGGTGTTTACTTGCTTGAATCCCTTGGGTCTTAAAAAAAATTATTAAGACAAAGAATGAAGTTCAACACTGAACAGCCAATATACTCTCTTACTGTGTGTGAATGCTTTTATATAAAAAAGGACATCACAGGTTGTCCTTTTTTTTTTTTCTAGAGTGGGTATCCAAGCTCTGGACCTGCATCAAGCACTCCTGCCTTCAGGCCTGAGGACGAGCTGGAACATCTGACCAAGAAAATGCTGTATGACATGGAGAATCCTCCCTCTGATAACTACTTTGGTGAGCCACGTCACAAGTGTTTGTGACCACCTTCTGTATTTACCGGGTTCAGTAATGGGAGGCCTGACAGCTGCACTGGTAACGTAGTGACACTCGTATTGATGGATGTGCTTTCCATGCTTGGGCTGGAAGTGTAATCATCCATAGGAATTCCTCTCTAATTTCAGCATAAATCTCATGCTCACTCACTGTATGTTTATAGTCTTTCTGGATATAAAGCTGAATTTTTCAGTGTCTGGTTCATTTTCACACCATCTGTCCCCAGCTTCCAGGCTACCAGTCTGAATTCAGGTGCGGTCGCTGTCGTGCCTGCCTGCCCCATGCCTTCTCACTGCAGCTGCAAAAAAATCTGGCAATGTAAATGTGTTCTGCTTCCAAGGCATGGATTTTCATTTTCTGTGTGCTGGCACAGAGTAAAAGGAAATCCATTTTGAGTCAATCAGATTGGTTATACATGGGGACCCAAAACTGGCTCCAGTAAGTACAAGTAAGACAAATCTGGACTGATTGGTTCATAACGGTGTCATCTTCCTTGCCTGGAAAAAGATAAGTATCTGATTTCCTTCTTAAGTGGTATAGAGTATAATTATCTTAGGCATCTATAGGTGTAGACCTGTATCTTGCCTTTACATGAAACACAGGTGATAAGGCCTCTGAATTCTGCATTGAAGTAAAGAGTCCTGGGCACAATTGATTCATCTGCCTGTGTGCTTGGTTTCTTACAGGCTTGGGTAATAATGTTATTATGAAACACACTTCTGTAGTTTGTAGAGTTAAAGACTGGGGCAGGCCATTCATTTTGTGTTCTTTACCTTCCTTTATTTCATCAGTTATTAAAAACTTCATTTAGATTTCCCCCAGGTCTTTTGCTGTAGAGTTTGGTTGAACCGAAACATTTATGGTTTAAGGGAACTTTCATGGTTTGGTTTAATCAAAAAGCAGGTGGGACCATGGTTTCACTAACAAACAAGGATCTTGCAGTGGCAAGGATCTGATAATATGAGATTACGGTGTTCTCATCAAACAAACATTGCCCTTGTAGGTGGGGTTAGTATCAGTCCCAATTCTTTATCAGAACCTTCTACCTTCTGTGGGCTGTGCCCTAATAACCAAAATGTCTTCTCTGTAAATACTGATAGTCATCAGAATTGATGACTATCACAGATCCGAGGTGTGAGCAGGAATGGCTAATTGAATAGAAAATAGCCAGGGAGCATTTTCTGTGTTGCTGTGTTTGACTTCATCTCTGCCATTTGGGTTCACTCTCTGATGTTTTAAACACAAAGCAACAACCAAATAAACAAACATGTATTTAGCCATTAGCTGAGCAGGCAAGAGGGAGAAACTTTTTTCCTGCCCTCTTCAGGCAAATGGCTGAAGCCCTGAAGCATGAGATCTGATTACAGCAATTTTCTTAATGCAGAACTGTGTGGCAGGGCTTGGTTGATGGACCAAAGCCCATCCAGTTTTCCTTTTAGCCCAAGAAGGTAGGCAGATAAACAGAGAAGATTCACAGGCTCCAAGGTCAGAAAGGACCTTGCCATTATACTGCTTAATGTCCTACTCTCAGCTTCTCCCAGAAACATGATTGAATCATGACTTTAAAAAAAATTAAGATCTAATCTTATCTTAAAAACTTGGAGCAGTGGTGAGTCAACCACCTACCCTGATAAGCTGTTCTAGTGATTAATTTTCCTCACAGCTCGGAAATTGCTTCCTGAAGTGAAGCTTTAGTTTTGTTTACCACTTGTATTTATGAAGCTAAAAAGCTCGGATTTTGCAGACTAATATTGCATGACTAAGATTGCTCTGCTTTGAGAGGGTCGTGCATCAAAGTTTCTTTATCCAAAAAGGGATGCATAGCCGAAAGTGTTGGAACATAAAGTCTCTCAGTGTTAGGTCATCAGTTTGGCTATCAGATGGGAGGTCAGACCAATGCCATGCCAATAGCTCTTAATTCAGCAGGAGATGAGAAAATGGAAAGGAGGCTTCAGAGCACTCAGAAGTTTTACCTGTGTTATTTACATAAACAGTAGCATGATCAAAGATGGAATAATCATGCATGATGCATGGTGGAAAAATCAAACAACAACCATAGTCCTACCCTGGGCAGGTCATGTGTAATTACAAACTGCACCTGACAGATCTTCCAATTGCACTGTGTGGAACTGAAATTCATCTCCAGGGTGGTGTCCAGCCTTGGCATTCCTGATGCACCAAAGAACCATGTGTTGGGCTGAACATCTCCTCAGCATGCTGTGCCCCATACAGCCTTTTGGGAGCATTATCTATCTAACAAAATACAGAATGCTGAAGCACAACAGCTTTTTATGGTTAGGTACAGTCAAAGAGGTAGGCTGCCCTCATCTTCCTTGGTTTGTTCCAGCCCAGGCTCTTCCCCAGGTCTCTGTAGTCACAGTGGATGAAGGTTTCTGATACGGCAGTGAAGGTCAGGAGTTTTGTACTTATTCTGGCTATGTCAGAACTAAATACCCATCTCTACTTGAGCTGTCAGCCAGGGCCTTTCAGTAACTTCGTGCTCGTGTGGAAAGAACAAATTAAGTGTGGGAGGAAAAAAAAGAGTTTTTCAGCTTTGGTTAACTGTCTCAACTAATATCTCTGCCCTTGTTCTTTAGCTGTTTAGCATGGTAGTGTGGACTGTACAGGATTCATATGGCACATTGATGAACTAATCCGAAAAAGGACAAATGTGCAGAGACATTGACTCTGATTTGCATTAAATATCTTATGCCTGAGGTCTAAATGCCATGGTAATTGTAGCATACCAGATAGCTGTCAGCTAATCACTTTTATTAGTTTGAATTTAGAAAACTGGATTTCAGCATATTAAAAGTTGGTTAAGAGCTGATAGGTTTTGAATTGAGGAATCTAATTAACCTTGCTAGAAAGCTGCAAGGCGTTATATTAAGTCATGAAAATAATTTCTTGGAATAATTACATTTGAACTGTCAGGCTGGAGAAAGGTCACTTTACTTGGTCTGTGAGCACTTTGGGATCTTCTCTGTAATCAACTTCCTTCTGCAAGTTCACTCTCCATATCTCTGGTTTTCAGTCAAGCCGTCTTGGTTCTATAGTCAGCAAAATCTGCCCAGCAGTGGGCAGGGTGAAGGTTCCTTGGGAAGGAAGAGGAGTAGGAGTCACTAAAGTCATCTCTTTGTCCTGGAAATGCTGTCTGGTACTGCTGGCAGACCCAGTGAGCTGAGCTGAGGAGCAGGACAGCCAGCACTGCCATCCAGTCTGTCCTCACTGCACCTCTCTTCAGCTTCTCTGGTGGAAGCCACTGAAGGTGGTTTCAGAGTTGGGGGAACTGTTCTAGGCAGTGGTTGCTCACTGCACACACACAGCTGGCAGCAGGGCATGGATCACACTGCCCTCCTGGGGAGCCTGGGAGTGTGCTGGGAGCCAGGAGCAGCATGCTGGAGACACTTGGGAGCAGCAAGATCACAGCTGGCAGCTGTGTGTTGCCAGGATGTATCACAGCAGCAGATCCAGTCGCTGGGAAATCCTCTAGCTGCCATTGGCAAGGCAGTGCTTAAGCATGGAAATGTCACTAAGCATAATAATTTTTAAAACATTCTTGTGAATTTTTAGGAGTTAAATGTGCATGTTGGGTATCCTGCCTAACTTAACTTTGTTGAGGCCACAGTACTATAATAAGTCTTAAGCACCCCAATCCTTGGTGTGTATCCTCTCCTACCTTCCTATAGGTTCTGGAGTGACTTGTGGAGTGACTACTCCTGGAAAGTCCTTGGCAGATGAGCAAATTGAAGTCTTTTAAGTCTAAGCTGCTCTTCCTTCTTTACTGATGATTCAGTTGCTGATCTGTGGTAGTTGGCTGTCTTTAATCAAATCCCTTTTTATTAGAAAGGATTCCCAAATGTCTTAACGCTCTGTGCAGTAGGGATAGTTTCTCTCTATCACAGCCCTCCCTGTTGATAAATGTGCTATTGTAGACAGGCATGTCTGATTTGTTTGGAAAAAATAATACTTAGTGGAGTGGAAATTGGGTAAGGTTGAGGGAGGAGAAATGGATACTTATAGGAGATTAAAATGAAACTATCAAAATCGTTTGTTGGCCGCCATGGGAAATTACAGCCCTTGATTTTGCATTTTAAAAAAACCCAACAAAATACACACACAAAGATCACAACTGTTCTGGACCACTGTTTAAAGTCTTATAGAAAGAAATGACTTCTGGCAGCTTATCAGTCTGTATCACCATGCAGACAGTGCTGATTAAGACTGGAAAAGTGCCATTGGGGCCCCTCATCTCCTGTTGCCTTCTGGACTATGTCCCAGCTGAGTCACTCCCCACAGCAGTTTGCCTGACTGGTGGGAAGAAACTCTCTCTGGTATTTTACCATAAATGCTCAGAGCTACCAAAGGAACCGCCAGTTTTATGTATTGGATAATGTAGCAGTCTCCTTTTGTAGTTCCAGCATGCTGTAGGGATGCACTGGGGAAAAGAGAGATGCTAAAATCATCCTATGGGAAATACTCAGTTTGTATAGTAAAGGAGTCTTGATTTAACGCTGAGCTGATAATTCAGGATATATAGATTTTTTTATGTGTATTTTCTTTGTACCCTGGCTTTGACAGTAGGAGAGATGGTGCAAAATTGGGTTGAAGAGCAAAGCCAAGAAGCTTGACTTCCTTTTCTGCTTCTCATCTTGACCCCTTGACCTGTGGCAAATCATTTTACTTCTTCAAACTTAATTTTTTCCTTTATCACCAAATTTGCCAGAGATGATTAGCAGCGGCAGTCATATGTGTGTCCCCCATGGAGAAGTCTTCATCTCCAGTGGTTCTTTGAGATGCTGTGTCACAGTTAAGATTAAAGAATGATAAGTGACACCAGTATTGAATCTGCCAAGGCTTTGCCAACCTTTCCCATCACTGGCTTTGCATCTCCATTAGGCTTCCACTCATAAGCTAAAAATCCTTCAATAGGACCAGAGACCTGGTGTTCATGCAGTGTTGAATGTATTCCCTAATTTTACTTCTTGAGAGGCAGAACATGGGTTAGCAGGTAACAGTCGAAGTCAGATATGGGAGAGAGTGTGGTAGCGTCATAGGGGGTTCAGCTGAGGAGGCACTGGATGGTCCAGGTATGACTTCCTTTGCTTTGTGCTGTCTTTGTTTCCTCTGACATGGCTCTGTGCACTGCACGGTTCTAGGGGCTCTAAACAGAGCATAGTCTGTGTTGCATTTCTGTCTTGGTCAGGCATATCTGCAGCCTCTAAGAGGTACAAGTACCCTCTTGGTTTTGTCTGAATTACCACCAGAAAAAGAAACTGAAAGTTGTCTTATCTTGCCTGTACTCTTAGATCTGTTCTGAAAAGGTTATCATTAAAAGAAGCATATTATTATTACAAGAGCATAATTACATTGTAATTTTGCCATGTAATGTGATGTGTCTTTTGTCTAAAGGCAGGGGCTCTGCTGCAAGATGGTGTCTGTCCTCATTTAAACAACATCTGGGTCAGAAAATAGTAGGTTCGACTTTCAACAACTGATGAGCTGACAGTCATTTTCTGTTATGTAACCACTCACAAAAGCAGGAAGAACAGACATATAATGGGGACCCTTTTCTCCATTGTAGTTCAAGTCATTATTTTTTATGTTCAAGCCATATTCCAGCGTTTGCACACAGGCTACAAAGCCTGGGAGCAACCTCTGCTCAGGCAGGTCACAGTGCAGCACCATCAACATCCAGCGGCCCTGTTGTGGCCTGCCGCAAGGGGAGTCACCCTCCCTCTGCTCCCCAGGGACTTTAATTATCTTGGTAAATGGCTTTCAGAGCCTGTTTCTTCAGTCTCACTTCTGTCAATACTTGCCACTCTCGTCTAGCTTCTTTTTGGGGAGTCCTGTGCCTGCTGGCATTTTTGCACAGCAGGTGCAGGTACAGTAGATTTATAAGGATAATCTCAATGCAACCTAGAGGCTGAATTCTGGCTCACAGTTTCAAAGTAAGAAGAGAAAAAGAGGAGGCCAGTGAGTGGTTGGAGAGCAAAATATACCATATCTGCATGCACTTATCTCTAGCCATGAGAAAGACAAGAGGCTTTGAGCTGGTCTAAGTAGCTTCTCAAGCATTTGAAAGACTGTAAATGGATGCAAAAGTTTGATTCTTCTTGATGTTGATCTAATCCACATCTTACTCTGTATTAATTCTGGGAAACACCTTTTGGGAATCTATGCACCTAGATCTTTTTATGCCTGGGATCTTAGCTTTATAAAGACTTGAGTACACGCGCATCTTTTAGTGAAGATGCAGCAGATGTATTCCCCAGAAATGAGGGAATGTTGCACTCCTGTAAGCCCTGAGCACCTGGTACCCACAAGTGCCAGGAGACAGGAGAATCACCTTCCCTTTTCCTCTTCTTATCCACACAAGAGTGGTCGAGACTTTGCATCATGAGTGTTTCTGAAGCACAGTCACTTCAGAGACCACCACTGCTTCACAGATAGGAGCTAAATCTTGCATCAAAACCCCAATTACCCTTTCTTACTGTAGGTCATAAAATCCCAGCTGGAACAGGTAGCAAGTAGCATGACTTCTTCTGTTTTTTAAATTTCCTTGTTTAGCTTGAATTGCTGACAGTCAACATAGACATATTTTTAAACAGAATTGATTTTTGATGCAGAAGTTATTTAATGGAGATTAAGTTTAGAATACCAAAGTAGCACTTTGTCAAAGTGATTCCCATGATCACCTGTATGCTGTGAAAGAGAGGTGGGTTTCAGGCCATGAATGAAATTAGGTTTGTCCTGAAAGTTAGTAAATAAAAGCTGATAATTTCCTGTTGTCTTCTAAGAGGAGTGAAATGTGATAAGGAAATTCAGGGATGTGTCTTCCTAAAGCATAGCTGTGTTCTACATGATTCTTCAGCATGTTTAAAAAGTAACATAGCCATGAAAAAAAAAAAAAGTCCATGAGGGAGGAAGATATTTCTTTTGTTGTGAGAGGGCCCTTAGTATACTAGGAGCTGTACAGATGGATAGGAAAATTCATCTTCTTTCAGAAAAACCTTTGAACAGTGTTGTGGCTGTTAGCCAACCCCCCATATTTAACAGTCCTACAGGAAAACAAACCAAATCTTTCTACCTTAATTCCAACAACAGTTCAAAGACAATCCAACTTGTTCATGATGAATTTACAAAGTAAAGTAAATTCTCTGTGGACTGAAAGGGCTGAAGAATTGATAGTGAACCATCAAAATCTTCAGCTGCAGTTCATTGGTCTGTAGCTAACTCAGGTCATTAAGGAGCAAAAATGGGACCTACCTGCTAGCTGTTTACTGCTCCACATGAAATGAGCTGGCTGGTCTCTGGGGGCTCTCTGTGGGGATGTCATCACTGATTAAAACCCACAAATTGTGGCACCTGGAGGGCCTCTGGTTGGGAATGTCCTTGATGAGGCCAGAAGCTGAAGATAGACTGTTAGTCTAGGACATGCAGGATGGAGGAGGTTGGTTCTCCTGTTTTATGGAGAAAACTGCAACCAGGAGTTTCCTCTATCCAGGATATCATAAGCTCTAAATTCTCACACACAGGTACTTTGAGAGGGGGTGTGTGTCTATGAATGAGTGAGAATGTTTTTCTGGACAGTAATATTATAGAAATAGTTTTCACTTCACATAAAGCTTTGGAGTGTTTTAAGTCTCAAGACATTCTTTTGTCATGACTTGTAGCTAAGTTGTCAAGTGAGGCACAGGCATTCAGTTTTAGAGCTGGAGTTAGAAACCCTTCCAGCCATGCAGTCTTGGATAAATCTTTGTCCCAATAACACGAAACATTTTCATTCCTTTGTTTCGAGTTAGTTGCGTACATGACCTGGCAGAAATGAACCCTTTCTGTGCTTTTTAAAACTGAAAACAGCTCACCTGTCTTTTGAAGCTGGATGTACTAAATTTGGAGTTTGCCTCCGTGTTCCGTTAGGGCTCACTGTGCTTCAGTAGCATCCAAGGCTGTGGTCACACTGTCCTATGTGCAAATTAAACATGGAGTAGGAACAGTGTGCTCCCTCAGAGCTCCAAAACTGAAAATATGTCAAGGACCAGGAAATTACTGTCCCTAATTTACAAACGAGGGGCTGACTGGCAGAGTTAAGATGACTCACTCAGAGTCATGCTGAGATCCAGTAGCGAAGTGGGAATTGAGCCTAGAATTCCTTCAAGTTCCATGCTTTACCCAAAGTTGTGGCCACACTCTTTCTTTTATGTGAAAATCAACCAAAATGGACTTGTGAGCCTTGTCTGATAAGAAATCACAACCAGTCTGAAGGCTCTTCCCAGCATGCAGAGCAGAAGCCCTATTTTCCAGGGTTAGTAACAAGGCTATGAAAATAAAAAAGGAGGGGGGGGGAAGTGCTCCAGGATCACACTTGATCATTTTAACTGCTGTTAATATAATGTACCCACTAATGTTATCACACTTCAGCCTTTAGATAGTTCAAGGCTATTAAGAAAATTGATAATTCACCATAGTAATCTGTTACTTTCCACTCTAGCAATCACTGTTCCATGGAAGTGGGGCACAGTGTGGCATTTGTTATTTCTTCTTCTGGTGGCATTTGTCTCATGCTGTCTTTTTTGATAGGGTGGTTTGTCTTTTGCTAGTAGCTTTTGGGGGTATTTTAGTGTCATTAACTCAAAATGAGTTATTTCCAGTGGGGGGAAAGGACAGATTTTATCTGAGAGTGAAATGTGGTAAAAAGAAGAATTAAACAGGACTGTCTCATTTGCTGAGTGTTCTCCAGCCTCTTCTGATGGAAATGCATCAAAACTGTTTGGTTTTTTTCTTTTTTTATAAGAAATTGCTTTGACTCAGATTCTGTGAGATGAATCATAACCCAGTTTCTCATCTGAGATGCAAAAAAAAAAAATTCCGGCTCTGCTGTCAATGTCAGCATAATCAATACAGAGTGATTCTCAGTGGTGCAAAGAGGTAGGGGAGGATTAAAAGAATGAAAGGAATCAAAAGTAGCCAAACTTTCCTGCTGGTTTTAGTAAGCTGCACTGTTTTCATGTCTCCAAATGCACCTTGCTGTTCATCATGTCATGTCATGAACACATGTTTTCATGTCTCTGGCTACAAGCCAAGGTCACAACTGCTGCTCAAAAGTCTTGAGACTGTCATCTCAAACTGGCAGGCAGATCACGAGAAGCCCTGGCAGACATTTAGGATGCTACAGCCAAGAGTAAACCTGTTTTGATTTGTGAAACCTGCCGTTGAGATGTCCCCTGCCTGGACTGTGCCAGCACAGATTGTGTCAGCTGAGCAGGAGAGAGTGGCAAAGCACCATGCCTGTCCCATGGCCCTGCCTGAGCCAGCCCCACTGAGGGAAATGGAAAATGTCAATAGCAATAGGATCAGGATCAGTGTGGGTGCAAAGCAGAGATGGGAGACCACATCTGATCCCTTTTCACCAGCTTCATTTAGGAACTGGCTAATTTGCTTTTTTGTTTTTGTTTTTTTTCCTTGTGTGTCTGCCAAGACATGCACAGAGATGTAGAAATAATTACTTCTGGAAGTGTGAGCTAAGAACCAAACCTCTGAAAAACTGTTCACAGCACCAGGGTCAAAAGGGGAGAACACAGGTAGTTACATGAGTTCTGACAGTTGACAAAATGTATCTCCCCATTGACCACAGTGGTTCAGTAAAACACCCTGGTAATAGCAGACCCCTTTGGAGAGAGTTTAGAAGTGTTGTTGCAACCATCTTCCACAGCCTAAGGCACTGTCCACTGCTAAAGACACACAGCTGGATGTGGGATGTGAATTATTTTGTTTTGTAGATCCTTCCAAATCACTGTCCCAGCCATGCTAAACTGTCTGTTTAAAGCTGTGAATCAGGCTGTGTTCAGTTAGCAGCAGCATTGAACTTTAGTATAAAATTTCTTCAACAAATTCTGGTTCCAGACAATATCTTGAGAGGTTAATAACTTGCTATCTGCTCAATACATGTTCTGATTCTGTTTGTATGGTCAGAGGCAGGCTGGGCAGATAATGTGCTGCATTCTTTGTGACTGCAGGTTGAAAGAAGGAATACTTTTTGTGGGGGTTTTAGTTGCTTTTATTGTCATTTAAAATTACACTTGAAAAAACCCCAGCTTTTAAAATGTCTCTATTTCCTCATTATGTGCTTGCCATGAAAGGCAAGAAAATTCAGCAAGTGACTGTCAAACAAACTGCAGAAAGACTGAAGCCTTTTACCTTGAATTTTCACTTGTGTTGATGAATGGCTGGGACATGACAATATTGACTTTCCACTCTTTTTAGTGCAGAGTTTGTGATCACATGAGCTGAGGAATTGTGTCTGGCTGAGCTTCACGGAGACATTTAGAAAAGACTCTAATGTGGGTCCTTTATGCTGTGCAGAGGACTGTCATATGAAGCCAGCTCTTCTGATCAGGAAAGTCCTTGCAATCGTCACTGCCAATGTGGAGCTAATTCTGGTCATATGTTCTTGTTGTCATCTCCACGAGCTGGGCAGCTGCTTCTCATTTCTGTCCCGTGGCTGAAATTAGTGAGAATCCTAAAATGCATAAATAAATGTGTGTGTGTACATATATATACAGAGTGCAGGATACTATCCAGAGTCTAATGGTGTTCCTTTCTTTCCCATTCTCCATCTCAACATCTCACATCAATTGATCCAGCTTTCAATGCCTACATGGGCAGGAAGTGTGACTCTCCAACACTGGCAAATCTGATGTGTGTGTTTAGAGGAGGAAGAAAGGTATGGTGGAAGGGCAGGACTGGGGAAGGTACAGCTACAATAACAGCAGATGGGGCATTTTTAAAAACTCCATAGTTTATCTGTAGATGCCTAAAACCATTGTCTTCTTCTAAAGATAAAATGGCAAAGCACAGGCTTCAGTGTGCTGTGCTTGTGTAGTTCTATTAGGCCACTACTGATGCTAAAACCACTGTAACATCTTATTCCGTGTATACTCAATTTCCATGCAAGGCAACAAGAAGGGGAGAGGAGTGAAAAATGGAGGTTGCTCATGGTCAGATTTATTTGTGCTGTTTCTTCACAGGCAGAATTCAAAAGGTGAAGGAAGTGGAGCGTGTGCACTGCAGATGTGCACAGCTGGTGCATTGCCATCTCCATGGCATCCCTCTGTCAGAAGGGTGGCTGAGGAGAGCCAGAAGGTCTGTGTCAGTTACATGGCCAGTTCCTAGTGAAAGCTTGCCATTTAAACTCTTTCAGTCTCTTTCTGCCCTGCTGTCTCCAAATTGAGTGAGTAATGGAAACTGCTCTGTTCATTCACACAGGGAAGAGTCATGTACTTTCTTGAGAGCTTAGGCAAAAAACCACACCGATAATGCAAGTTTTAGGAGCCTCAGCTGGAGGGTCAGAGACAGGTTTTGGAAAAGAGGCCACCCCCAAACTTAGGGCAGAGGGACGTTGCTGCTCTGAGGTTGGAGATCTGCGCCCTGAGCTAGCTCTGGTCATGCCTGCTCATGAGTAAAGGGCTTTTTGTTCATAAGGCCTATTGATCTAAGTGTGGCTTGGTCTTTTAAACAAAAACAATACTTCATAGAAAACCAATTAGTCTTGGGATCTCGGTGGGTTTTCTGTTATTTCTATGTTCAGATTTCAGCAGGACATTGGGTGAGGAGCCATAACTAAGCTGTTTCAAGTCTACCAGACTCCACTTCTTTCTGTTTTGTACAACTGCAAGGTGTACACACACAGTCTTGCTGCCTATTACCCTTTGCAGCACAACTTTCAGGGAAGACGAGGTGGCTGACCTGTGGCCTTGAGTCCTTTTTAAGTGACAGAAATCCTGGTACTATGAATAACAGCTGTTAGGCAGCAAGTAAGAATGGTGTGCATCCAGCAAATACCTGATTACAAGAGCTGTTCTAGCCTAGAGAAATTGCAGAACAATTTGCTCAGAAGAACAAAAATTTCACAAGATGATGCTTTGGAGCATGGTCTAATTGTGACACATAGTGGCTCACATCTCAACAGGTTGACTAGAAGATGCTCCAACTGACATCAGCTTGGCTAGAAGTCTGGCTGAGTAAATACTGCCTAAACTCTTAGGACATCACTGTGTGCAGTGGCTTCATTCTTGTGCTCTGGAGACAGGGGAGAACAGAACAATATGCAGCACAAATAAGACTGTAAAATGAGCTACTATATTGTTTCCCCATGGCCATTTACTAATTTTATGTCACTCTTAGGTGGGAATATCACATGGTGACCTTAATACCTCAGACAGGGCTCATCTGCACGAAAAGAATTTTGTAAGTCTTTAGTCTATGATTTCCAAAATTCCAGTCTCTCTCTTTTTTGGTACAGAGAGGTTCCTTTGGCTTTCTCATGAAGCAATACTGGAATTCAGACTTTTTTGCAGGTGTTCTAATGTTTGGACATGGATCTGAAGCTTATCTCGAACTCTTCTGGAGTAATCTGGTCTACAACATGGTTGTAGACTTCCCACAAGCTACATAATGCAATTTGTTTTGTAGGTCCTCGTCTGTGCAGAGGCTGCAGAGGGGATATTTAGAACAATGGAAAACAATGAAAGCAATTTCCAAAATGTTTGAAGTCTCAAAAGGTTGCATTGAGTCTCACATTTCTGCAGTTCTGTTTTGAAGGCTTTTGTAAGTTGTAGCTTTTCACTGGGACAAAAATCTCCCACACTTTTTCCTATGCTGGGGTGTGAATAACAGCCTCCCTGACCTACCCATCACATCTGACTTTGTCAACATAGTAAAGCTGCATCACTTTATGTGCAAAGAGAAACCAACTGACTTAAACCAGTGTTGGCTTTCTGGTTTTGGTCATAAAAATTCAAAAGACGTTGACCAAGTTTACATCAGCTAAAATCCGGCTTGGTATAAACTGTTCCTACATGTATCTCAGATCTAAATTTGGAGGTCTAGTGGATTTCAAATGATTCTGTTATCCCATGTAAACAAGTCCATCAGTTTTCCCTACTGTCACATGAAAGTGCTCAGTGAGGATTAGATACCCTTACTGTTTTCACAGTTAACTCCCATGAATGTAGGAACCCAGTAAGGAGCACCCTGAAAGTTCAGAGCACAACTATTTGCCAGCTTTGCTCGTACAGAGTTGCCGTCACTGGTACGGCATGTTCGGGACGTTTTCCAGCGCCAAGTTTTTGGCAAACACTTACAATCCCTGATGATGAAGGCCTTTCCTAATACCTGCTCAAGGACATTGGACGGGCAGAACTCATCACGAGCTCTGGATATTGAATCGGTCTTTTCCTATTGGTTCAGCCCTGTCACAAGAAGGGAAAGCTTTTGGGGTTTCAGTTTCCACTGGCACAAAATTTTCAAGTCATGAATTGTGTGAATGATTCAGGAGACAGGGATTGGTGCCCTTAGCATGGAAGCCAATTCAGGAAGAACCTTCCATCTCAGAAGTGTGATGAGTAGTACTTTGAGCATGCCTTTGTAGATGCTGGTCAACATCAGAGCCTCCTCATAGAGGAATAAGGTGAAATGTCAGGACAGTCTTTAATCATGATAAATATGGATCAGTACCCACAATTCTCATGTCTCCTACTATTAGTCAACAGGCCCCAGAGTCAAAACCACCACCTCAAACAGATCAGACTTAGTTCCACTAAAGAGCTTGGCTTTATGGTGTGAGGTTTTTTTAATTTATTTTTTTTTAAGCCTTGCTAATTTTGAATCAAAAGCTGTAGGATGTGTGAGAGTGACACATGCAATTGTGCAGATGGATTTCCACATACTTTCTTTAAATAAAATAATAATTGTTATAAATATATATCTCATATTTTGCACTAATTCACTTGTAATGGAGGCCAAGCAAGAAAACTTTGATATCCTTATGCAGCAAGCTCTGAGAATATGGTGATCAGGTGAGGATAATGATCTGTGGATACTTGATATCAGTGCTCCATCATGGACTTCAGATGACGCATGTGCCACTGGGAGGTTATTTTAGAAATTAGAGAGTTATCAGTATTACTTTCCATCTACCCTGGCCAGTAAAAGCAGATCCCATGACCCAAAGGAGGAGCAGAATTGTAGTTATGGCTTAATTACATCAGTCTAATAAATACAGTATCACCAACATCAAATGGCATTTTAAAAGGACTGTTGCTTTCAATACCAATGTCACATTTTAAGGTTATGACATATGTGGTCATTATGAATAAGAACAAATATTGAATGTCCCCTGCAGAATCAGAGTGCTTCTCCATCCCAGGTTGTAAAGTTCTTGTTACTTGTCCAAGGGAGTAAACAAATATTGGACCTTGTACCTGGCTGGAAAGGTCTCAGATTTTGGGGTGAAGAAGGAAACCTCTGTCCAGTAGGTTGCTTTAATGAGAAAAAAACAGCATTACTTGATTCCAGCTACTGAGAAATTTGGAGTGATGGAATTCATTTCAAGGAACAGTGGATGCTTGGCCTACAGGTGAGGTGGTTTCCAGTGCCTGAGGGATGTGATTTATGGCAGGACTGTTGTCAACACACAGACAGCGTGTGTTTCAAAACAGCAAGGAAGCTTTGGGCTGGTGCCAGATTGTGAAAGGTAGGGTTTTCAAAAGACCTTAAATAAATGAGGTGTTGGTTGAAATTGGGTGTGACATCTTCAAATGCAGCCAGGCACCTTTGAAAACCTCAGGCCTTAATATTGTTGGGCCTGTGAGTGCTGCCATTTGTTCAGGACACTACTCTTTGTCAGATCCAGCCTTTCTTCACTTTTTTTTTCTTTTTTTCTTTCACTTTTGGCAGTGGGGAGATAAATTCCCACCCTGTTTTTTTGGGTTTTGTCAAATGTTTTTCCCCAGGCAAGCATGCAGGAGGCATTCCAGGTTGGTAGGTCAGAGCCAATGGCAGAGGAAGGATCTCTGACTCAAAACTTTGTCATTACTCAGGCAATTTCATATTCACCACTGAACAGAGCCTTTGGTAAAAATCAGTTCATGCCATCACCTTCTAAGTGATGCCATGAGGCAGAGAAAAGCTTCTGAATACCAGCTGGAGGACAGTCAGGCTATGGAAGAGTGAATTGTGTCATTCATGCCCAGCTGTGAATGCGATTTTTGTCTGAGTTTGAGTCTGCTTAACGCCCTGATGGTGCCTGTCCTTGGCTTATGAAATGGATTGGCTGGGCAGGGGGGCAGAAGTGGTTTGAAGTGCCCTTGTGCAACATGGACTCAATTGGAGATTAAACTCTTTGGGAAAAGGGATATTGTTTGCTCTGTGTTTGTCCTGCACCTAACATCACAGAGCCGTGCCCCATTGCTTGGGCTCCTTGAGCCTGCTTTCATGCTGGAAGTGGCAAACCCAACCACAGTCCTTTGGGAATGTGGTAAAAGACAACTCATTTTTTTGACCTAGACGTAAAGACTGCTGTCTGCATCCTTGTGAGTCTTAGCTGGTCCCTTCTGACTGCTCTCTTGATTCAGCTCTGTAAGAAAGCTGAGAGCTCAGGAGAACTGGATCGATGTTTAAGGTGTGCTTGCACTGAGCAGCAATGTGAGCCTGTGGCCAGCCAGTCGCTGGTCCTCCCCAGCTGGAGGAGTGGCTGGGAGAAGCTGCATGGACCCACTTGGTGCACAGCAAGCACCAAGCCTCTGAGGAGAGCACGTCTGGCCTCCAGCTCTGCTCTGTGTTACAGCCATTGCATACGGATGGGGTCAGGTTCAGCAGCCCTTGAAATGACCCTCCACTGCTCTACCAGCAGGGCTGATCTCCTGAGTCAGGGAGGGGGCAGGCTGGGACAGCACACTCGGAGAGACACCTGCCAAGAGACCCAGAGGGGCCAGGCAGAGCTGCCCCACACGGCTGCTGCCCCACACAGCTGCCACCACTAGCACCTCCACTAATGGGAAGGTATTTTTTGTGGCTTTCCAAAAGAGGATCCTGCAATTTGGTGCAGCATTGCAGAACGATCCCAGTGGGCCAGGGCATAGCTCAGGAAATGCCCCCCTGCTCGTGGCCCCTGATGAGGGTGGGAGGAGGAGTGATTCCTGCCTGGTATCCTGCCTTTCTTTCCCTGCAGGAGATTCATACAAACATGGTTGCTCACCTTGTGTGCTGTCATACATTTGGTGTTTTCACTGTCCAGGGTTTATTGTGCAACATGGCTTTGCAACTGCGAGTGCAAAGGGAGTGGCCCAGTGGTTGTTGCTACTGGGATCACCAAAACTGCCAAAATTTGTCTGATCTACTGCTCAGCCAAGAACTGTTTCCCTTGCTGAGCTCCATCGTAGGAGGGGTACAGCCTCACAGAATCATCTTTGAGATAAATTGCCCAGAGGGAGGTTTCTTGTCAGCCCCACTAGGACTTGGCTGGTAGCCTCACCTTCACCAGGGCTTTAGTAGAGAGCTGCTGAGGTTGTTCCCTGGATGCCAGGTATTGGTAGTATCTCACTAAAAAATAAGATTTCAACATTAGTTATGTGTTCCAAGGAGAAGAGTCATTTTTGGTTTAGAAACTCTTGTTTTCTTATGAAAATAAAATAAGATGTTTCTCAGCTTTTGAAAGCATGGGAAAGGCCCACTTTCTTACAGTCTTCATGAATTTTGCCCGATTTTTGGAAAAAAAAAAAAAAAAGCTGTTTCTATGTCTCTTGCATTTTTAACTTACTGTATACAATCAGTTTGCTCTGAAGGAGAGGAGTAATGGCACAGGAATGTGGGGGACTTCTGTGAAAGTATGAATTTTTTTTTTTATCAAATGAAATTATTGCGCTCCTTAGTTAAGTATTTGAAAGCCTTGCCCCCAAACACGAACACGTCTTTAATTAAGTAGAATAATTATGACATGTTACTGCTTTCAATCCAACTGCACACTTGCAACTTAAAGCTGCTTTTCTTTACCCTACCGGTGCCTAGTTCAGCCCAGGCTGGGAGCAGTAGGGAGGGGCAGCAGGTAGCAG
This sequence comes from Vireo altiloquus, assembly GCA_013396875.1. Lineage (NCBI taxonomy): Eukaryota > Metazoa > Chordata > Aves > Passeriformes > Vireonidae > Vireo > Vireo altiloquus. Next base: position 1,335,476 of record VZRF01005175.1, on the reverse strand, counting down.
GGAGTGCCCACCAGGGACACGGCACCGCGGTTTCCTTGTTGGAGAGCCCGGGAGAGACAGGGGCTGGAGAAGGAGTTGCCGTGGCTGCCAGGGACAGCCCCGTGCCCGGCAGAGCTGCGCTAACAGCTCCTTCCTCTGCTTCCCGGGCTCCTCCTGGATATACAGCCCTCGTCTCTGTCATCTGGCAGCTTTCATCGGCATTAAAGGAAACATTTCTAAAGGAAATAGAGTACATTTTACTCTCTCCCTTGCATTTCCTTGATCGATTAGCAAAGGGAGGAATGTTTCCTCTCTCCCACTCTTTTTTTCACCCTCTTTTTTTTTTTTTTTTTATTTGTCTCCAGATGTTAGCGGAGCTCTATTTCAAGCCGTTCGCACATGGTAAAACACGTGCCAAAAAGTTGACACAATGTAACAACAACAACGGAGGAGGGGGGGGAAAAAAAAGGCAACGCATGCTGCAAAAAAGGTGTCTGGGACCTTAAATATTGTAGAGCATCACTGACCCCCACTGGGCTGGCACACTCACTGCACATCATCCAGCTTGGGGACTGGTACCTCATCGATGTGTGGGGCTCAGGGACACGCTCGCCTTCGAGGGGAGGCATCTTCCATTCGATCCCACACAACTGGTGTAGGCCCACCCGAGCTATCTCTTTTCATTATGCCCATCATGAACGGAGCAAAAAGGCCTTGGCTCGGCTTGCTGCGAGGGGCATTGTGGTTGGATGGCAAAAAGGCTCACTGGCGGTGTGGTTAGCTACTCACTAGGACTTTTTGTCCAGGTGGTTGGTGAAATCTGTTGCTGGAGGTTTTTAGGAACAGGTTAAACAAGTGTCTGTGAAGAATACTGTAGAGAGAGTTGATGCTGCCTTCAAAGCAGTAGGATAGTTTCCATGTCTTCTCAAGATCCTGTTCAACCAATTTTTATAGTTTTGTGGGAAAATTAGGGGTGATCCTCTCCATGTTGTGGCAGTGATGATTTTGGCTGCAATAATTTGGGGAGATACCTCTAATTGTAGTCTGCTTTATAATAGAAACAAGCGAAATTGTCTCTTGTGTCCTAGGATGTTGAGGAGAGGGTGATGTAGATGTATAAAGGATCACCACCACACAGATGCTGAAGGAAGCAGAGACTTTTCTTTCTCTGTCACTAAACAGAGGACAGTATCAGAGGCACAGAACTCTGTGTGCTCCTTTGGTATGTGGCTCAGCCAGGCTGCCAGAGAGTGATGTCGTGGTCCACACAAGGAGCACATTTCTCCTCCTGGGGAGAGGATTTCAGCAAGACTGGTTCTGGGAGCTCCCTCTGAAACAGAGTTTTTATGCCACAAGCCCTTCTCACCATCAAGCCTTTTCAGAGATGGCCTTGTGGTTAAAGAAACCAGACAGTGATTGAGAAGATATGGTTTCAGTTCCTGGCTCCATCATAAACTTCTTGTGTGACCCTTGGAGAGTTGTTTAACCTGTGTGGGTCTCAAGTTCCCTGCTTGCATGTTGGATGTCCTAACCGTCTTCTACCTTCCCTGAAGTGTTGGAAAGGTTCACTGTGAGGGCCAGAGGTCAGCTGGAACAGTAATCTTGTGATGAGCAGCATGAAGAAATGTTGGAAAAGGTAAAATGCTGGCAGAGTGAGCCTGCACAGTTGCAGTGCATTTGCTTTGTGGTGTGGAATGGGACCTCCGGGGCATCCTGAGAATGTGTCAGGTTTTTACAGCCAAGCAAAGTGAGAATATGAAGTTGTATTGTGGTGGGAGGAAAGGGATGCAAACAACACGAGAGTGCAGCTACTGCACAGTGCTGTACAGTACAAATGACAAGTAGGTCACTGCAGGGACCTGTACATCTGGAGTACAAGTGCAACACAGTTAAAGCAGAATAACCAGGACACAGTAATTAAATCACGGCCTTGGATTTAATTTATGAAGTGTTTCAGGCACACATTGCAGCATGAAGCTGTGTTTACTGTGAAAGATTGTGTTTTCTGACGTCTGCTGAAGAAGAGGGAATTAAGATTGATCTGTCTCATGTCCAAAGGCTGTGTAAGACAACTGATGCATACAGCCTGCTACTGTCAAATGGTGATACCTCAAGCTTGGATCCTGGCACAATAAACCCTTGCCAAGGGCTTCCCACTCAGTGAAAAATCTTGCGTTTAAAAGCAAGGAGCGGGTAGGTAAGGAAGGCAAGGGTAAGATGAGCTAAATAATACTGTTTTCTACAAAATGTACAGAATGCCTTCTGCTTTCCCTTTGTACCATTATTGCAGTGCCCTGAGTGCCAAAATGACAGAATTACTCCGGGACGAATATGATCAACACATCTTTGTCTAGCATAATCAGTTAAACACATACCTCCCATGCACTGTAGGAAGGGAATAAACCCTCCCTTGTGGATCAGAGATCCCTCTTTTATTCCCTTCGGATGACTTGAAGAACCCAGGGTCTGTTGGGATTTGGCTTCTGACTTGCAGAGGCTATAACATTGAGACTTGATTTGAGTGTACTAAGTTATGGTCTGCTGTTACACTGATATCCTAGTAATCAATCTGTGCTCTTGTATCCCTTTAAAATGGAGTAATTATGCCTGTCTGACATAGGTGACCTGAGGAATCCCACGTGCTTGGGAAATGCTTGAAAACCCTTGAATGAAAGTCACTAGGAAAGAGGAGGGAGAGAGGAGAAAGTCTTGTTACATTGTTGACTTATGGTCAACGTTGTCCTCGAAATGCTGTTTTGTCATCAATATTTCTTCATTAGGAATAATGATTTTTCCACATTTACTGCCAGCTGATTCAAAGCCATACAAAAGCAGAATGTGTCATGAATCTCTAAAATGCATTCGTTGGCGAACTCTAAACAGAGATGATTAGAAAAATAACGCAGCGGAAATACTGGGTGTCTTGAGGCTGCCAGGGTTTCAGTGACATATTTTGTTCAATGTATTTATGTATTTTAGAAATGTTCTTAGTACAGTTTTGAAAAGGCAGCGTGCTGTATTTTTTTAGTTCTTTCTTGCCTTGTGTATCAGGGCTGCAGTGAGAACTGGGGAATACAGTTAGCTGATCAAGGGAAATTGTGTAATTGATAGGCACGGAGGATATGACCTTGTGGTGTATTCCCACAGCACAGTTAGGTGGGAAACAGTTTTTTCCATCATGCAGAGCTTTTTGAGATATCAACACTTTTCCCCCACATTTCAGCAAATGTGGAACCTCCCTACTTTGATGCTTTTATCAGAAAATTATCCCCTATCTCTTCTCTACATGGAATGCATGCTTTGAATTCATGAATTTAAGCCTTTTGTAGAGAGGTTTGCACATTTTCTCTCTATATCTCTGCTCTTGGCATCTGTAGTTACTGCCTGAATTGTCTGTTTTAGGCACGGTACATCACATTGGTGCTGCCAATGCCTTAGTGTCTAAGTAGCTATGACAGAAAAACAATGCTGTAGCCTAGAAAAGGCTACTGAAGTCCCTGGATGTGCAAACAGGAGCATCTCAAGCCAGCTGTGTGGAGTTACATTGCCTTTGTCTTTGGCTTGAATGAGATTGATATCAGAATATTATGCCATAAACATTAGTATGACATCATCCATCTTGAGTGGTGGATGTTTGTTCCACTGGCTAATGTTTCTAATCTGATGTTTAAAAGTGATGCATTTCCCAGGTAAGGTTGGACACCCCGTGCCTAATTCCTTATCTCCAGATTGTGCCCAGTTTCTGGCCAAATCTTAAGAATCTTGCTGAGTAACAGCTCAGATTATGACCTTTCCTGTTCATCTTCACAGTTAAAACCTGCATCCAAGCTCCAGTGACCTTGAATCTCTGCAACATCCTTTTCAAAAAATGCAATTTCTCTCTATTCATGCTTACCTAGCTGCAGAAATAACTCTCTGGCTTGTAACTTAGGGCAGATCATTCCTGCCTCTTAGTCGTAGAGTCATGGAATATCCTGAGTTCGAAAGGCCCACAAGGATCATCAAAACCAACTCTTAAACATCTCTCCTCTGGTTTCATTTCTGCCTCATATCAAACAGAAGCTTCATGTCTTTACCTGCATGACCTGTAATGACCTATTCACACCCTTTTTCCTCTAGTATTCTCTAGTGACATACCAACTCATCCTTCCCATCTGAAGGTGTCTATGTTCAGTCTTCAAGCACTTACATTCTCTTTTGTGTTATCTTTGTCCTTTCCTCAGAAGCATTCCATTAAACTTCCTTTAAACTCCCTCCGGGTCCTCTTTCAAATTCTTCTTTAACCTTTTCCTTTGCTGTGCTGTCTACAGACTCCTTGTCAACAGTAAAACACGTAGAGTGCTGAGACCACAACTTCCCTTGCTGACTGGTTTCATCTGATTGTTTCCTTCTATTTCCTATCATTACCCTGTTATTATTGCTTGTATTAGGTTTTAAACTCCTGCACTTGGGCCCTTCTTTAAAATCTTTGTTTTTCCAATACCCAGCAGAATGCATCTGTTCCATAATCTGAGCAGCCAGGATCTGTGGTGGTATAGGCAAAAACCATGTAATAATAGTAATAAGATAACAAAAAGTTAGAGCGTGGCTTCATGTGCAATATGAGCTCCTCTTCTTCCTTCCCCTGCTTCATCCAGATTCACAATATTTCTTTTTTATTTACACAACAGAAGACAGTAAGTGAGGAGGTTTCAGAAAAGAGTATAGTAGCTGATGTATCCTTTCAGCTGCTGAAGTGTTTCCACGAGATTCACTCACTAATGATGGCATTTTCAGCAGGGAAGCCTCTGTGGGCACTTCTGTATGTCCCCCCAAGGTAAGACCAACATGTGGCAGCTGGGCTGGCTGAAGGAAGGTCACAGCACAGCCAAGGTTATGAACCTCCTTCATGCAAAAATAGAGGACTCCGGTCTCCCAGGCTTGCTGCCAACATATCGCCTTCTAGTTTTGCTGAAATGATCTTGAAAAAGGATCTAAAAAGGGCTGAAGGGGCAAAAGAAGAATGTTGAAATGACATAGTTTCATCTTCATGCAGTTTAGTGCTAATTTTGTCCTTTGTCTTTAAGCTGCCTTTTAAATGCTGTTTGTCTCTGTGGGAAGCAAATGGGTCACGTTGTTCTGTGTTTCTACTGTAATACGCTGCCTGCTATTTTTCTCTTAGATTATTTGTGTAATCTTTTTTGTGCAATCTGTTTGTTCTTGAGTCTCGCAAACTTTGCCTTTGCTACTTCTTTCCCAATAATCAGTGCAACTTGTTCTGTGTTCACTCATGGATATTCTGCACACAACGGACTGGGTTATTTGAGCCAGTGTGAAAATATTAAAATGGGGAACATGTGTGGGCACTTAATTGTGGTGAGCCCAACCACAAATACCTTCGCCGTTGGTAACTGGCACACAGGAAAAGCAGACCTTTTGTTTTGTTTTTATCAGACAAAATGATAGATACATTGTTTTTAGTGGGTTTTTTCTGGTTTTCTAAGGAAATGAGGCTTGTGCAATCACACTGCTTGTGTGCATGTGCCTGTCTGCACAGTTCCTCCCTCACCAACACTTGAAACTAATAGCCATTTTCAGCTACATTTGAGTGAGTTGAGGGAGTTTGAGAAGAGACAGGCTTTTGCAGAAGTCTTGTGAGTTCACAGATTGCACCAAGGTCTGCAGAAGGTGCAGTCTCCAGTAGTCACATTGCTGCAAACCAGATCGGTTGTGTATTTGCTCTCATGCCTTTAGGTGGATCCAGCCACCCAACTGTAAGCTCCAAAATTTGAATATGTTGGCTTATTTGCTTTTACCTTTTGGATGAGTGAGTCAGTTGCTAGGCACAGAGCTTGTGTTTTGATTCTCACTGGAGTGGCCATGTCTCATGAAAAGCATGGTTTGCTCAAGGCCACAGTGTTATGATTTGCATATGAACTTAAAAAAAACGAAGCTTTCTTTAAGCTTTCCTGTGTGAGAGTTTATAGGAGTATTTCTGTCTGTGTACTTAGTAGCAGAAACTGGACTTCTCATAAATGTAGACAGGTTAAGTCTGTCACTGCCTCAATGGGAATTTTCTGTGGAAAAACCCAGAAAGAGGAAGGAAAGCCTCAGGAAACCAACTTAAAGGGGAGAAGTTGGCCAAGAGTTGTGCTGTGCTACTCTTTGGTTTGTATGTGACCACCAGCAGTGTAGTTGGGGAATACCTCAGAGCTGTGGAGGAATGTAGCCTCAGGGCACCTTTGGGAGGCAGAGAAGATCTCTTTATGCCCTTAGCTTGAAGAGGAGACAGAGGTACAAAGGCAGCGAGTGACCTGTCAGAGATTATTTGAGTTAGGAAACAGACCCAGGTCTCCTAGCACAAGTACAGCCAGAAGTATGGTCTGCATGTAGACAGCTTCTTCAGCAAATGGAGAGATGCCTTGGTCAAAGAGGAACATAAATGCTGAAGCACACAAGAGCTGCCTAAATTATGAATGTGAGAAGAGGAGGAGGGGAAGTAAAGATTCCCACATGTTCTGCTCAGATGTTAACAAAGAAAGCTGAGAAGTGTTTGCATAGACATTACATTATTCCATGTCCAAATGCCTCATAAAAATAATACCGGATGATCACAGAATGGCACACTAGGGAAAATAAATTCTTCAGCGGAATATTCCCTCTGGAAAAACACTGTGTAAAGTAATACACTAATGGCTTTCAATTTCATGTTTTATATATAGAGATATTAACTGCTCCCAAGACGTCTCTTCGTATTACAGCCCAGCTACACGAGATGTTTGGAGAAGGCCCTGGAGCAGCTCCGTGCTGTCCACAGGCAGGGCTGAGCAGGGCTCTCCCATGGTACACAGGAGGTGTCTCTGCCTCCTTCCCCATGCAGTGCTTGCTCCTGTGGTTCTCTCCAGTGGCTTTGGGTTTTTTCTTCTTAGCCCTCATGGTTTTTTCCATTCTTCCTCCATGCTCTGTAGCCTCACCATCATGCTGGGAAACCTGAATTCCTTTTCTGCTCGTAAAAAAGGAGTCCTCTCTAGAAGTGTTACAGTGGAGTGATAAAAGCACAACAGTGACAATCAAAACCCCAGTAACAAATGCTAAGGAAAGTTAAGTTTAAATACAGCATTATTAATTCCATTTGGGGGATTTCCAGACTTGTCTGGATTCATCTGGTGACTTCTCCCTCCACACTGCCCCGGTTGGGAGCTGTTTGAGTCAGGAACTGTCTGTCCTGTATAAAGCCAACTACAGTTATGCCATTGTAGCAAATCACAATGATCTGGGTTCTTTTCCAAGCTTTCCTAATATATCTCAAATGTGTATATATATAATCCTGCCACATCCTGAGGGATCCAAAAGTAGCTTACATGCTTTGTTCCCTGAATGTTGCTTGTTGGAGTCTGGGATAGGCAGGAAAGAAGACATGAGTGTGGGGACATTGACAGTGCACAGTGAAGGGCAGCAGTCCTGCTCTTGGGACGACAAGACATGTCTAAGTCCTTGTAGGAAATTGTGCATGAAAAGGCCAATAAAACAGGCTGTGGTATGAGAGAACATTGTATTGTTGCTGGATTATATAACTATTATCAGGTACATGTTATTTCTATATGCCTTTATGAGTAATTCTATATTGAACTCAGTCTCTCTTCCTGCTTGTACCTCAACTCTTGCTTCCCTTCCCACTCTCACTGACTGCCCCACTCTACCCATGAAGCCTTCAAGAAATGAAGGGCCCCAAGGCTGGGGTCATCACAGTTATTCTTGAACTGGAGAGTACCATTTTGAGAGGGGCAATGCCCCAGATCAGAGTTGCTCTATTACCTTTGGTGGGGTTCTCCTGGGTAGGGTGGCTGACGTCCTTAATGCCTTCCATTTTCAACATTGATTGTTGTGTAAGGACATCAGACCCTCATTGGCTATCTCCATTTTCTAGAACCCAAATGTCAGAGAAAAATGGCAAAGGTGTGCCTTCCACCCAGCTCTTCCATCAGCTCTGCACCACAGTCTTCTGAAGGGAAATGAAGATCATCCCATGATCTAAGAAAATCTTGTCTTCACTTTAAATCTGTCTGCCACATAACATCTTTAGCAACAATCTGAGCAAGGCAGCAAGCCTTTTGTACATGTGTGTCTGCAGACTTTTTGTTATGCTTTTATATGTGACATTAAGGACCATTTTCAGAAACAGACAAGAGCTCTTAAGGCTTGTCTGCACTTAAGAGTCTTTACGAGCAGTTTCTGATACACCTTTCTTGGAGGATGGTAAGAATAAAGTACCCACACACCATTTTCTTTAGGAATAGTTTCTGTGTTTTAAATAGACACAATATCTTAATCTGTATTAATCTTTGAACAGAAAAAAAAAGTAATTGGCTCCATTGAGAGAATTGGTTTAAGCTGCATAAGCAATAACTTCTCTTTATGTTGTGCTGCCACCAGGCAGCTTTATGAGGCCTCCTGCCACAAAATCCTTTCATGTGGAAGCAAGGCTTAAGGCACAGGTTTGTCCCATCTAGCTGAGGAGCTGAGGACGACTGGGTTAGATGACAGATTAATGGTTTGTATCTGGAGCTCAGAATCCTTACAATGATTGCTGGCTTGCAGCAGCACAACTGACATGAGTGCTGTCTTGGCAGCCAGTTCCAATCCTTTCTAGATCTTTTCATGTGGACCAGCACCGGAGTGCCTTCCAGTGGCACTGGATCTTTGCCAGCAGTGGCACAAACTGTTTTTCTGTGGACTGAGCTGCTGTGTCCCCCTTGCCTGCTCTGCAGCCACAGGAGAGTGGAGGCACCTCCTCTGCAGGTGAAACGAGGTGCTTGCTTTCTTGCTTTGACTGCTGTCCTTTCCCTCTGGTGACAGGACGCTGTGCCCGCTGCGGGGAGAATGTTGTTGGAGAAGGCACGGGTTGCACGGCCATGGACCAGGTCTTCCACGTGGAGTGTTTCACCTGCATAAAGTGCAGCAGCAAGCTGAGGGGACAGCCTTTCTACGCGGTGGAGAAGAAAGCCTACTGTGAACCCTGCTACATTGTGAGTACCCGTTCTCTTTGTTCCCTGATTTTAATGCACAGACATTGGAAACATTTCTTTCTTTCATTTCGGTGGAGTTGCCTTGCAGTTAAAATCTGACAGCCCTGTGGCAATACCATGAGCACCAGGTTTTTTCATGGTCTTCAGAAGAGCTCTGGTCTTTTGAGTGTACTGGGTGAATTCCACTTCCTGGTCTGACCTGCCTCTGAAATGAAGTGGACACAGCAGGAAAAAGAGCTGGGTTTTGTGATTGTTTCATCTCTGTAAGGAGCAGACTATGCAGTCATTCTCTAGCAGTAGTTTGGTTCTCAGCTTTCTGTGTTGAGAAACCTGATACCAAAATGGTTACAGACTGTGGTGCCCACTATGATTAAGGAGGTGGGATGCAAGAACGCACTGAAACTTCTAAAATCAAGACTTCTGCCTTGCTTGATGGAAGACTTTCTAAGAAAGAAACTAATGGTCTTTGGATTAGATATCTTTTGAAGTTTATGTTACCCTAAAATTTCGTGCCTCCAACAAGGTCTTAAAGCAGACAATTAACAGTTGCTCTGAGGAGCTGCACATTTTAAGAGGCTCCCATAACAGTAGCTGGAACTAGCTGCACAGGTGCAAATTAAAGAAACATCCCATCATGAGCCTGAGGCCTTACCTTGGTCTGACCTTAGCATCCAGTATATTAGGATTATCCTTGTAACTTAGAGTAAGAAAAGCACTGGAACATTCTTAAAGCATTGACAGATCTTTCTCTAAACCTCCAGTTTTGAGTTCTCACAAACACTGGACCTGAGACCCTTCCAGAAGTGGATTTACACTTCCAAAAGTCAAAACTGATGTTTTTCTTGACGTTTCTGGCATTCCAGTGATAATTAGAGCAATAATACTGTAATATTTCTGAAATCCCACCAGTATCTCATTGTTCTTTTTATTTCTACAGAGCCTTCACAGTGAGATTGTTACTGAAATATTGAATATAAAAACAGATGATTCTGTCTTATTTACAATTGCAGTGATAGATGGGCCTTGTTAATTTGCTTTTAAAAGCTAAGTGGTCTTTTGGTAGAATATGTACCTTTTAAATAATTTCTATTTTTGTTTGCACTAAAATGATTGTGCCATAAAAAATTGAAGTTTCATTTTGTGGCAGGTTTAACCACGTGCAAAGCACTGAAGACTTTAGGAAGGTGCATTCATAATATAATTGGAGCAACTTTATGTAACTGGAATTAAACATTTCATTGACTTCAGGCTGGAATTGACTTCATCTGCTTGCAGATTGATACTTTCTTTTCTTCTTTTTTAAATCAAGCACGCATTCTACACCACTCATCTGCTTTAGTTTGGGAAAACATCTGCATTAGCCACTGTAGTAATGGTTTAAGATTATTTAATCCCATTACTTATACACTTCATTAGCCTGAGTGAATTGTTGGCAAGGGTTCAGTAAACTTCCTACATTGGGAGATAAAAGGATAAAAAAGGAAAGGGAGAAGGATTCTGTTCCTCATTTTCTTTCAAATTTATCTTCTATCTATTTAGGGATAAAGGAACGATAATTGCCTGGTTGCATCTGCGTTTGTATGTTCTGTGATACGGCTTTGCAGCTCTGAGTACAGAGGAAAGAGTAAACGTTTAATAGCTTCCTTTTATATAACCAGAAGGGGCCTTTAAATGTTTATCCATGCAGTCCACAAAAACATGGTTATGGAGTTAACCCAAAACACGTCTGGATCCATCTGCTGCTGCACATGCGGGGAAAGGATGGCAATGCTGATGGGGCTACATATGTGTAGCTGGACAGCTGGTACTGTGAGTGGAAAATGGGAAGCAGGAATCTGGCAGTCCGATTCAGTAAAGAAAAACAAAAACCCAAGCACACATTAAACTCTTAAATGGAATGTGGAAGAAACAAGTGTTGGGAGCCTCTGTCTTGGTGCCTCTCGGAAAGCTCAGGACTCTGCTGTGTTGAAAGTTAGATCTACGAGGGATCTAGGCTTTTGCCATGCAGCTGGCTTTAGGCCTTAGGAATTTGTGTCCTAGAGCATATGTCTCATTGATTTTTCAGTGGAATGAAGCCTGCATTGGTTTCACTAGGATAATGAATGCCTAAGTACACTGAAGCTTTGAGCTAGGCTTGCAAGTAGTTCTTGCAGATGAATGAGAGCCTTAAATTGATGAGGCACAGTCTGACTGCTTTTGTCTTTAGATGCCCTTAGATGTGTGATGCATTTATACTGAACTCTCAGAGTTAATGACCTGCTTAAAATCTAGCCTGTCTAGCCATAAGGATTCTGCTGAATTGTGGCCTCTGATTATTTTTGTCTTGGTTCGGGTTTTTTCTGTTTCTTTTTGTTTGTTTGCTTGCTTGGTTGGGTTTGTGGGGTTTTTTTGTGTTTTATTTTGGTGGGTGGGTGTTGTTCTTTTTGTTTCCCAAAGTCCCTGTATCAGAAAATAGCTTGGATACTAGGGACCCTAGATCTGTAGAAAGTCAACGGGACTGAAGTATCTTGGCTCAGATTCCTCTGGACCTGAATTCCCATGGAAGGTGTAGCAGGTATGACTGGCCCAAGACTGCACAGCTAATTTACGGCAGTGGCCAGCTGAGAAAACAAGGTTCTGTTTTCAGGGTTCTCAGGTGGTGTAAATGTGAGTAATTCAGTGAAACTTATTTACTGGTCTACCTAATTCACACTGATTTTTAGCACACCATTCCTGTTTTCCCAAGTTGAAAACTCTTGACCTGTTATGCAAGCCATAGAGGCTTTGTTTATATAAAGAAAATAAACTAACACTTGCCTAGTTGTGATATATAAATTCTTGAAGTCTTTGATTATTTTTTAATAATTCACTGGTGTGGCTTGTGGCCTTATGCACAGAAAAACTATGCACAAAAACAAAAATAAATGTTTTTCAACAATTAGAATTGGCTAATCTTCTCAGTTTGTTGTGTGACTCTTCTTAGTTGTGGTGTAGTGAAGCCATAATTAAGATTACTGTCAAGAGCTGTATTTAATTACTGGTTAGTCAGTACCAAGCCTAAATAGCCTGCAGAAGGGTTTTCTTTGTTGTTTTTGTTTCTGGTTTTATTTATCAGTGATCCAATTAAGATGAAATTCTCCAAAAGTCTGAATTAACATCTAAGGAAATAAATCACCTGTTTGAAAAGAAATATTTTTCTTAATGGGAATTTGAGTGAATTTCTTTCACACAAAAATCCTCCCACCCAAAATCCCATCAGTATCATTTCCTGTTACATTTTCTCAGTGCAGCAAGTTCTGTTGCCAATGTGTTTGCTGGTTTTGCTCTGCATCCAAGGATTCTTTCATTATTGATGTTATTTCTAAAAGAGTACCAGTCTTCTCCATTAAGACACTTCTGCTGAACTAAAAGCGACTGTAAAAACTAAAGTGTTAATAGGAGACAGATGTTTCCCAGTCATTATGACAGTCAAGTTAACATCTGAAATACCATGATAGGGTTTCCAGTGTAAGCAGTGCACTGCTGTGCACGTGATGAACGCCGTGTCTGCACGATGTTATCAGTATATTTTTCCCCTCCCTTACGGGGCAAAGTACTGACGAAAGAACATTTGGTTTGCTTCCTCTAAGTAGTTGAAGAGATTTTAATACTGGACTTAGAGGAGGGAAAAGGCTAAGAGTAATATCAGTGGAACTGTTGTTCTAACAGCCTGAAGAGCAAGATGTTCAAGCAGAGCCAGCTGTCCGCTGTCCAGATAGTGTGTTATCGTAAGGACTGAACACAAGGTTAACCAGACACACCAGTCTGGCAAGAGTGATGCTGCTGTTTTGTGAATGGGCTGTTCTTTGATGTCCAGATAACTTTCTCCAGGAAGTAGAAATTTTCCTCCATTCTTAATCCGCTCTCTGGCAGTCCAGTGGTTGGCAGCTGGAGATGTGCACTCCGAGGAGAGGGCTGGGAGGGGCTGAGCTCCTGCAGTTAATGCAGAAAGGACCAAGATCTTGCAGATGCTCCTGGCCTCTGAGGGTTTCTTCTGGTGTGTCCAAGTTAATGTGACTCGCTTGAGGAGAGGGCCACTGTGTCTGGGAAGGGTGCAAGAAAGCAGAAATAACCAGGGTCAGATGAAAGAGAAGTTGTAGGCTAGCAATGATGAATGATTGAAGGAAAAGAAAGAAACCCTCATGTCTGTCAAGCCAGAGCAGGGGAAGTGGTGGGTATGCTCTGCAGCACCCTGTGGAGACCCAGGGTTCGAGGTTTCCTGTTTCTGCTGGGCACTGTGAGATATTGAGGACCTTATCTTAAACCCATTCCCAAAGATCACTGACAAGGATTTTTTGCAGGTGAAATTCATCTTTCCATAGTACTAAAGCTGTGGAAGTGCCTGAAGGAGGAAGAATTATGCATGGAAGTCATGCCCTGATTATTGCTGTTCCCCCAGCTTTAAACTTGGGATCATAGTGCTCCATCTTTTTTTATCCTTCTTCTTGGCCCTTCCCCCTCCTTGCTGCCCAATTACTTATTTTGTGAGCAGAAAAAAGTATTTCTTAGAGGGTTTTTTTTCCTCTTACAATCTTCTAACTTCCTGGCCTGTCAGTGGCTGTAGTTCAATAGGGAGATAGTTCAGAACAGAACACAAGAGAAATGCTAATGTTTTAAGAAATGCTTCATCTAGAGCCAGTGGTGCCATGGAGCATCCTGGGAAAGCTTAAATTTGCCAGTCATTCTAAAATGTCAGTGTTAACTCAATTTATGCTCATTGAAATCTTTGGTGAGACTGCTGTTGGCTTCAGTGTGGCTGTTATTGTAAACCTCACCATGTGTGCACGTGAGTGTGGTTGGTTGAAAGCTGTGCAAAAGCAGCTTCCTGCAGCACATAGGGTTTAAAGTGTAAGGTTGTTCCCTGCAGTATAACTACGTCTATTTTTAAAAATAATTCCGCAATTTGTAAGCAGGGATTACAGCACTAATTTAGCAACTATGTAACAATTTAAATTGGACCAGAAAAGAGAAACTATAATTTAAAGATTTTTTTTTTTTATGATACAAGTTTTCTTCTTTTTAAAGTAAAAAGCCCTTTATTCTTGTTTTTGTCAAGCAACGTATTGAATTTGAGAGTAATTTATGGAAAGTGCTGCCAGCATGGTATTGCAAGTGCTCCACAATTTGAATTTAAACTGCTCAATGGGATCATTAAGACTATTATGCCTGCTTTCCAAAGAGTTTGAATTCAAAATGACAACTGGAACAAAAATATAAAATAAACTAAAGAGAAGTCACGCACTCTTTGCGTGGTGGAATTTTTCTGCCCTCGAAATATTTCATTGAGATCAATGCTGCTCTTCAATCCTCTCCTAGAAAAAAGCTGGTGTTGCTAGTTTTAGTTCGGTGCTCCTGTGTGAGTCATCGGCAGCAGGGAGCTGAACCTGTGACCCATGGATCGAAAAGCATTAAGGCTCAGCTCCCGTGGCACAGAGATGGAGCTGGGCTGTGCCAGGCAGCAGCAGGCTCAGCCCTGGGTATTTCTTACCCTCCACAGAAGTGGTCCATGGGTGTAGCAGCCACAGAACAGGTCCAGAGTTTTGGCTCGCTCACAGGTGTGTTTTATTCCCACTGATTATTGCATTGATAATGTTGCTAGTCTGCACCCAGTTGGTAATTCCTTGGGAAAAACATCCTGGCAAGGGAAATCTGTTACGTCTAGTAAACTGATCATTTGCAAAAGTGAAAATTTGTAAATCCCTTAAGAGTGTAACAGGCCTTTCTATTGATACCACCCAGCAGCAACTGATATAAAAAAATAGAGACGGAAGGTGGAGGAGGAGTGGTGGCCATGAGCTCAACTCTACTACTTTGAATGGTAAATGTTCTTGTGCAATCAGGGCATAGATAGAGGAGGACAGGATGCTATTGCATAAGCTGCACCTGGAGCTTCCAGGAGTCCAAGTGTAGGAGGTACAAATACTTGTGAGAGAATATGTCGATGAAGCAGCTTCTCTCAGAACTGGGACATCTGAACTTAGCTGACCCTGTGGAAGACTGCATCTGTTTTTTCAGTGGCCTACCAGCTGTTCTAGGGGATGGGTCATGCCTCTTATTTTGTCACGAGGCAGGGGAAAAGGTTCCTTTTCAGGGGTGGGTAGGTAGGGGAGTCAGCAGAGGTCTATAACCTCCTTTCTAAACTGGAAATATAAAGAAAGAGGAGAAAGTGTGCCATGAGATGATGAGATAATGCTTTACAGGAACTCCTCTGTGGAGATCCAGAGGCTCATATTAAAGAAGACAGGGCCAATTCATCTTGTCCAACAAGGACAGGACAAGAAGTCTGCAAACCAAGCCTGTAAGAGGGAAAATTCATAGTGTTCTTGGAAGACATGAGAGTGAGCCTGCCAAGAATTGCACTGGGCTCACCTTGGTGTTGGATTCTGAGACCAATATACCTTGGTGTAATTGACTTTCCAGAAAGCTGACTAGAGTGTTTCTTTAGAGGAAGACCAGCTATGGATTGCAGAGGTAAAGCAACTTGATGCTACCAGTGAGAATAGTGTCATGAGTGGGATATTTTTGGAAAAGTACCATAGTGCTGGACAGCATTTTAATAGATAGATCTGTGTTGGAAGATGGGGCATGAAGTGCTAATTAACTATTCACTGATGTCTTGGTGGTGCAGAGTTTTATTAGGTATGGATCACTTTTCATTCCTTTCCGTGGCTCCTATTTAAAAATGTGTCCATGTTAGGTGATGACTCCTCCTCCACACCTGGGCTTGTTTGAGACTTTTGTGATGGCTTGCTAGATTCCAGATCTTTCCTCCTGTGTGTGTTGGCAGCCATAACAACATAAATTGTAGTCTTGTCTCTGCCTTGTGTTTTTATAATTAGGGGCATTTTTCATATTTTGACTTGTACATTGATTTGACATGTACAATCTAGAAAAACTGTACCATGGGAAATGGAGAGTTCTTAGTGACTGAGAAGATGACACTGTGAAGGACCAGCTGCTGCCATTCAGTGAATTTCTCACCTCATGGGGTCAATTCCACTGACCAACTGTATATTCTTTGGAAGAAAATAGTCTCCCTTTCTGCAGGACTAATGGGATTTTATGGCTCCTGGGTATAGATCCACTTATGGATCATACTACAGTAGAGGGGATGGTGAAGTAATTTAGCAATGGCTTTTAGCTGTGTGTTGAGCTTTCCCTATAGAACATATCCCGAAGCTTACTGCCTTTGCAAGTTAGCAGAAATGGCTTATAAGGAAAGAATAACATCTTTGTAGTATCTTCCTCATTTGCAGTCAAGTGTAGATGAGTGTTGGCAAGTTACAGCATTCATCTCTTTTCTTTCAACTGTACTTCACCCTGTCCTCAGTGAACTGCTTGCTGCTTTCACCCTTTGCTGCCCGAGCAGCATCTGGAGATCCCAGTGTAATAAACTCTCATTGTGGTGTGTCAGTGAATCAAAGTCTCTGCCTCCAAAAACCTTCTCGGTAAACAGCAAGTCTATGGAAAAGGCAACAGCACTGCCTCCATATTGCAGATGGGGATCTGACCCTAAGAAGTTTAAATGCAGTTTGTTTAGATCATGGATCTCTATTGCTGGAAGCCTTCAAGGACAGGTGGGATAAACATCTCTTAAGAATAGTTAAGATCTAGGCATGGGCAGAGTCAGAGATGTTTTCTAGCCTTGCTTGTTCTTGTTCTGAGCTTGAGTGACCTGTCCAGGACCACAAGCACATCCTGCACTGTACAGCTCAGGTTTTCCACATCCCGATTTTCTATGTAGTTTCAGTTCAGCCTGCAAAGATCTTTAGGTGAAGGAGTTAGCTTTCTTTTCTTCTGGCCTTGCAGCCACTGCTGTTTAGAGACTGGACATGAATATGAACAAACATCTGAAAGCTGAGGGAAAGCTCTTGGAAAACCCAGGAAGGTGGGAGGTAACCTGACTGTGTTCCTTTTCATGTAGTCCTACTGCTTGCTTGTAAGTCTGCATAGTTATTTGTCAATTCAAACTGCTGAAGACAATTATTCAGGAAAGACTGTGATTTATTTGAAATTGGACCTGTAATTTAGGTGTGTGTTTCCATCAGATCTGTGTATTATAGAGCTCTGTCCTTTCTAATGCAGTGATGTCAAAGCACTGCAATGTCCGGACAGAAAAAAATAGGAGCTCACTGAAGTAAACAAACCATTAAGTACTGGTTATTTTTACCAGAGCTCCTGTGCAGAGCTGCTGGCAAAACTGCACAGGTACTGCAGTACTTGTGGGTGACAGAGCCAAGTCTGTCCTGAAATGGGTATGTTTGTATTTAGCAGGTATGGTTTCCTCTGAGGTGCCTTTCAGAGAACAAAGTCTTGTCTTGCTCACTCTCAATTCCAGATGCCCTCTTCCTTCAGTCCAGACAGTGATTTGCAGGCCTGAGTGCCAGGGAGGCCAGCAGGCCCTTGCAGCATGCCACTTGAGCCGTCTCCTTGGTGAAGCCACACTCCAAGGAATTTGCTCTGGCAAATGCTCAGCCTGTGAGTCGATCCTCCCTCTAGTGTCTGCCTCTGCTCTTCACTCCAGGACATGATTTGCCTGCATGCAATGTTTGTTTGCAGTGGAGGAAACTGTTTAACTTGCCATCACGCACACAGAAACCCCAGTGGGCTTGGGAGATTTCTGGTTGGAAAAAAATAAAATTATGCCAGCATAGAGAAAGTGCAACAAATGGGAATGGTGACAGGAGAAAAAGTTTATTGATTCTAAGAGTATGGAGAGCGGTACTCACGTAGGGACAAAGCAAATTGTAAGACTGTTGTTTCATCTCATCTGCGTTGATTACAAAGCTGGGGGCCAAGTACAATATTGACAGAAGAGATAAATCATCCTCTGGGGTATTTTGGGCAGAAGTAAAACCAGATTTTAGCTCAACTCTGATGCTGTGGCATTTGCTGGGGACAAGAGATTATTGTGCACTGGTAGGTAGCAGCCTTCAGAGGAGCAGAGAGGTTGATGTGGTCAGTGGGGCTGGCGGTCCCGTGGTGTGTGCCCACCTCTGTGTGGGTTAGGCAGGGATGGCACGTGGGTGAGCATGGAAATGATGGGACATCTGGGTTGCTTAAAATGAGTGATGAGAGCTGTTCAGTGTTGTCCCTGCTGTTCCCTGGTTGCTGTTTCCTGACAAACATTTGACATAGAAGCACCATGTAGGTTTTCCACACCAAGCTGATGCTGTAGCTCTCAAAGCAGACTTACCACGCAGCTCTCTGAGGCAGCGCAGAAAGTACAGGCAGGTAGGAACTAGTGGCAATTTTTATGTTACATGTCCATATTTCCAAAGGCTTTTGTTCTTGTTAAAAATGAAGCTTTATGGAGGGGGAAAGAAGTAAACCAAGAATCTTTGTGACCTCTTTGTTCTGAGGTTATAAAGCACAGATTTGATAGTCTTTAGTCACTGTAGGAATGTGCTCCTGCAGATGCTGGCCATTGAAAAAAGTCTTTGTATTGTTTCGATTTTTATTTTCTTGCTGAAGTCAATCTACTAATGCGTGATAGTTTAAGGCTGCAGCTCACGGATGCAGTATTTGCATCCTTGCTGTTTGACTCTAACATTGAGTGGCCTTCCAGATTCTCACATCACTTAATGTTCTTTATCTAGGCGTTTTGTCAAAGTGCTTCAAAGATTTAAAAAGTAATGGTTATTGTGCCCAAAACCTAAAGGTTGCTACTGACCAAACCCAGATATTTTTCCTTGTTTGTGAGGAGAAATACAGCAAGAGGGGGAAAAATAACAGTGTTGAAATGTAAATTAATTCTCAGATGTTATCAGGGGTTGAGATTTTAAGTATGAATATTCCATTAGCTCCTGACAAGGTAGTTTTTTGTTTAAGGTCGTGTTTGAACCAATACACCATCTTGGCATTCCACCAACAAAGGTATCTGTGTAAATGCAATCTGTGTTCAAGCCAGACAACACTTTAAAAAATTTATTTAATATTTCCTACAGCAAGCCATCTGTGACTGGTCATATTTTAGGAAGCAAATGAACATCATAGCAACGTTCGCCAATCTCTTTGAGTAACTTCTAGACTTTCTAAATTAAATATGCTGCCAAATATTTATGTTCTGTTGTGAAAAGAAAAATATTTGTTTGACATCCCAGTCTCCCTGGCAATTTGCAGTCGGTTGCTCCTCTGAGGAGCTGTGCTTTTCTCATGGGTGCTGCAGGGCCAAAGAAGGGTGTGGGCATCCCTGAAGGTGCCTTTTGGGCTCCTCATCAAGGAGTAGGGGCAGCTGCAGCACGATGGGGCTCTGTGGGGGCTGAGAGAGGTTGAGCCCTGGGTCTTCCCATGGAGGGTGTGACAGGGGCTGCTTGGGGGCCAGGTTGTGCCCAGTGCTGACACTGGCAGGTCGGAGGGTGGTGGGATAGGCACAGGTGGCCACCACAGCATTCCTGCCAACGTGCAAAAGACTCAAGAGTTCCCGGAAAAGCCAAACGGCTTTGCAGGATGTCTTCCAGTGCATCTGCCACATGCGCTGCAGCCATCACCAAGGCAACCAAGTTGCCAGAATTTAGCAGCAGCAAAACAGAAGAAAAGATCCGATGGCCGAAATCATGGCTGCTAAATGCCCTGATGGAGCTGAGCCATGCTCTAAATCATATCTATTATTTAGTAATAATTTTCACAAAAGTCTTATTTTTTATCCTGTTCCACAGATTTATGGCTGGCTTAAACTTGATCATTCTAAAGTAGTGAAATGCTTTTGTTCAAGGCTCAGAAATCAGTGTTACAGGTACTAGTAAACAAGTAAAATGTCTGAAACTATCCTGAAATAGTGAATTCTGTTTTGGAAAGGCTGAGATGTTCTGAAGAGTCCCTGGTGTCATAGCACCAATTTTTATTCAGTACTCATTTGAAATGGTCCATATAATTTGCCTGTACTTACCACCTTGTGGCTGCTGCAGCCAGCAGAAGCCCAGGTGAATCATCAGCCCATAACCTGTCCACAAGTGTCTATCACCTATAGGATCCATATATAGAACATGCATATTCTTATATTCTGGAAAGAGGCCCTTGCAACACCGAGCCGGGAGAGAAAGCAGTCCTGATTTGCTCTATTACCTCTGACAGTTTTACTTTCACTGTGGCATGGCAATAAGATTAAAGTTTTATAGCAATATCACCTCCATCCAGACAAAAAAAAATTAAACCTCTCCTCTCCGGTACTTAGATTTCAAACTCTTTTATAGAGCCTCTGCATCTGTTAATAAAATCCTTAATTCATTTTGAACATTTTTGTGTCACTTTGGATAAAAGTTTAATCAGATAGAATTATTGCCCTTCTAATATTCTCTTAACCTTTGCATTTTAGACTTAGACCATATCATTTAAATTTTAAAATCACTCTTTTATAGACTTGAATGCCCCCATCTCTTTTTTAGAGGGTACTTTTGCATGAGAATGCTGTAGTCTGTCTTGAGGTCATGTGAAAACTTAAAAGGCTCTAATGCAAGCACTGCTCACTTTCTGCTGAAATGTCTTGCATGCCCTATTAATTACTTTAATGGTGACATGCTGGTTTAAAGGAATTCTTTATTAGTGCCACTAAATCTTTTTTTTTATTGTTGTTTAAACACTTTTTCTTTCCTTTACGTAGATGTATTTAATCCTTTCTGTCTTTAAAATAAATGAGTGCGTAACTCCACACAAGGCGTGACATTTCCATCTTTCCTTCCCAGGAGGGTGTAGGGAGGACTTTTTTCCCTTGTCCACATCCCACTAGAGACATGCACATCTGTACTGTCTGTCATCATGTTAGATTGTTGTGGTGGAAGTAATTTTTGAAATCTGTCCTCTCTCTTTCCAGAAATAATATACAGTGAATTTGCTTTTACTCTTCCAGGAGGTTGAGATTGTAGAGGTCAGTTTGGATTTTTTGTTGAAAGTGCAGCACTCCCAGTTCAAGAGAGGATTTGCTTATGTTTGAGCCTTTTCCTAGTACAGACGACATACTGATTTGCTCTACTCAATCTGAACTAAGTATTCTAGTAGTCCATTTTAACTTTAAAGATGTATAGCATTCACTATTTATTTATAGAGCAGCCCTTTTGCTGAACTAGCTAGCTGGTAAAGCACTGGCATCCATGCCTGCAGCTGGATTTTAGTCTATCAGATTTTTATTTTGTTTAAGGTGAAAGAATTTTACAAAATATCTATTCTTGATTCATATTAGTTGCAGATTTTCTTGGTCTGGGGAAGGGAGGCGAGATGTGAGAGAGAAAATATCATCAGGACCTGGCAAAACTTTTTCAAAAGCGCATAAATGACTGAGGAATTGGCTGCTTTTCATTTGCTAACCCGCTCTTGACAATGAGACTTAAACTCTTAATAGTAAGTCATCTTATTCTTTAGTCACTTTAGAAAGTGTTATGTCTCCAGTAACCACTGATGGTTTCACGATGGGACTCTTCCACGTTTGAGATACATAAGTAAACTTCACTGGTTTTAAAGAAAATCAGAATTGATTGTTGAAAATCTTGTGAAGAGGTTTCACCAATAGCAACTAGTTTTTTCTTTGCTGAGGGAACAGTGGTTTAGGGCTTGGGGTTTTTTTGTTGTTTTCCTTGGGCAAAATATGAAAGCTTGTGTTACACTGTGGGGTTTCTCTTGACCTCCCCTCTCCCAGATGACTTCTGGCTCCTAAAAACATCTGTGCCCAGCTAGGTGACAGAGTTCCTGCACAGCCCTCCATGGCTAATGTATACCTGTACATACACACAGACTTGCACAGGAAGAATCTGGAAGCCTGAATTCAATCTGAAATTATTTGACATTTGCCTGGGAAAGGTATTCCTTCCTCTCATGGACTTTCCCTCAGGTTTGTCCAAATGGTCTTCAATTATCAGTAGCATATTTTGCTGTTGAGTGGATGGAGCCTTTTACAACTGCTATTTTAATTTTGGGAGCAGGCAGTATACTTATGCACTTATATGGTACTAAAGGGTACCTTTTGCATTTTCAAACTTTGCTAAATGGCACCCTTTGCATTTTAGAATAAGTAGCTAATTAAATGGCAAGGCTGAGTGCTGTTTGAGCCATGGCTTAGGGTCACTCTAGCTTAGATACGGGACTGGATCCTACACAACAAATTAGTCTGAGTTATGGGCCAGCTCCCACTGATCCCAATTTGAATGTTTTCTTTTAAATTAATAGGAGCTGAATCCGATTTGTGGTGCCTAAGACAATGGCTAATGAAAGACATGAGATATAGACCCCATCTCATGAAGTGATCCTCTTGAGTGTGTGAAGCATCTAGACTGGCTTGATCAAAAGAATTTTCAATTTCTGCTTTTTTAAATAGAAGTAAGGAAGATTCAAGTGAATTTTAGTGGAAATCCCCTAAAATTAACTGAAAAGCTCAAAACATACTTTTCCCCCCTTCTAAGCTTGTTTCTTTCCCTTTTCCCTCATGGATACCTTGTTTATTTTTTAAATAAATAATCATATTTTAAAGCAGTGTAAATAAATTGCAAAGTGTGCTCCAATGGGGTGGATAAATATATTCCATCTGCTGGGGAGTGATTATTAAATAATTCACCAGTGGCAAACCCAGGAGTGGTTATCCATTTTCCTCTCATTCATGGGTAATTTTTTTCTACATCCCGTAGGAGCTCATTATGTTTTCTTTGTACATAATGTTTCATAATTTTAAAATCTGGCACTAACCCCTCCATCTACAGATTCTTCAGTTTTTCCTAAGTATTTGTGCATGTGTACACATGTATGTATTGGCAGAGGAAGATATTTGTTTTCTTTCTTCCTTCTTTTTTTTTTTTTTTCACGTTGAGAAAAGGTGAGCATTTATGCATGAAGTGAGGTGGGGAATTGGAGGCAAATTTCCTCCTGTGCAAGGGTGTTTGCTCTTGCACAGATGGTGGATGGGTCACATCCCTGGTCTTACCCTTGAGTGGGAATCAACAGGACTTTGGGGCTGTGGAATCAATATGAAGCTCATACTTCAACATTTATAAACAAAGGAATAGGAAACAAGGTGAGAGAGTGAGGCATTTGAAGAGCCCTGTCTCCTTTTTCTCAATGTTAGGAAAAATTTGGTTGTCTTCTAAGGGACCAAGAGTGAGCCCAATGAGCCTGGTCTGTGGATAAGCAGCGAACAATTACCTGATTTAAAACTGGAGCTATATCCTATCAGTGGGAAAATTGCCACAGATATGTGCATTTAGTGGGCTTTGAATCTGACCTTAGGGGAAGAGTTCAGTTCCTCCTGGTAGCCAGAAGACCCAAAAGCCTCTGTGGGCTTTGATCAGGCAGGGTGGGCAGCTGGGAGGAGAACTGGATGGGGTTGACACATAGCAGGGTGCTGCACACAGTCAGGAGCTGGCACCTCCAGTGCCAGATCCAGTTTCAGAAATGGTCATGTTCCCATGACAGTGTGTGCAGCACAGGGCGGGAGGTGAGGGAACACCATCCCATCCTGCAGCCACCCACTGCCAGTGCCCAAGGCACTGTGGTCAGAGCTGGGCTCTCCCCAGGCTGGAGGCAGATGGTTGCAGTTAGAGGACAATCACTACCTCGGTGCTAAAATGTTTGATTAGCCACAGGAAATTCTTTCCTCAGCTAATGAAGACAGGAAGGTAAAAGTGTCTCTTAATGCTTCCACTGTTTTTCCTAGGGAGTTGAGTGAATCTGGCTGCATTCATAGAGGGGAATGGCAATCCTATTCCCCAGCAGGTAATGATCTCTGCTGTTCTCTTGCACGTGTCTAGATGTCCATACTGTTGGCCAGAGAGGAACAAAACCCTCTCACTGTGATCTAGGGAGCTGTTTTATTTCTCTTCTCCCTCTTTTTCACATTCTGTGTAGGAACGTGCAGGCTCTGGGTTTCCGAGGCAGCTGGGCTTTGTACTAAGCAGAAGCAAATAGCTTTTCTCTGGGACAAAGACCAGATCCAAACAATTTGGTTTTGGCTATAATTTCCATATGATTCTTGACCTGGAAACTCCTCCTTTTGTTACTCTGCTAATCCCTTTTACTACCTGGGGAACAGGTTTGGGGAGGAGA
Organism: Vireo altiloquus; assembly: GCA_013396875.1. Lineage (NCBI taxonomy): Eukaryota > Metazoa > Chordata > Aves > Passeriformes > Vireonidae > Vireo > Vireo altiloquus. The sequence continues at coordinate 1,311,453 of VZRF01005175.1, read as the reverse complement.
GGGGAAGTAGTCCGGATGTGAATTAGCAGAACCTTGATATTTTGCGTGTTTGTGAAGAAAGGCTCTTCTTTCCTTTGCACTTCCCAAGGTGATATTCTGCATATTTCCATCCCATATCTCCATCATAGTCAAAGCCAGAACAACACTTTCCATGACTGATTTCTGTGCAAAACATGAGTTTTGCTGTGCTCAGTGTAGGATTGGAGTGCTGCAACTACTGAGGCTGGCTCTGGCTCTGAGCAGAGCTGGGCTCTTCATTTCCTGCTCCAAATGATCGGTAATTTTCACTCCTAGAAATGGTGCTTCAGGATGGAACAGCACAGGGAAGATACTCTTCAGGTGAAAGAACAGTGTTGAATGATCAGGTTGAATATAAAGTTGCAGAGTAAATGAGCAGTGTGTTCAGTACTGTGCGCATCATGGACATGTGAAAGAAGTTGCATCTTGCAGAGCAAGGGCTGGAGGACAAGCTGAGGTGTGCTGGCCAGTGTGCCAGCTGCAGGCAAAGTTGTGTGAACTGAGGGTTTGTGAAGCTGCTCTAATTTAAACCTCAAGAAAGAAGCCAACTGTGGACTGGAATGGTGTTTGATGGATCTGACAGGAGCTGGGGAGTACAAAATTATTGCCATGCTGGCTCCTCTGTGCCCAAGGCTCATCCTTACATTAGCAGTTCTCCAGCTGTACAGCATGGGAGACACCTGTGTTCTTGCAAACCCAGACTGCTGGCACTTCCATCAGGGGTGCAGTTGAATTCTGTGTTGATTGATGTCCTTGATATTAACCAGATCTGCACACTGCCACTTGAATGGAGCAGGAACAGCAAGCTCAGTTCTTTAGAAACCTGTGCTTAGATGTAGATAGACATTTCCATGATGTCCTTTTTTCCTCTTACATGCACATGCTGCCTCTCCCTCTTGCTGTGTTCAGGTCTCTAGGTCCTTTTTGTGTGGATTTCTTGTCTATGATGGTGATCCAGTTGCTTTTTTGCTCTCTGTCAAGCACATTCAGAGTGAGAGAAGTGCTTGGCTCAAATGGGCAGGGTAAGTCCAAGGGCAGAGCTGGGAAGCTGCCTGGAGCTTCCCCACACCCTGTCCAAGGTGTACATACATAACCCAAGCACCTCTTCGTGCTGCTGTTTCTGAAATGGCCCTGCTGGCAGCCCCTCTGCCTGAATGCCAGAACTCTCCTCACGCTGACACAGAGCCGGGCACTGGTGTGCTCTGTAGCCTGTACTGCAATGTGCCTTTAGGAAAACTGTAGTTGCCAAATGTTTCTGTTTTTACATGAAGCTATTCCACCGAGGTTATCTGATTTTTCTCCGGTGCTGAGAAAAGCAGTTGAATCAGACAAGAGACCTTGTGGGTGGAATACATTATGTCCAAAAATCAATCATAAGGTAAGGTAGGAATAGAATTGAGTTTATTTACAGTCTGTTGACTTTTATAGTTAGCACCATTTATTAGAGAAGATGAAGAAGAAGAAGAAAATTAAGCAGAGGGCAGGAAAATGTTTCTTTGTGATATTTTTGTGCCTGGCAATGGAAAGAGATGTGTGTACGAGCTGACAATTTATCTTCTGCCCTGAAGAGAAATGACTTGTTCTCAAATGGGCATGAAATGAAATAGTGCAGAACACGATAGGAACTTTTCTGAGTAAATGGGTCAATTTCCTGTCATTCTCTCGATAATTGTATGTAGAGCACACTATGCTCCAAACACTGGCAAATGTGATTTTCTTTTTTTCCCCCTCCTGTTATTTTACTCCTCTTGTAAATGGGTGGAAAACATATTCCAATGCTGGCACTATTATAATCAGCTTTTGCCAGTGGCTAATAGCAGTCCATTTTCGGTGAATGCTTATTACCTCCAAGCAGTCCAAGACACTACATAATAACCCAGCACTGTGTAGACTGGTGCTGCTAGGAATGAGATGCAGTTATAGGAACTGCATTGCAAATGCCCCATCACAGCAGGAAATTTGCTTGTCCCTTTATCTTCTCTTGCCTAATTGCAAAATAAGCCCTGGTGTTCTAGCTGGAGAAGGAGCCTTGTTTGCCTTCCAGAACTTCCTGGTATGGTCAGGGACTTTCTGCCTCACTGTCACTTAGCAGGCTGATGCATTTTCCTTCACTTACAGCAGCCCTCGCTGTTACTAAGGGGACTGATGGATTCAAGTTAGACTCACTGAGGACTGAGCTGGTAATTTTATTTTGGATGTGGTTAATTAAAAATAACAGAAGTGCTGTAACAGGTGTCCAGTGGGTGACAATTAGAATCTCTGTGGCAGATTGGGTAAATCTCACTGGAATGGGTTAATGCAGTGACAGAGCTTCATCAGTGCCTTTGAACCTCAATCTTAGGGAAAGGGAGAGAATGTTATAGGGTTGGCCCTAAGGTCCTGGATTCTGGCCGTGGAAATACCTGGATAAATCCCAAATACTTGATTTCAATAAATTTTCTCCCTCTTCACTCCAAGCTAAGCAAGATGGAGACTTGTCCAGCCTATCTAATCATGCATAGTATTGTGCTCCTAGCTGGAGGTTATAGGAAGGATAAAAACACAATCCCAGCCTGATGAGGATTGCAGATACCTGAGCTGTGATATATCACCCGATGGGGCTACACAGCCCTGGGAGAGCTAAAACCCATCCCTGCCTCTCCAGTCAATTAGGGACAAAGTTGCCTAAGAGATGGATTTCAGCTGAAGACCACTGAGAACTTTTATTTTCACCCCAGTTACCCTCAAAATGAAAAATCTTATATCAGATGTTTTGAAGGCTAGAATCTAAAAACTTTGAAAGGAAACCCCAGGAACAGATTTTTCTTTTTTTTTACTCCCCACTAGTGAAAAGCTAATTTTCAAAAGTGTGGCAGGATCAGGCATTTCCCATGCAAATTTTTCATTTAGGAGGGGAAGTCAGGGGCCTTTCTGAAGCTTTAAACAACATTGTTTTTTCTTACTGGCTGTAACTAGAACTCTTCTGTGTATGCACCCTAGGGTCAGTGGCACCTTCTCTCTGTATATGCAGAACAGGTTTCAGTCCAATTCAGGTTGGATTGGGCCACAACTTGAAAAAAGTTATTGAAAGTTTTTCAGCCTCTTATATTCTTTTTTTCTAGTTGTTGCTTGTTTTTTCACTAGGATGGGAAAATGTCAGCTTTTCCTAAGTGTCTGTAAGAACAGACAGGTCTATTTGTCTTTTATGTATACTGTTGATGCAAATGAACCAGAAATAAGGATACACAGGACAGGTCTTCATCTTCTCCATCTGCTGTCAGGAGAGGAATTGATGTAGCAATCCCACTCTGTGAATCAGCAGTTGCTGAGGTATGCACACAACTGCTGGATGGAGCTGGCCCCGCTTGGCTTGTGCGTGAGGCTCCAGAGTCCTCACAAGTGATGAGGAATGGGAAGTAAATGATCTCTGACCTCCGTCAGAGGGAGTGTGGAGAAATGTGCGGTGTTTATTCCACCTGTCTTTGGAAAAGTGCAGCCCTGGAGGACTGATTCAGAAGACAGTTATGCTCAGTAATTCTGGAATAGCTCAGCTGCCTGGGATAGGATCAGCCCACTGTAAAAGCCACCGGGGGAATTGGGTCAGAATTCGGCCGTGCTGCTGCTTCGACCAGAGAATGAGTTCTAATGACTCTTACTTGGAGCAAAATAGGAAAAGATCAAGGGCAGAATTAGTCATTTTCCCCATGTTACATAACAATATTTTAGCAAACATTCTTCTCCCTGAACATTTAAATGCATTTCTTGAATAATCACCGAAGACAATGTGGTAATAATATGTTCCTGATGTGTTGGAGGCAAAGCATTTACTCTGGTTTTACTTTTGCAAAATATATTAAACTACTTAGTTTTTGCTGATGTTTACACACAGGGAGTGTGGGGGGTTGTTTTGGTTTTTACTGCTCTTTCTTTAAGGGAGCACAAGGGGATTTCTTTTAAATGGGTCTGATGCTTGTGGTGGAATTCATCCCGGATAACTTCATCTAGCTACGAGCCACGTGCTTGGGCTGACATGCATGTGCCTTGGGAGTGATGGTGGAGAGTTGTTGGTACCTCCTAGGGAAGGATATTTTAACTAGCCCTACCAGCAACTCTTGCAATCACCCCAGTGCTGGTGTCACCTTTGCTCGGTGTATTTAAGGCAAGCAGCATCTGAGTACCTAGAAAGTAGGTTTTCTTCCACCTATAGCTCCCACATGGTCTCGTTGTTTAGTCATGCTCTAATTCACTCTCTTTCAGGGCTGACTCCACCAGAAAAGGCAGTTCTGACCATTTTCTTTGACACAGCCAGGAAGAGAAAGTGGAGTTGCAATATGCCCAGATTGTTTTAAGTGGTTAGGAAATGGGCCCTGGAGATAAGTAGACCTGGGCTCTGAAACTGCCTCAATTGGAGGGCAAAACCACCCCAAAACTGCCCTTTCTTAGCTGTAGGGGAGATATGACAGAAAAGGCTTCTCCGGAAGAGGTCTTGTTGCAGGTCCTGCTGAAGCCAGCGTGCAGAAAATACCTGGGGATGTGCCAGAGAGGGTCAGGGGAGGGATGGAAGCGTTCCTTGGGATGATGAGGGTCAGGACTGCACTTATCTTCCCACCACGGTCTCCCAGCCTGCTCCACCTTCCCACTTGGAAAAATACAGGGCTAATACAGATGACTGCAAGAAGGAAGTGGGAAAGGGTCTCTCAGTCCATGGGAGGTGTGCTGTGGGCACCACAATGGGCATGGCAGCGCTGGAGGGATGAGCTGGATGGGCCACAATGTGAGCAAAAGTGGGTTAGGAAGGTGTGGTGTGATTTCTTTTCGCTTCTTCTTTCTTATTGTCAGAAAAGGATTTTACTGGGCTTGAAACTTGGATTAAAAAACATGTCTTTATTAGCTCCAGGCAGAGATGCATCCTGGAATCTTGGAAACCGTTTCACTGCTGTCTTTGGGAGGACATTTTGGCTTCCTAAGTTACAACATGACTGATATGTTCTATTTGGGTTTTTTGAGAATTTTTTTATATTCCCATGACTCAAATCCATTTGAAATTTTCCTTCAAACGATGTGTTTGTAATAGCATTGCACTGGATATTCTGGCATTGAGCAGTGGAGGATGGAGGAGTGTTTTTCCACTGCTACCACAGCAGCCTTCAGCTCAGTGTTGCAAAGCACAACTTCTAGCACAATCCACCACACTCAGTTAGGCTGACACTTCCCAGGGGGAGCAGGCACAGGGGTTTTGATCCACCAAGACCAGCATTGCTGAATAGATGCACCACAAAGAGAGGCACAAGCCTTGCCTTGTACTGTGGCAACTCTTTATGGCCTAAAATGTTCCACCTCTTCCTCTGCCTGAGTTTTGCTGCTTTAATGTGCTTAAATAGGATCTGTCCTTTAATGACATAATTGTGGAGGGGTCTTCTTCACCCACCCTTGGGTCCTTTGTGCTGTTCACTGACTGCATCTGTAGGATATTCACCCACTCTTCTGTCCCTGCACTGCAGGGGGTTGGTTTCAGGCATCTCTTATTTTCACAGGTAAATATTTGTTGGGCCAGAGCAAGACAGGCAGAGAGGAATTGGTGCCATTACTGTAAGGTCAAGCTGTTTGCTGGAGAGAGAGAGGACATCAGCCCTCCAGGCATGTTCTAAGAACACACTGCAGATCCAGCTCTGCAAACAAGATGTACAAGGACGTGTCCCATTTGTGAATTCCCAACAGCCCTGAGTCTCCAGCCAGCATTGAACAATCACCACATAAATGATTGTGTGAGTGCCTGGTGATGATAAATGGAGCCACCTCAGGGACTTTATTGAAAACCTACATGTTTTCCCTTCCTGCCATCTGCACCAGTGCCCCAAGGGCTCTGAGAACTGACTCTGCAAGCTCATTTTCCCTCTTACGTGCTGTTAGGGCAGTTGGGAAAGCCTGGAGGCCTGGCAATTCCCCGCGTGAGGAACATTCCCCACCACCACCAGGGTGCCACCATGGGAACACGAACACACCTCCTGATGCCTGAGAAAGCATGGAAGGCCACCTTGCTTTCTGGGAGCTGGGTTGCTTGAAGGGCTAAAAGGGGTAAAAACTTTTTTTTTGGGTTACTGCTGTCAGCTGACCCAGCTCTGATGCGCTTCTGTAAGTAGGCAGCATTTTCACATCTGTGCTGTTTGCTTTAACATGTCAAACAGCTGATGTTCTTGCAAGGTTTCCCTAGCTCCTTCCTCCCTCCTCTTTTCTTTTGTCTCCATAAAATAATACTGCTATAATCCAGTTTGACTCAGCAGGATCCCTTTCACGCTGGCTAATCCCCATATATAGGCATCAGTTCAGGGAGCTGCACCAGAACGCTGCAATATTTTCCCTACCATTTTGTTTAACCAGGATGACATTATTCAGACAAATTAATTCCTCCAAGACGTAAACTTGTTCTGACTGAGTGCTGCAGCAGCCTCCCTGAGAGCAACAAACCGTGATCTGACATCTTAACAGCTCTCCACACAGTCAGGGGGAGTCTTACATAAAGGATCTTCAGCTGTGCATATCTGCAAGGTGCAGCTGCCCCTTTCTGCAATAGATTTCTTTTTCAGAAGGTTTTGGAGAAAAAATATCTTTTTTTAGGAAGTGAATGGGATCTAAAGCACAACTAATTTTGGAAAATTCCTGGCACATAAAAACATAGGGGAGAGATTGCCTTACCCTCTGAAATCCTTCTAAAGATTTTAAAAATGGGGTTCTACTGTGGTCACTCTCCCTCCATTCTGAATTGAGTTCATCTTGCATGTCTGAGCTAACAGGTTGTGAGATGGGATTTACAAAGCTCAGGGGCATGTGGTGTGACAGCTGTGTGTGCCAAATAGCAGCACCTGTAGGAAAGGAAGAGGAAAATGGAGAGTCCTTCACCAGTCTCCCAAAAGAAGGCATTCCTGGTCTGCCTCAAAGAGAAGAGGTCCTAGTGTGAAAAATGGCCCTGTGGTGCTGCTTTTACCCCTATAGGGTGTGGATGAGCAGGTGAACTACCCTGTGCCCCTTTGTGACACCACGTATTTGGAGTGGTATGGCCAGGCTGCTGGAGCTGCGTTCAGCACTGGGTTTTCTGTCCACATTTCCCCGAGATGTTTTCCTGGCACTTGAGTTACCTCTTGTTCTCTAATGTCAGGGTTCTGGGAGCCAGCTGGGAAATGGGTTTTTCCTCCTCTTGCCTAGAGTATCATTATGTCCTTTCAGATGCCTGGCAGTCATTCCCCATTGGTGCTTCCTTAGCTCCTAGATCCAGAATCCAACAGGTCTTCTTGCTGGCCTCAAATGTGCCAAAACAGTTGAGGATACCCTAAAGCAGGAGGAAGGAAAGAAGAAATGTGATTAACTTAATGTAACAGAGGGTGAACTATTTGACCACTGTTCTGAGTCCATATCTCGCAGCCCTGGATTCTTTTCTGGGTTCTTCATTGCCTTATGTCTATTTTTCGCTCTGCTTGAGTTGCTTTACTTTGCATTAGTTATCCATTCCTGAGAAATGGATTGATGTTGTTTGTTCATTGAGACTTCAGAGGGCTTAGCTGACTGGATGGCTGTGGTTTGGGGGTGCTGGGAGCTTCTGGATTTCTCCCCTGCACCTTACCATCTCCTAGGCTAGCAAGGACAGCTAAGGGAGAACATGTTCTCTTCTCTGCAGCAGTGTATTATTGACAGAGGGCATCATTAGGAGCTCCTGGTACTCCACTTCACATACCTTAATGTAATATCATCAACATTCATTCAAACTGTTTTAAGATTACAGCAAGCAACTGTAACATCCAATATACACTGAATAATTTAAAAGGTTTTTAAAGTTGAAGCTTACAGAAATGGATTTACAGATGCATCAAACTACCTCAGATTAGTTTCAGAGGTTCCCCTCTCTCTGTATCAGCTGTTGCAGATGCTTCCCACTTTCTTCCCAAGGGAACTTTCACATCTTTTTCTCCTGGTTCTATTTGTGAAAGATCTAACATTAGGACTGCACTTTATTTTACACTGCAGTTTTGTCTTTTGGGGAATAGTCAGTCTTCAAGCTCTCTCCATGCTTTTATCCCTAGGATCATCTCTACATCGTGATTCTGAGCCCTTTACTTGCTGCAGACACAGGCTTGACCAGTAGCTTTGAAAATGTCTTTTAGACATTTCATATTATCTACACAATAACAGCCAGAGTGAGCTTCTTGCTTTCCAGGGTTTTGGTGGAGTAATTAGCAATTTATACTGTAGTGAGGTAAACTAGTTTTTCCTCACACTGAAGCAATTATTAAGTCTTTCTGGAAAATATTTTATACACTGAAGTTTTTATTTCATAATATGTGTGGAATAACTTCCATACATTATATAAACCCTGAAATATCATTAAATCACACAGCTTATTAATGGCTTCTGCTTAAGACTTCCCGTGATGGTAACCTGAGATAAACCATCTGTCCCCCAATCACATCTTTGGGACCAGTGCAAGTGTCCCTACAAAAGAAGCCATGTGAATGAGCATGGCTGAAGCAGTTTTCTAGTATGGTACTGCAGAGCTGTTATGCCTGATAGTACTTGATGCTTATCTGTAGTATGTTATTAATAACAAAGAAAAAAAAACCTGCTGATAAAATTAGTGATTTAGTAAGATGTCAGAGAAGTGGAATGGAGAGGCATGAACTGATGAACATCCAGGACTCATTTGAACAAATTGGTTTAACACACCCAGCTGTGAAGCTATCTATTTGTCCAGGAACAAAACCATCTTCCAGCACACTGGCTTTATCTCCAGGTGAAGATTCATCCTGCAAAGTGCCTTCTGTAGGAAGGATCAGGGCTTTCTGTACAGCTTATGGGAGCCTTAGCAAGCGGTGGGTCTGTGTCTCTTGACGTGTTCAGGCTATGCCTGGGCACTGCCGTGGAAGTCTTTGATTTAGTCAAACCTGTAAAGCGCTAGAAATCCTAAGTAGATAAGTTGCCAGGGATTCTGCACAGAAACAATGCTGGTATAGCACCAAGGACCTCACAAACTGTGGATTTGGGGTAGGAGTGGTGCCTTGTTTGGTTTTCTTTTTGTCACGTTCCCAAAAGTGAGCAGAAAGCCCAAGCACAGTGGGAAGCATGCACACAGCGTACTGACAAGATCCTTGTGTTCTGTACATGGCACTAGCTAACACATTCCTCCTGTTAGACCATTGCCACAGCAGGTCCAGATGTCAGTAACACCAGCTGATACCAGTGAAGAACAATGATTTATAGCCACTGGAGATTTGTCTGCTTTTGTTCAAGGAACAAGAAAAGGACTTGGAGGTAGTGGTTGGAGTGGTCAGCTGTCTAGGTCAGAAGAGGTAAAAGCTGCTGTTTTCAAAAATTGGCCTTCTTTCCAGCCATCTTGTGGTTTTTCTTCTCTGTCAGAGACTATGGGCTGCTTTGTTTTTTTCCAGGATGCTGAACATACCCCAACTCAAGCTGCTGGCTTGAAGTGTCTTTAAGAAAAGGTGGTTTGAATTAACCACCCTAAAATATAGACCATCCTACCCCTGAGCACACTTTGCAGTGTGTGACTGTTAAGTGTTTGGTCATTAAAAGGAGGATTGTACCCAAAGTGAATTATTGCATTAGGCTATGAAAAGATCAATTCTACACCCACCTGTAGTCACAGGAATGCCAGGCAAGCAGTGAAGTTTAAAGTGCGTGGAAGCAGGAGAATTAAATGGCAAAGACAAGCCTTTGGTATCCAGGTAGTATTTTCTTACCAGCAGATCTCAAAGCACTTTCCAAAGCCTGGTAAGAACTAGGATATGTGGGGTTAGATGAAGCCTGGAGCAAGTGCCTCATTTTCAGTCACACATTCCAAGTCTCGGCGCAAATATTTTTGTGTTGGGTTGCTTTCAAAAAAGTGCAGAAAGACCCTGGAGCCAGAAATGGTGTATAAAGCACACAGAATAATTAGCAACCTCCTGGAAACATGTGAAACTTTAATAAAACTTAAACTCCAGTTCTTTCCCACAGGTGGAGTCCAGCAGTACTGTAGGCAGTATGCACAATTAAGCTATTTTTATCCTCTTCACGTAAAAATGTGACTGTTAAAACATACGAAGGTAAAGCAAATGGAAAGCTTAGACTTGCCTGCATGCCATGCTCGTGTGAACTCGCTGCATTAGCCTGGATTACTGCTGAGCACTGTGTGCTCCAGCAAAGGTTTTGCAAAGGGAAATGTCTTCACCTACAAACCTGGCTTCTTAAAAAGCCCTATGACTTTGCAACTCCAGAAGATATTGACTTTCCCTGCCAACCACAAAGGGGAATAAATGACTGGGAGGGCTCAAGTAATTATACAAAGTGCCTGGATCAACTTTTCCATGGGGATCCTGTAGCTACTGGTCTGATGGCTTAATAATGTGCTTCTGAAATGGCTGCTTTCCACTGCTGTTTCTCTCTGGGGCCAGATTTCCAGCAAGACTCCTTAGCTGCCCTTGCAGAACTGGCAGGATAATGCTTGCTGGACTCATGCTGCATGTGAAGGAGCCAACAGTAACTTTTCCATAGGAAAACTTGCAGGTAGAGCAGAGCTGGACTAGGCTGCCCTAGCAGCAAACTGAGAAAGAGGATGATTCAGAAAGCCCTAGATAACTTATTTGTTCCCCACTCTTCACTGCTACTCCCTGTCCCTCTGTGGTTGTCCCTCATCTCTTTGGAAGCTGGTGTGGCAGTGCATGTGGGGTGCCAAATTTGCACCACCAGTGCAGCAACAAAATGTGATCCTTCCATTAGGAGACACCAGTACTTGTCCTTCTGGCCTGCATTCGCTGGATCACTCAGGTACATGAGCCACATGCTAATAACAGGCTGTCTTGTCTGTTTTCACCTGGATCTGGCCCATAGTTAGAGCCTGATGAAGAGTGGTCCTTCCTTCTGTTGTTTCTCATAGGTCCATTAAATCAGAAGCTGTGTATGGAAGGATGTGGTCCAGTTTTACTGTGCATGAGGTGCTTGGCAAAACGTGAGGGTCAGATTACTTTGGGTGTTCAGATGTTCTTGCTGGGGAAATCACAACTTCTTTCTGGTCCTCAGAAGGAAAGTTGGAAGTTGTATTTAGATGGAAATGAGCAATTCAGCAGTTACATTGGGCAGCAACCATTGAGGCAGGTGATCTCAGACCTTTTAAAGTACTGTGAGAAGCACTGGAGCATGGTCTTTTCCACTGTTATGGAAAGAAAATCCCCATAATGGAATGGAACAGTTACAGATCAGAATGGTCCTGCAATAATGTTGTTTTATCCTGTATATTCCATAACCACTGTGATTTCAGCCTAAGAGTCCATATACTGAAAGGATGCTATCGATGCAAGAATGGACATGTTATATAACATCTATTATACATTCAGTGTGTTTATATAAATGCATATTTCTTATGTAACTGTGTCACTAGGAAAACAGTGAGGTTAGACAAGTTGGTTTCTCCTGCCTTTGGTCCTCTGCTTCGCTTGTTGATTCTTAAGTGCTGTCACAAGACACTGCAGGTTGTGGTGCTGATGTGTGTGCCCAAGTGAATCTTTTCAGCAACTCCATTCACTTCGGGCTTTGCTGGGGTTTTTTCTCCACTGTTGTTTCTTTTTTTAAATGTAATATTTGGCTGAAAGCCTTTGGTGTGCTTTCACAAACTTGGGAGTAATCTGGTTAGTAAATACTAGGGACTGACAGTTGACTAGCACAGTGTTCAGTTGCTGTGATTTTCAACTTGAAATAACATCCAGGGCAGCCTCCTCAAGTGATGTAAAAGACCTGGTAAAGAAATGCCAACTGTCAGCTTGATTTTTGGTCTGCTCAGCTCTGACATAAACCTTTCTGACAGCTCAGACCAGTGTCCTTCATATTCCAAATTAATCCAAAATTTCTCATGGTAATGAAAGGAGAGAAATTACTTTAGAGTGCCTGTTTCCTGCTCTGAACATCCTTGACTAACCCTGCAGACACCAGAGAGTTACCACCTACTCAGACATGCCTGTCTGCTCTTGATGCAACTCTTGAGCTTATTTGCATTCCAATGGTTTTGCCATCCAAGGTCCAAGTCTCCATGTTGTCTGTACAAAATAGGAAAAGTGTTTGTTTTTTTTTTCTTAAGGGAGCCTTAGTTGTTCTAGATTGAGAGCAACAGATCAGTGTCAAGAGGTTGGATCAACTCAGCAGACAATTTTGTTGCAAGGCCTCTTCTGCCCACCTTTCCACAGCAGTGTCTTGAACAGTAGAGTAGCCCAAAGCTTCTTGTTTACTTTTCATGTATTCCAGGAAGGATCTGATCTATAATGTGGGTATCTCTTTGTAAGATTAGAAGGAATAATGTGCCATGATCCTTTCTCTCCCAGCTGTACAGCAAGATGAGTTCTAGCAGAAGCACCCTCAGAGGTGGGCAAGAGGTGCAGAGGCACTGATGTAAACCATCTTCTCTTGTCTCTGTCTTTGTGGATGAGGTTATCTCACAGTGGAGGAAGGAAGGTGATGGACAAGTTCCCAGGGGGGAACATTAGTGTCCAGCTTTTGCTTTTCTCACATCTCACTTGACCTCTTTGGGAAGTTCTCTTTCTGTGCGACACCTTGTCTGGGTTCTTCTTACATAGCTGTCTCAATTTTCTGTTTTGTGTCCCTACCTTGTCACTCTTATCTCAGCAGGTGGCTCAAACTTACTTTCCCATACCAGGAACCCAATCAAACATCCAGGGCATCTGAAAGAAAAGAATAGAGATGTCATTGCATCTAAAAATAATCCCAGTACCTGCTAGGTGACATATTTGACCCTGGACTTAGTCAGCAGCCTGGATTTATGTCCAGTTAGAGTCTGATTCTAGATAGAAGAATGGGTGTTGCTCCAGGGAATAATTCAATTCAAACCTCTGAAGAAATCCTGGCCTTCCCAAAAAATGAAATTTCTAGTTTTGGTGTAGAGGAGAAAGAGTATAGTACAGTTCTTGCCTTATATTTTCTTGCCTCACTAAATTTTGTTTTCTGTTACTCTTGACAGTGGCCAGTGCTGATAGTCTGTGGGTTTCCAGTGTTCTTTTAAATGTCTTTAAAAGCAGACATTTCACTCAGGAGGCTTTCTTCAAGAAATAAGAAACTCCCTCTTCCTCTCCCTTTAGAAAGACCTCAGAGAACCCACAAAGTTTTCAGCCCTAATATTTCAGGCACAGATAAGTCTCCCATTGCCCCAAAGGCTCCAAGCTGTTCTCCTCACATCAGGGACATAAATGCATTTGGCAACTCTTTAGGAAACATATCACGGATTTGGGCAAATCGTATTCTCACTGTCAGTTCGGGTAGCAGCAGCATCCAAGTGCTGTGAGAGTTTTGGGGGAGTTTTTTTCCAAGCTTTATACTGGATTACGTTATCTATTAAAAGCAGCTATTTTTATGCTCCACTGCTGCAATGACCTGTATTTCACAACTTGCACGTATACACTGAAGAAACATTATCTTGCACTCAAAAGGTGTTTCAGTGAAAGCTCCATGAAATTCTGTGCAAAATCTCATTACCTTCTTGCTTGGGTTTTCATTTTGTTTCAGTTTGGGGAGGTGTTTATTTCTTGGTAGCTCCAGGTGCCAACTTTGGTGTTTGCAATAGAGATGTGACTTCTGTGAGAGCATCACAGACCTCCTAACAGCTGACTAAACCCACTCCATAGATAATATGAAGAACAGAAAAGGAAAATAATGAAATTATTCTCTGAATCACTGGTGAACCAAGGACAGAAGCCAAGCACCCTTAGTTTCCAGTGCTCTGCCCCTGCCACTAAAAAAAATTAATTTCTCTTGTGACTTGTATGAGATATTCAGAAGCTTCACATTCTCTTTATTTGAGCAATTAAGGTAGAAGCTGTTAAAACTGATACCCAACTGAAATATTTAATTTATTTAGTAGCTATTCGAAGTGACTTGGAGGTGCTCTTATCTGTGACTTGAAATGAGCAGAGGAAAATAGATTGTGTGCCTTGCCTTGTGGCTTAGAGAGATGAGGGGTTTTTATTCTCAAGGAGTGAAGAGGAAGGATTCTCTGTTTTTTTTCTTACAAACTCTGGAAGAACCCAGACTCTTGAGCAGTAGCCCTGTCTTTCCCCTTTTCTTAGTTTCTCCAGGAAATCTCTCTCAGAGAGCACAGGAAGCAGAAAAAGCCAGCTTTAAACAGGTTGTAGTTAAAAGGCTGGTAGTGTTCAATCTGTAACCAAAGCAAGCCCAGCTTTGCTGGATACTGACAAGAGTTTCCAACTAAAATTTGTTTTCCATTTTAATCAACAAAGTTCCATTTTCTTGATGGTTTTTATGTCACAAGTTCTTGCATTGCTCGAACAGTCCTTCAGGAAACGCATGGCAGGCGAGAACTCATTTCAAATGTAAAAATACCAAGAAAGAGGAGAGTGAGGGGAACTATAAATAACCACTGAGATGTCAGAGTCTCAGTCATTTTTTCCTCCACAAGTCAGCTTTAGCAGTTAAGGTCAAGATAACATTTCCATGTCAATGGTCAATTACATCAAAATTCTAAAACGGGAAAATTGAATGGAATTTTCAATTTTTTTCTTGTATTGTGCCCGGATTTGACCAATTTATAGTCTCTTTGGTCCGCCAGCTCTGAGTCCCAATGTTATTTTGGTTAAGCTTCTTGCCAGAGTGGCAAGCTTGGATTGGAACATTGGGTTTATTAAAGGCTATGAAATTAAATTCCCCACCAAAAGAAAAGAAAAAAACCCCACTTCTTGCCGATAGTTACTTCTTTATTTCCTTTGATGCGGTTCAGTTTGACTTGAATTTTAGCCTAACAATTTGCTACACAATTCTGTTTTGTTTTCACAAAGTTCTAATCAGCTTAAACTGCAAGTGGTTTGAAATGCCTCTGTAACAGCTTCCTCGGTGTTACTAATTAAGCTTGAAATCTCTGTGTTGTCCACAATTGTATCTAAACAAGGAGGAGAGTGTATCTGCTTGCTGTTTGCCACATCTCACAGCTGCATGTAATTCTGCTGCCTGTGCAGAAAGTAATCACAACAGGACAGAACCTTTATTTAGGCAAAACTCCCAGGGTGGCAAGCAAGGTCAGGCACATCATGTTTTGAGGAATTTGGTGGTGAGAACACGTAAGGCAAGCAGAACTACATCAATAGCACAAAGACTGGAAGTGCTTGGGAATAATGAACAGCTTTGCTTTATCCCCCAGAGCACTTTGTTCCGCAGAGCCCTGAGTTACCTATGGTCTGTAGGTGCTCTCACCTGATGTGTGGGTGTT
Organism: Vireo altiloquus; assembly: GCA_013396875.1. NCBI lineage: Eukaryota > Metazoa > Chordata > Aves > Passeriformes > Vireonidae > Vireo > Vireo altiloquus. The sequence continues at coordinate 1,296,194 of VZRF01005175.1, read as the reverse complement.
AATAATAGATAAAAGCACAGGCTATCAAAACCTGCCGTCTCTTCCCCCCGTCCCTCAGGAGCAAAGCTAATAGAATATCACAGTTTTGAAAGGTACCAAGGTTCACTTCAGTGGAAAAAGAGTCCAAACAAATCCTCAAACACATCTTTCTGCGTTGGGCAAAGCCATGGGCTGATTTGTCCCTAGGTAGGGACCACAGTGGTGTGAAGCAATACTAATCTGCTGAGGCACGGCTGCTGTTATGCGATGCAGCCCAGGGATTTCCACGGCAGCTCTGTGCCGGTTCACCTCAGCTGCAGAAGCCTCGAACAAGCTGTTTACCTCTGACATTCTGGGAGGGATTTTGGGGGATTTCCTTCAAATTAGAAATCTTTGAAAATCAGCATCTTGCGCCAGGTGTTGTATTATACAACGTCTTAGAATGAAGGTCTGGTCATGCACTTAGGATCTTCTTGAAGGAATCAGAGATGGAAATGGTCTTATCAGATCATCCCTCCCTGCCAAGGCAGGCTCGTCTCCTGTGCTCAGCTGATGCTGCTGTGCTTTACAGTTGTTTTTCTCTCCAGTGCTCCAAAAGCCTGTCCCAGCTTCCTGGTTGTATGTTTTCTGGGCCAAGTGTGGTCCTGGTGCAGAGTGACAGATTTCCCATGGTTGTACTGGTGTTCATGCCTGGGGTGTGATGTGGTGGCAGTGCTAACAGCAAGAGTGAGCTCTACTCACCACCATGCACAATGTGCTGCTTCAATTCTCTGGGGAGCGTGCAGCTCCCCTTTCCTGGTGGCAATAGACGAGATGCGAGGAGGTTTGGAAATGCAGCTTCACGAGAAAATTACGGAAGGAACTGGAGCTGATTACGAAGACATTTAACAATGTCCTTTTACATAGCAATTGCTAAGGATGCTTTTAGTTGTTTGGCTTACTGTAGTATTCCATGCAACTATAATTTTTGTTGCTGAAAAAATTTCATATGCATAGACTTTTTAATTTGCTGTGCTATTTTAAAGTAAACTGTAAGTTATAAGCATTTCCCCAGTATTAAACTACTTTGCTCTTGCAAATGGCTGTAGCCCCATTGGAGTATTCTGAGAAACTGCTCAGGTGCTGTTCTCTAGTACTGCACCACTCAAAGTTGATTCCTGAGATGTGTGCAAGTCACTACATATAAAAAGAATTTGTTTTTTCTGTTAATAATACATTATTTCCATTTAGTAACCACTTAGGCACACAGACTACTTCACAAGTGCTTATCAAACCTAATAATATCGAGTTTCTCACTGGAATATTTAACTTCTACAGCCATTTTATTTACAGGCCAGCTGAGGCCCAGGGCATGGGCATGGTTTACATATGGCACCTACTTGGTTTAAAAGCCAGAAGTCCAGGCATTTTGTCTTCCAGCCTACCAGTTTAGAGGACAATTCCATCATTTCTTACATTCATAGGCACTGCTGTTTCAAAGGGACAAAGATCTCTGTTGTCAGAGCAAGGAATGTACAAAAGATGAGTAGCCTTAAGTGCCAGAAAGTAGTTAAGTCATTTCTAACATGGAGCTTCTTGTGGATTTTAGCTGGAAGGAATCAATGTGGCTGTGGTTGGACATTGAGCATAATGCAGAGCAGGTTGTTTAACCCTGACATTCCTTCATCACTCTCAGCTTGGTAGTGCTAGAAGGGGATGCAGGCCCTATCTAAACTGGCACTGGGCATCAGAGAAGTCACCCAGTCCCTGCCTGTGCTGTTCCAAACATTAATTACATTCAGCATTAAAAATACAATTCTTTCTGCAGGCAGTATGGCCAGTTTGTGTGCAGCCTTCTCTTGAGTTTTCTCTCCAGCCTTTGGTGTGCTCAGACAATGCAATGCCATCCCTCAGCCTTCAGTTGATAAGAAAATTGGAGCTCCTTCCTTCTCTCACTGTAGAGCATGTTTTGACATCTGCATATCATTTGAGAAGCCTTTCTCAAGCACTGTTCCTTTTTCATCATGACCTTTCTGTTACTGCACATTTGTGGACTCAATTGCATGCCATTGTTATCTTTGCTACTAACATAAGCCATGAAATACATCTAGCCTTTCTCTAATAGTTACAGGGCAAGGGGAAGGGACTCCTTCATCCTGTATGCTGAGGCCTTTCTGCCAGATTTACCTCCAGATGCTCTGAGTCCAAAACTACAGAGCTGAATTCAGTTTTCCTGACAAGGAAAGCAAATTCCAGCAGAGGAGAAGCATGCCAGCTGTGGTATTGCTACTGTGCTGGGAAAGCCTCTAAAAACTGAGCCAAATGGAAGAAGGCTTTGAAAGCCACTGTAACCTCCAGGGCCTGAGTGTGCACGATGCAAGTGATAGCAGTAAGCACAGCTCAGACCCATTACCAGCATGCTGATAACATTGCAGGATTGCAAATGCAGGATTGCCAATGTAATTTATTGCAGTATCTTCCTTTCCATCTCCCAGCAAATCAAGCCATGCCATCTAAAGAGCAGCCTCACTGCTCCCCACCATGTCTGAATTAGGGGGTTCTGCCAAGACATTTTGGGCTGTCAGGGGTCACATCTCTTGCCCTGACACTCTGGTGCAGCTATGGCAGTGTGGTCTGAGCACTGCCACAGTGCTTCTGCAATGCTCTCCCTTGCTGTAAGTGCCCTTCAGAACAGCAAGAAAGGGAATATCACCCTCTGCTAATAATGTGCCCAGCTGGTCAGGTGAAGTGAAAAGGATTAACTCATGCCCGAGTTCTCTCCTCAGACATGCAGGAAGGAATTTCATGCTGGCTATTAGTGACTTAAATGTTATGTTTGCCAAGATTTAACGCATCTGCAGAGATAGCAGCTGGGGAGCTTTGGGTGAAAATCAGGTCTTGGATTTTCCTTTCCTAGAAATAATGCCAAAAAAGTGTTTGTAAATGTTGAAATTACATCTTGACACTTAACCCCTCCACCACTGTCTGCTTTATATTTAATTTATAATACGACTATATATTTTCAGACCCAAAACCTAAATGAAACCATTTGCAATTATTTTGAAGTGCAGTTTTTCAATTGACCTGATCTAATTTGGGGTTTATAAATTCACCAGACTTCTTGAGATTAAAGTGTTCTGTCTTCGCTTAAGTATGGAAACATTTTCAAGCCTCAAAAAATATCCCACAAAGGGGAAAATGTCTGCTGCTCTGCTCTTCTCGCTGTCTGAGGAAATGAAGGATGGAGTCACAAGATTTAAAGCAAGTCACTTACCACACTTTACTAAGTTACAGTTCAGCTATAGTATTTGACCGTGTGCCTGTTTTTAGCACAACAGTCACATTTCATTCGTGCAGCTTAAAACCATCTCCTCTGCTCAGTCGCTTCGAAAAATGTGTTTCTTCTGCAGTGTTCACAGAAAGTGAGTTCGTGTCCCTGTGCATGAGTTCCCAATGTAATTTATTCCAGCAACTTCCCTCCCCTCTCCCAGCAAAATAAGCAAGACCATGCTCGTGTCCCTGTGCGTGAGCTCTCCTCGGTCTGCTGTACAGAGTGCAGGAGACATTATTTATGTTCATTAGAGCTTGGGATGAATTGCAAATGCAGAAGAAGCAATGACTAATCTGTGTGGCTTTTCTTCTGCACTCATGGCTGGGTCATTGTGGGAGAGTCCTTGTGCTGGCATGATATTGTGAGTTACTGCTGTCCCCTGAAGTTTGGTTAGGAGGGGCTATAATCTGCAGCATTTGGCCATGGGGTGAGCTGCAGCCCATAGTGTCACTGCTCCCCAGAGCCCTCTGCCACCTTGCCGTCTGAGACGTGAAGTTTTTGGGAGAGGACTCAAAACACTCCCCAGCTCCAGTGTTCCGTGGCTCTTGCAGCCTAGAAGTCTTTCCCAGCACTTGGAGTTTTCACTTTGTGTCCCATCTTTAAACCTAACATCTGCAGAGCAACTCCCTTGTGCTTTCTGTGGTTTCTGGAGGGACAAGTACTGCTCTAGGGAGGTCAAACAACTCCCACCACCACTTGCTAGATGCTTGTTCCCAAGTAGCTTGTTCCCACTTTGCTACCAATTGTGCTGTACATGTTTAAGTCTCTTAGTTTTAACTTGCAGGATGATGCATGATGTCCTGGTCATTTCAGTTCTTTCTTTGTGTTTTAGTGTGTCTTTGCTTGGGGTTGTTTTTCTTGATGGTATTTGGGGTGCATTATTTTCCCCATGTGAGATTCTTTTTCTTTGCCATGGATAAACAGTTCTGCCCTCAAGAGACATGGGCCCAGACTCAGCCTTTAACATTGTGCCAGCCTTCCATTTAGAAATGGATGGTTCCTTCCCTCTGCTTTTCAAACCCCCAAAAAATTAGTTGGATTTGGAGACACAAGGGCACTCCCTGCCTCTTGGCCAAAAATATGGGAAAAGAATAGTAAACTTTACCCTCAGCCCACACTAGATTTGTGGTCCATATTCTTATGACATGAATGTGACCACAACCCCTAGATCTGATGTTTTCTAGCTGTTTCTCATCTTTCTTCTTTGTGCCTTGCCGTAGCTCTCAGTGTAGCTCATCAGATGCATTCATCTCTACCTGTTGATTACAGAGAGAGTTTGCAACAACAGCTGGGGAGAAAAGAAGGAAAGTAGAGCTGTTAGGCATTTTTCTTCATCTTGTTTGGCTTTTTGAAGGTCTAAAAGCTCCAGGAGGTGCTAGGAGAGTTAGCTTAACTGTGAAAGAGAGCAAAATCAAGAAGCCAAACTTATAATCGTACAGGGATGCTGTTCCCATAATGTGCAGAAATACCTTTGTACAGGTTATTAGCTGCTGGGGCAGCACTTAGGCGTGTGGGATAACCTGATTAGAGAATCAAAGAAAATGCTGGTAGCTTCACAGGCCAAATCCTGCCTTAGAGCAACCTGGTGTCAAATGGGTGTGAATCAAGGAAGCTTTCCCTTTGGCATCATCTGGTAACGCCTTGAAGAGAAGAGTCTGAGCCAGGGTTCTAGCAAGGAGAGAAGCTTAAGCAAATACACTCCCAGACAGGGAGGGAGCTAGAGTCTGAAACTAATGACTTTGTTTTTCCTTGCTGGTACAGACTTGGAAGGATGAAAAGAATAAATTTCTCAGGTCTGATTTTCAGGTTGTATAGAAGGCTTAATTAGGAGTTGGTTAAACTTATAATGCTTTTCTTACTTTGCTGTGACTGAGCTGAGATCTGGGAGCAGAAGATGTGTGTTTTCAGAAGGTACAATCCAGCAGAGTAGCTGCCAGCTGTCCTGGTCACTGCGAAGTTTCCGAAGTCAGTGTTAGCATGAGATGTCAGACAAGATGGTTGTACTGATCCCTTGTGGTCTTAACTCTGTGTCCCCGAAATGTGTGAGCGGGAGTTACATCGGATCCGTAGTGAGAGCAGTTCCAGGCCATGCTGTTCGGTGCTAGACCCCTCGGCAGGGTGGATTACTGTGCAGGTGCCTGCTCTTGTCACAGTCCTGGGTGGGCTGCAGTAGCAGATGTGGGGAACTGCTGAACAGATCAGTCTCCAGCACTGAATTCCCAGGCATGTTGTGGGGGATCAGTGTTTAACAGAATTCAAAAATCAATCAGGAAAATTCATGGGAGAAGCATCCACTTGAGGCAAAGTATGGAGAAGCCAAGCTCTGCCTCAGGAAGTCCCTAAACCAGTAATCAGTGGAGGCTGGAAGCAAATCCCAAGGAATTGCTGTGTTTTGCTTACCCGGTTCTCATTCTTTGGCCTCTGTTGTTGGCAACTGCTGGAAATGAAGCAAGCAGTGACTTGGTGAGGCAAATGCTCCATATGTGCATGTGTTCAGAAAGTTTCATGGCAAATGCCTTACGAATGGCACAATCTTCCATCAGTATCCGCAGGTATCCTGCCTTCCTTCCTTGGCAGAAAAACGCAGAGAACCGCATGGATGCGGACTGAGATGATGTGATCTGCTTATGCAAAGCAAAGTGGTAAATCTGCCAGGTTATTTCTCCATGGAGAAAATTATTGACCTTGCTTTTTCTGGCATACCAGCTACCGTTATAATGATGATGATGGTGACAGCAACCAGACAGAAAGGCCAGCAGTCATTCTTTCCTGCCCATTATTACAAGGTATAAAGCAAAATCCAGCCTGAATTCAATGGTAGTCTGGCTGTGCTCTCCTTACAAATGCATGAGGCTGTTCTCATATGGGCTGAAAATCAGGACTTTTAATGTCGACCTTTCCAGAAACAATCCTTCAGATCTTCTCATAGGAACTCATGTATTTCTATGTTTGTACCTTACCAGTGATGTGCAGCCCAGAGATAATGTCTGAGAGCAAATGTGTGAGTGTAGAACCTTCTGAGCTCCTGGGTGATTCATCTTACAATACATTTTGGCTGCACATGTAAGGACTGGATCTTGCCCCTGAGAATACTGGCTCAAAGAAGCAATAACAAGGTAGTCAGTCAAAGCACTAGTTTCCCTGGGAATTTTTTTGCATGAGGAAGCAGAACTTTAGCCTTCCTCTGTTCATCAACAAGTTCTGCCTTTCAGCAGCTTTCTATATTTCTGTCCTGTTAGGGTTTTTCCTTTTTTTTTCCACCTCCTTATTTCTGCCTATCTAAATAATAATCAATAGTGCAATGATAGATTTTTCTACCTCACCCAAGATGCAAACACTGGTTAATAACATCATTTGATAACTTCAGGTGCATTGAGCAAGAATAGTAGGTGAAGTTTGCTATTCCAAAATCCAGTGAAACGAACCAAATCATTGCCACAGATTTATTGTTCGCATCTGTGGAGGTTTGCACCCTCCATACATGGCATGTGTCTTTTAAAGTGCTTGCTCTGAAATGATAAGTTACCCAGTTGATGTCAGAAGGGCTGGTGAGGCTCACCGACAACCATCTGAAACAAAATTATCTTGGTGTTTCTATAATTAACTGCAAGGGTGAGTGAGGGTTGAAATGAGATGAATCATTCAAGGGACCCCACTTGAAAAGTGGGAATTTTTTTGGCTCCAGCACTTCAGGAGCAGGCTACTACGTAAAACCAGTGCAGCAAGGATCATGGCCTTAGAGGTGGCGTTTCACAGTCATTATCTCAAACATCATGGGCCACAGATAAATGAACCATTCAAATAATCCTGAACTCCTGTCCTTGTGGATGCTTTCCTTGCAACCACTGCTTTGTTCTCTCCCCAGACTTAGCAGTATTCATTGTGGTGAGAGAGGGAGATCAAGATTTTCATACAAGACAAAAATATTTTTATGGGATCTGCATTGGTTAAGTAATTAGGGGGTCTCTGTGTAGCCCCAGGAATGTGCACTTCAGTTTAGCACTGCCCTCTGTGGAACTTGTCTCTAATGAACTCCACTGCAAAAGCTCGCTCAGACTGGGCAGTCCAGAGGCAAAAACCCAGGAGTGTTGGCTGATCAACTCTTCCACGTGCTCCTGGCTACAGAAGCTGCTGTGTCTCATATAACCCACCTGATGAGCCATCTGAACATTTGTCAGAGCTGCTGAGAGAAGGCTCTGGTTTGTGTTCTCACACTGTTCTAAAGGCTTGACCCAGGCCCTGTGCTGTTATCATACTCTTTGATAGCTGTTGACTGTGCTGCACTTTATCTAGAAGAAATGAAAAGAAGGTACATAAAGCTTCCAGGCAGACCAGGAGCAGCCTCCTACCCACTGACCTTTGTAACTGTCCCGCTGAGATGGTGCTCACATCTGTTGTGTTTTCTTTGCAGAGCACACTGGAGCAATGCAGTGTCTGCGCAAAGCCCATCATGGAAAGGATCCTCCGAGCCACTGGGAAGGCTTACCATCCCCACTGCTTCACCTGTGTGATGTGCCATCGCAGCCTGGATGGGATCCCCTTCACTGTGGATGCTGGTGGCAACATCCACTGCATCGAAGATTTCCATAAGTAAGGCCTAAGCTGCTGTCAGTGCTTTGCTTGTTGTCTTTGTCTTTTGCCCCTAAAAATTCTTTTTCAGACTGAGCTTTCAGGAAGTTCTGAACCCTATGCCACTTCCTCCCAAGGCTCTTAAACAGTAAGGAGAGCTTTGCTCCAAGCAAGTACACCGGGGCATACAAGGTTAATTGGTTATGGGACGATTCTGCTTGATCTCCGTTTTGCTTAGAGCTGAATTGAGGGATAATCTCTTTGTCCCTCTAAGTGCTCTGCCTTCCCCTTGCCTTTCACTGCACTTGGCATGTGTTCATTTCTCCTCACTGCCTCTACCTGCACTTTCACATCACCACCTCCCTGCTTCTTCCACTGAGCAATTAAGAGAGGTCCTGTCCTCCTGCACTCTGCAGGTGTTTACTTACCTGCTAGAGGGATCTCAGTGGCAACAGGCTGCTCACAGCTCCTTTTGTTTCTAGTTGCTAATTAGCTTTTTAAAGCTGCTAAAAATACAGCCCCGGTAATAATTTATAGTGAAACTGCTATTTAAAGTAAGTTGAAAGGTATAGTTGCAAGTAATTTCTGTAACTGACACGCTACACCCCCATCATCACAACTAATCTAGGGAAGACAGGTAGATATAATCAGAGCACAAATGTTTGCCCTGTATGGAAAAGACAGATACATTACACCCCTCAATTAAAAGATGAAATCAATACTGACAAATGTGAGTTTGCATCTCAACCATTTACCTCTTAATTTCTAAGGGGGTAGACTTAATTAGAGCCTCATGACATCAGTGTGTGGGTCTGAAAGCTCAAAGAAGCTGGCTGACTTGACAGAAAGGGAAGCAGCCACAATTAACTGGCATGTTAGAATCCAACAGGAGGATGTTCCCTGTAGCTCACCTTGCCTGGGTTAATTGGCAGCTGCTGTGTTGCTTTGCCTTTCTGTGCCACCAGTTGTGTGTAAGGTAAAATGTGGTCCTGAGCACAGGCTTAACAGGAGTTTTATGCACCACTCAGGCTCCTGAAGGATCTCCCTCACACCCCCTCAACAATTTGGAGAATGCATGTTCCCAAAGCCCCACAGGCCAAGGGCTCACATGCTTTCAGGAGAAAGAGAGCTGATGTCCCACACTGAAGGTTTTTGGCAGTGACTGCATACAGACCTCGGGGCTCTGAGAGTGGGAAGTGGGAGGCTGTCAATCCGAGGAAGGACAAAAAAATTTTTGAGTGAAGGATTGAGGGGAAGATGATGGGAATAACACGAGACCCAGTGTGACACTCAGAATGTCTTTGGCCAACCACACATTTTGCAGTACTTTGGCCAGCCTGGTTTTAATTGATAGGGATGACATGTCCTCCTCATCTGGAGGTTGAGTGTTCTACATCTACATCGTCTTGATAACACAACTGTAGCTGATGCTACCCCCTGAGCTCAGGCCCCACAGTAGCAGATCCACAACTCTTGAAATCTGCAGGAATGATCTCAGGATCCTGGGGGATAATATTTGTCTCATAATGAATTACTCACAGTAGCCTGGACAAAGAAACGTTGAAGTATTTTTTAAGTACCACATTTGAGCTAAATGGCACAAGGAAGGGCCTGCATGAAGCAGCTCATAATTAATTGCGATCACAGCTCCGGTCATATCATGATCCATTTAAGTTATTTTTCAGAGCGCTCGTTATAGCCACTGTTTAATTCATTCTTTCATTAGATCACAGCTTCGCAGGCATCTTTCATCTGCTGCCAGTGAAATTAATATTTTTCTTTATTCCTAGTACAGATAGATTTTATTTTTTTTTCTTTTCTAAAATAGTTAATTCTGAGGTGGTTCATGTGACAGGCTGGGTGGCAGAGTCTATCCTTACTAGGCATTTCAGAGAAGGGCCCTTGATCTCCTTGTGTTCTGATGTTTGCCCTAAGCTTTGCCCTCTGTCACTCCACAGCCCCTGACCCTGGCTCTCATTACATGGCAGCAGATTCTGTGGGTGTAAGTTTCCTTTTTTGCAGGCAGAATTTGCAGCCAAGAAACTGGTACCAGTAAGTTTTGAACCAAAACAGCAAATAATGACTCACCACAGGCTAAATGGTCCCAAACCTAGGAGCAAAGGTGGCCACTTCTCATGGGACCTGGGAGGAGCAAAACCAGAGGTAGTACAGAACATGGGTGAATTATCCAGAAAGGCATATGGTAGGCAATACAAGGGGAAAAAAGAGAAGCCTGTGCTTCTCTTGATCCCTGAGCTGACCCTGATTCAAGTCAGTCCCTTCATGCAGTGAGTTATTGTCACTATACAATTGGAACTCGGGCTGACTGGAAGAGAGAGCATTGGGGTCTCTGCACCCAGACCTGTTCCCTTTTAAGCCTGGACAGCACCCTGTTGGATAACTGAGTTGGTTTTAGCTAGAAAATGTAGTAAGTCAGAATTGCCCTGATGCTTCTTGTCTGAGAGTGAGCATAGCCAGAAATGTGTTACTGTGTGCGTAAGTGGGTAAGATGGTTTAGAAGTTTGAAGTGGATGGCATAAACCTCAACAAATTAGTGCAAGGCAATTGTGTTTACCATTTCTTTTCAGACTTTTAAACTATTTGTTCCAATTTCCAAATTTTAGTAGTTTGATTTTTGTTTTCAAGAGATGCTCTTGAAGCAGGTTATCTTTCTAACCTTGGGATTTGCATGGATTTTCTTAGAGGTTGAGGGTTGTGGCAGTGCATAGGTGCCACAACTGATGGTCATTCAACAGGCACTTTAGTTGTTAATTAGGACAGGCAATATGCTTTGCTTTCTGTCAGAAGTTCTTTAAGTCCTTTCTTAATAAATGCTCTTTAATATCCTGCAAGCCTGAAATTGCCTTGTAAGACTAAAGTGTTCCTGCCTGTTTTTATCCAAGGAGGGAGCTGTGCAGAGCTCCAGCCTGTGTTGTGTGTGCACATACGTGTGTGTGTGTGAGTGTGGTGGTACAAAAGCACACATTTCTGGCTGGCTGGTCTGGTTAACAAAACCTTTTGCTCCAAATTTGAGGATGAGTGGGACTGTGTCTTCCTTTCTCAGGAAATTTGCCCCGAGGTGTTCTGTGTGTAAGGAGCCCATCATGCCAGCCCCCGGACAAGAGGAGACCGTCCGCATTGTTGCCCTGGATCGTGACTTCCATGTCCAGTGCTACCGGTGCGAGGTTGGTATTCAACACTCAGGGCAGGGACAGAAAGCAAAGGTTGGCTTAACTTCATCACCACCTCTTGTTGCTCACGTGACATGCGTACCCTATTGTAACACTGGCTCTACAATCAAATTACTTCGTTGACTTCAGCAAGCAAGGAATCTTTCCTCATTTATATCAGCACAAATGAGAGGAAAATCAGGTCCCTTGTTTATAACAGGTTCCTTAGGAGAGCAAAAGAATGTGACTCAGGCAATTAGGACTTAATACTTGAGAACTTCATAAATTATGGCCTGGACACAAATGTAGCTCATCTTTATGTTCTTAAAATGAAAGCTAATGCATGTTAGGATTTGAGCAAGATTGTACAGGAAACCGAGCATATGGCTCTGGGTTGAAGAATTTTAATGGACACATAAACATGATCATTCTTGCTTTGTGCAATGCTTTTTGTGCTACTTTTCCTGTTCAGTTTCATTACACACTTCATGTAATTTTGATGGTAAGAATCTGAAGACAGAGAATAAAAATCACCTTAAAGCAATTAGCATGTGGGAACAGCTGTGTTAGGAAACCGTCAAGAATTCTTCAGTGCTAGTGTTACTTGTTGGATAATACATCAGCCAGATGGCAGGGCAAGAAAATGAGACCAAATATATTTCTTATTGCAGTTGCAGGTTTTAATAACCTTAATCGGAAAGAAGGATGGACTAAGGTTTAAAGGTCTAAAACTTGAGGCTGAAACTTGAGGCATCTGGTTCAGTTCTCAATCTCACCTTGGCTTTCAGGGTGCATATCAGCCCATTACTTATGCCCATTATTTTTTAAGATGCTGGGGCATTCCTCCATTAAATTTTGTAGAGCCTAATTCATCATACAGCATGTCCCCATGCTGGCTGCTGAGATACCCAGGCTTTCACATGAGTGGATCCATCAGCAGTGCTGGGCCAAGCAATTGCTTGATCACACAGTGCGGGATGATTCCCAACTTTCCTAGCAGCTATACTTAGCTAAGTATAGCCAAGTATAAGTTTAGGGGCTGAGATCTCTGGAGCAGCTTTGGGGGCCTTGTAGTGGGGCTTCCATGTGCCTGTCTGACATCCTCCTTTTAGCCACAACCTTTTTGGCCAATTGTACAAACACAGGTGACAGTTCTGGTAAGGGGAGACAGGCAGGGACTTTGCTTAGCTGCCACCCCTGGGATGGAGGCTGTAACTTTGTGGCATTAACTCTCTCGAAGGAGATTACCTGTAGTCCTATATTGGTACCAGACTTTTTCCCAATGATGCTTCTTTTTTATCCTTTTTTGAATTAGTATATATGTGCTTCAGTTTGATGTTTTTCCAATGCTAAAGACCTTTGCTTCCTCAGAAATGTGAGGGGAATAATCTTCTTTTATTTTCAATTGGATTAAATTCAGCAAGAGCTTGGGAACCCATCTTCTCTGCAGCATTGTCTCTTATCAGAAAATGGCTTAATCGTAAAAGACATCATGTACCTCAGCTTCATGCTTTGCGCTGACTCAGGCTGGATTCTGTTACAAGGTGGAGAGTGAGGAGAGAGTTTCTTTGACTAATAGATTCTTTGCTTAATCTTGCTCTTTCTTACTTTGCTCTTCCTGTTCACTTATTTCCTAGGACTGTGGTGGCCTCCTGTCTGAAGGGGACAATCAGGGCTGTTACCCTCTGGACGGGCACATCCTTTGCAAGACCTGCAACTCTGCTCGGATCCAGGCTCTGACTGCCAAGGCCAGCACTGATCTCTGAGTGATCAACTGTGACCCTCCTCGGGATGCCCATTGGGGGATATTGCACAAGCTTTGCATGATTTCTTTCCAGTCTAGGGTCTGAATCTTTGTTATTGAAAAAAAGGAAAAAAAAAAAGAAAGTAAAAAAAAAAGTAAAACTGGAAGGTTTTGGAACAAGAGGGCAGTGTGAGAGGCCATGTTCAGACTGCCCAGGCACCTAATTTAGACACAACTGTTCAGGAGGGCAGTGAGTGGGTCAGAGCAGTTGCTGTATCTGCAGCTGATGCAGTTAAGGGTCACAGCACCTAAGTTATCTGCCTGTAGAAAGAGGTCTGAACATGGTCCTAACTATGCTTCTGTGTTTGATTCCTGTTTCATAAGTACATGAAGGTAGAGAGTGAAAGATGGCTGAGCTAGTTGTTTCTTCCAAGTTAGTTTAGAACCTGACCAGCTCTCATTGAAGTCATGGGGAGCTTCCCTTTGACTTTCGCAAGATCTGTGTCACCAGCAGAAGTAGATCCACTGTCCCAGAAGGTGTTAGAGCAGACCCAGCATTAACATAAACAGTGCAACTGCAGCTGTACTGCACCTCAGTGCAGGTGTGACCTTGTATCCTTGGGACACAGATTGGTTATTTCTTAGGCCCTTACTTGTCTCCATTCCCTTCCAGTTCAATAGGGTTTTTTCTTTTATTCATGAAAGTCTACTTAGCTATTTCATAAATGTATTCAGTAGTGATGCTTCCAATTCACAATGTATGAGCAATCACAGAAAGGTGTGAGCTTACACACACTGTACACTACACACACACTACACACACACTACACACACACAATGTGCTTTTGATTTGCCAGAGGCATAAGCCAGTCATGTCCATTGAGAAGATCTTTAAGGGATGTGGGGCTGGAAACACATTTCTGAAATCCCAGTGGTTAAAAAAAGATAAAAGTGACTACACAGAGCTGCAGTGCAAAGCGATGCTCAAAAATATCTTACGCCACTCTCTCATACCACCCCTTCTCATGGGACCATTGGCAGTGTTGGTCTCTGGGTAGACATTCAAGCAATAAAGTCTTGTTCCATCTCCTGTTATTGCAATAGGAGGATTTTCCTTCAACAGCAACAGGGATTGAATAAGGCTTTCAGATGAAACACATTTCTCTGATGTTAACAAACATGATCTGTAGTTTTCAATAAAAAAAATCAGATCTTGTTTCAACAACAGCAAAAAAGATCCTCCTAAATACATACTCAGTTCTCATCCTAAGAAAGCTAAAGAAGGTATTAAGCCCTTCACTATGCCCTTCCAGAAAGCAGGCAATTTTTTTCCTCTTTCATTTTCATCCCAGCCACTCCTAACTTGTCTCTGGTGAAATTCATGGTAGTAGAGTGCTGGCCCAGCAGCAGCATTTTCATCCATAGTCCAGAATTTATATATATGCCAAGGTAAATAAAACCTGGGCACAGATAATCCTTTTTTTCACATGATTGTGAGTTTTGGGTTTTTTTTTTTTTTTTTTTTTTTTTAGTTTGGCTAATTAAAAACAAATCAAAAAATTAGAAATCCGTGGCATTCTGAGCAGCTATAATAGTCTTGTTCATGAAACCCATAATAACTAAGGTGCAAATTACATAGTGAGGGAGTAATTTTCATATCACTGAATTGACATTAATATCTTATTTGCAGATGTAATCAAGGAAAATACCTTTCTTTGCACTTAAATTAAGAAGCAGAACTGAAACAGTTGCAGGCTGATTGACCATATAAGTGACAAACTGGTGCTTTTCAAGAGTAAGTTATAAAAATTTTTTTCATGCATCCCACTGAAAAACAGTAAGAATGTGATGCTTTCTTCTTTGTATCAGGCTTCTGTTATAGAGAATAATTATATCCAGTAATGCTGAAAAGTTAGATGAGCTGAAGTGATAGGAAACAAAGGAAAAATTGTGATGTGATACTGTAGCTCCTGCAAATGGTGCATTTCCTTTCAGTTTAGCACTAACCTTTCTAGAAGAGCACTGTGATATTCAGTAGCTTCAGCTGTATGTGGTAAATTCAAATGCAGAAATACCAGTCTGAAACCTCCATTCCTTACATGGTTTATGTGTTGGCAAACTTCACCAGTGTCAGGGAAGTTTCCCAAAATTCACAGCTTGAAATGAATGCTTCTTTGTAAAAGGGTGGCATCATTGAGCAAAAGATTTCCTTTACCACCATAGGTAAAGCAGTTTCACTTTTTATACTGGATTTCTACCCTGGCCTGCAAGAATTTTACTGCCTCAGACGTAAACAGATTTTTTCGCACCCTGGCTCCCACCGGGTTCCACCTGGGCTCCTGCTCCCTGAACCGTGGCACGTAAGGTCCTTCTGAGCTCACTTCTTGAGATGCAGTCTGCACCACCAGCAGTCAAAAAAACCTAGTAAATACTGGGCAAATCTAGTTTGAACTAACCCTACAGAAACAGGAGGTCAGTGCTGGGATACAAGCACAAGTGATAATGTGATGCACGTGGGTGCAGAATGAGCCATTCTTCAGGCACAAAGTGTAGCTCTGATCTTCCTTACTCTTGCGAGTGTTAAATCAAGTGGCTGATGAGAGTCTCCTGAATAACACTGGGATAGTTGGTGGAAACAAGCTGCTGTACTTTCCAGCAGAATGTGGCCTGGACTAAGGAGGACTCAAGTTCAGAGCCTTTGGGCCTTTTGCAGCCCTGCCACCGGCCGGACTGGAGCGAGTCATACGGCTCCTTGTCTTCTGCCTTCAGCATTAGAGAGCTTCTTTGTAATTCCCAGAGACATTCTGGAATTAAACTAGTCACAGACTAGCCCAAGCTACTGATTTCTGGAGCTCTATTTTCTCTTTCCAGAAAAGTTTGCTGGTATGTAGGCCTGGGATTCCAGCCTGTTTCAGTGCATACAGCCAGCCAGGAGATCTAGTTCTGAATCCTCTCTGTTATGAGAGTGCTGTGGTGAGTTGGGCTGGCATGCAGGGAGGTGAGAGCCACACTTTTCAAGCATTAAATACTTCATGGATGAAATATGATTGACAAAGATTGAACAGTGTTGGATGTTTGAGGTGCTGTGGCTGGTTTCTAGACCTGACACATCTGTGCAAAGGTACTATGATGGGGTTCTTTTCAGCCCTAAACAGTAAAGTCATCTGCCTGTTGGAAGGAATGAATGTCCCAAACTCTCTTCTTTATTCTGTGTGGTTTTGTTTTCCAAAATTGCTATAAATATATTTGAAAGATATTGTATATAGATCACAGAGGCTCTCATCACCCATATGTATATGGAAGTCTCCCCTGTGATGCCTCAGGATTTAATTAGGAAATGCTGGTGGGATTTGTCTCCATTGCACTGCAGTTAAGAACCACTGGGATATGGCTTCATCACAATATTTATCACATATTTATAATATGTCATGTTTATCTGTTCCAAAGAAGGAGTCTTTTTGCCAAAGAGACCTTGCTTTTCATAAGTTGGACTTAGCCATGACAAAAATTCACATCATCTCTGGCTGTGGTAATGTCCAAACAGTTCTTTTCAGAAAGAATTGGAAGATCATACAAACATTTCTGTTCAAGTCTGCAGTTTCTGCTTCTGCTGCTTTGTGTAGAATTTGTTGGCAAGTGGGGCCTGATCCCATGGTTTGTGTGGCCAGACAGGGCCCAGGGTCAGGTTCTAATTTAGCAAAATATTTAAGTCCCTGGAGTTTGTTTAAGCACAGCCTTAAAGCCATTGCATGGTGTGACATAAGCCATTAATACCAGACTGGTTCTTTATCCTCTGATCGTACAGGTTTGATCTGGGTAGGATGTGGGCACAGGCGAATTTCTATCAAATTACCCAGAACACATGAAATGGCTTCTGTGTCACTCCTCTGCCAGCTGCAGGAGAACACCGGAGGCTGATCAAATGTAACATTTGGATGACAGGAGGCTGAGTTGTTACAAGATGAGTGCTTTGTGTTGGGTGGCTGTGGCACCTTCCATATGTCACAAGTAGCCCTACAGCCAGATTTACTGTTTCTTTGAGCAATGGCTTTAAAACTGTCTACTTCAACTTTCTCCAGGAGATTGGGTTGCCTTGGTTACAGCCCAATCCTTAAGCATATCCCCAAAGCTAACACTAGTATTTTGTGAATGTGATGGTTTTATTGTCACTTATTTTATTCATTGAACATTGCTTTTAAAAACAGAATGCCACACTAATTCTTTAGGCTATCAGATTGCGCACCTTTAATTTTGGGTTTGTTTTTTTTTTTTAATATTTAAATTCATAGATTTTTATCGTGGCTGCAAAACACTTGGGTAATGACTTAATCATAGAGGTGTGGGAGTACCAAAGTGTTTGGTATCACTCTACATAATAGTGTTCATCCTGATAGCAAGAGTGAGGCTTTCACAAAACATAAGCCTTAAGTTGACTTTCTGCCTGTCAGCAAAATGTGCCTGAGAAGAATGAGGAAAAAATGTGTCTTAAAAGAAATGGTGGTTGTTAAAGAGAATATGCAGCAGGTCTGTCTGAAATCTCTCTGGACCTGTTATGGCCACTGCCTGGTCGTGGTTAGTTCAAGCCTGGCTTAAGTTTGATAAATGCTGGATCCTTTTGATTTTGAGAAAGTCTGGAAGGCAAGGGATAACAGGACCTGAGAAGGTTCATGAGAGAAGTCCTATGTCAAGGATAAATGTTAGACACCTGGTGCTTGTGCTCAGTGGCTCAGGAAGGGTTTGAGTTGATGACTGGTGCCTTTTGGTGTCTGGTCCCTGCAGTTGGGTGACAATGTTGATTTGCTGTTTGTTCACCCACCTGGGTGGACAACACCTCATACAGGTTCAGTTCTGCAAGCTGGGGCTGTTGGAGAGGGGTGCTGAACAATCCCACTGTGGTGAAATTACCACGAGAAAACACCAGCGATGGTAACTGAGGATTTGTTGTGGAAGGAGGGCAGGAACTGCTCCATAACCTCAAGGTTAGTAAAATACAGACTAAGAGAGCTGTCAGAACACTATTTCCAGTTAGAGCTAGTTGCAATTTTTACACTAAATTACATTATATCAGAAGGGATATTTTTTTAATGAGAAATTCTCTCTTTTTGCAGTGTTACCCACTACATTTTTGGAGGGTTTTTTTTGCTGTTATGATTAAAATCATACTGAATTTTTATCTAAATAAATTTCAGAATTGTTAACAAATATTTTTATTTCTCAATGACCAATGTCTTCTTTCACAGTTTTTTGTAGTTCTTTGGTTTCTTCTGCTGGTAAATTTAAGTTTCTGTGACAATTTTGAAAACTTCTTTGGATAAAAATTCTACTTAAAACCAAGCATATGTTCTCGGGAAATGGTTCAATATCGGACCTGGTGAAATAAAAAAAGAAAAGCTTTGAAACTTTTCACAAGATGTTTTTTCCCTATTTTTAACTAGTTTTCCTAATTTTGAAGTCACTGTTCCCTTTGTTAGAGCAATCCAAGTAATGTGACTCTTAAAATAATAGTGTTACTTCTGTCAGATTCCGTCTTCAAGCCATGGAGTGGCTGGCTATAGAGACTGCCAATGTCTTTTTCTGTGGCAATTGGAAGTTTCTTTTTTTGTTTTTATCTTGGGGTCTTTTTCTGTTTGTTTTTTTCCCCTTAAATTATTGAAGAAGATAAGCACATTATGGCAACTGCCATGAAGATCAAGATATGCTGATTGAACTTCATCTCCTTTCTGGGTTTGGGAATGGCATTTTTCCTTAAACATTTCTAGAAATATTGCCTGTCTTCCTCAGCATTTCAAGTTTGAATTTGCAACGGTTGGTTGCCCAACTGGAATTTGGAGCCTGAGAGAGAACAGACTCTTCACCTGTGAAACTATAACATTCTTCCAGCATCTAAAAATCTAAGCAAAAAAACATAACCTCAGCAGGTTTCCTGGTGGACATTGAGGAACAGCTCTCAATTAAGCCTGGAAATTTTCTGCTGTGGTCTGAGAAGAACTAAGTTCCACCCTTGCAGAGCAGTCTGGCATACACAGGCACACATCAGGTGTTTGTGGGGCTATAACTGAGTAGAAATACATGCAGTATTGACTCTTGCTACTTATGCCCCACTGGCCTTTATTCCTGACTCCGTGTCCCTGGTCTCTTTGGCTTCATGTAACGTGTGGAAGCACAGGGTTTATCACAGGTAGCAAGAGCATCCAGTTAAAACTTTTTTTTTTTTTTTTTAAATTTTGCTATTTGTCCAGTATTCTCACCCTACCTAAATATTTTAGAAAATGAGGCAGGAAGCAGAAGCCCCAGGTGATGGCATTACCTTTACAGGGGTTAGAGTCCCTCCCCAGGAACATCACGCTTGGGGTGTCTCTGCTTTCCTGCCTCTGCCTCCCCTTGCCCACAGCCTCTCTCACACTCACTTTTTCCGTGTCCTCAGTGTGCACTCATCTTTGAAGTGAAGATGGTTTCTTACTTACTTCACCGAGGTATTGTGAGTCTTAGCTAGTAGTAGGAAAAACTTGTTCAGATCTTTAATCAAGTAGTTTTGTGCGTCCTTAGTATCAGTGGCCTGCCATATGGATATCAAAGAAAATTGTTATAATTATTGCTTTTAAAATGATTATGAAATTGTGCCTTACTTTTTCAGTCATATTTAACCATGTAATTTAGAACCACATGATTGCAGGGATTTACCATGAAGAAATACGTTTGAAGGATAGTCTGTTTTTTAAATATTTTTTCTCAAAAAATGATTTTATTACCTTTTCCTCTTCTATTTTTTTCCTCCAGTTTTATCCCTTTAATATGTTTGTGTAAAAGGGCAGCCAGAATTTGCATTTGTGAGAGACAGAAGATTTTATTTGGTCTTATATGTAGAGCTTTCATTTTCTTTTATGTTCCTTCAGGAAAATTCCTCTCTCCCCAATTACTCATACTGAGATGTCTTTAAATGCAGGCTGACCAGTAAGGGTTTTTTGTTGTTGTTTAATTTAGTGTGTGGTTTGCTTTGTGGTTGTGGTTTTTCTTTTAATTAACCAGATATCGGGTGCTGTGGAGGCATTGCACATTAATGCAGAACGTTAATGCTAATTTTCACAGAAAAGACAAAATTAGAGGCTTTCCCTGTCTCCAGTGCAGTTTTGTTACTGCTCTGTGTACAACACTAATATTAAGCCAGACTGTAAAGGCTAAATACTCAGAGTGACCTACTTCCATTCACCAGCAAGAATCCTTTGTCAGCTGACTCCTGTTTGTTTGTTCATTTTTAAATGTCGGATTACAGAATGAGCATCTCCTAAAGATGAAAGAAAACAGTGTTTTCATGTGCAGGAAATTTGGGGTTGCAGTAACAGCACATATTCTTTGTGAATTTGGATGTCGTGGTGTTTTAAGCTTCTGCCTGGAGCCTAAATCAATTTGGCCTCTCATCCAGTTCATCTGACTGGTGCTCCTAAAAGGCTGCAGCCCTGCAAAAGCTCATGCAGCATTTTTGGCTGCCTTCCCTTGCTCCCATTTGGTACATATTTGCACAATTTAACTGAGCTTTTCTTTCTGCTGAAGGTCAGATGCAAGCGATACGAAACACTAAACTTTATAAACAAGCAAAGCCGTTTCAACCACAGCATTTTGGACTAGAATGGGTTTTTAGGTGGCGCACTGTCTGCTGGCCTTTGGAGAGGGGATCCTGAAACTGCATTGGACTGGAACAGGATGCAAAGCCACAAGCCTTGTTTTTTTAATAAACTATTTACTGTAATCCAGCTACAGAGTTTCAGCCTCACACTTCAGAAGATGCTTCCAGTAGCGATGCACGTACAGGCACTTTCTCTCTTGCAGAAAGTGAAACTTTCCCAACCAGAGTAAATTTAAACTATTGCATAAGATGCTGGAAGTTGCTTGGTTTTTTATTTTCCTTAGGATTCTCACTGTAACCTCTGTGTGCAGAGGATGAATAGCTTTTTCTTTTTCCCCTCTTTTTTTTTTCTGACAAGATTAGATGTTGCATATTGATGAGCTAGCATTTCAAAGGTCCGTGGGGCTTTGGAACATATTAAGAATCTCTGAAGTTTAATATTCACCATGTTTTAAATATTCAGAAGGAAAAATCTGCATAAAATGGCTTTTGATAAATACGTTCTAGGGATTCTTTCTTTCTATCTTACACAAGCGTTGTGGGGATTGTGGCTGTTCCAGCTTTGTTCCAAAGTGTCCTTTGTTTCAGTGTTTTCAGGACCATCTTGGTCCCATTTGTATGCCCAGTACCAGCCTGAAGTCTGTTATGGTGTCAACTGGAACTGTACAGCAGGCAGGTGGATGTGACCAAGAAAAAGACTCAGCCAAGTGTTGGAACTCCTGAATATCTGCTTGGGGGCTCCCTCCTTACGACATCTGGGGACATCCAGCTCTTTTCTGTGCCTGCTTCTCAGGATGAGGTTGGGATCAGTCCAGTGGTCAGGCCTGGATGAGATGTTTCTGCAGAGATGCTCCACACCACAGGAGTTTTGAGATTGGAAAGAACAATATCCTGGGTGCAGGAGCAAAGCACTGTGATTCGATGAATCTCAGATCTCACAGGGCAGTCCCCCTTCTTTGGAAGTCTCTTTGGTGAGAATCTCAGCAGTGAAAGTGCCTTTAGGAGAAGTCCTCCCTTGGGGATGCTTCATTTCTCATGCTCTTGAAAATCTGATTCACTTTAGATGAGGAGGATCAGTTGTGGGCTGCAAAGATGCAGCTATTTTGCTGTATTACCAACACATTGCCTTACCCTCCATGTCCCATGGTACATCCCAGGGTGTTGCAGGACAGTGCTTTGGTCCTGCTCACACCCAGCCTTGACTTTGTCACACCAGTCCTGTTGAATCAGTGCCTGGTATTTGTTCTCAGGACCGCTCTGGCTGGGGCTAAGGGCACCTCATGCCTCTATGCAAAAGGTGGTGCTTTCAGGTTTTACCTTACAAATAATGCAGCCCTTTCAAACTCACCTTTCTCCTCTCATGTATTCTTGACAGAAGTAGGATTTTAAATATTTCATTGCATTCTTCTTTCTTCTTCCTTTTTGCCAGATGTCTTGAAAACATTGTCAGATTACGATCTGGGGGGGATCAGGATCCATTTCCTTCTTGATTGCATGGTGTAGGTTTGCAATGAGGGTTTTGTNTTTTTTTTTTTTTTTGGTTAGTTTTACAGAACAGATGCCTTCATTTTATGCAGAGAAAGATTGTCTATGATTAGAGCTAATCCAGGATGGCAGGATTGGACCCCCACAGTGAAAGCTAGAAAAGTGATTGCAAAAGTATTCTGTTTCTCCTTTATTAATTGCACAGGAAGTTTCCACCAAAGGCTCAGGTAGCCCAACTGGCCTATGTAATAAGTAGCAGGGCCTGTAATTACAGTCTGTCTTCTGATCCTATCTGTGCTCTGACTTTCTAGGCACTGCAGTTCTATTTACATCTGGCTCTTTGTCACCTTTTTAAATTTTTGATTGGTCACTCAGAGAATGAGAGCACGAGCCGTGAGCCCTGCGAGGTGCAGCGAGTATGAACGAGGGAGTCCTCCTCCCTCTCAGGTATCTGCCTGATTTGGGACACAGAACTGAGCACGAGGAACCCGAGGATTTTACCAGCCGTGCAGCAGAGGAAGTGGGCTGCCTGCCAACTGGGTATCTTTCAAGACCTCAGAGTTCTTTGTAGGACTGGAAATTTGAACCTTTTACAGGTCTTAACTAGTGTACTCTCCTGTGAGGGAGTTCATCAGCATTTCTTTGCTCAGAGCGGTTCCTACAGGATTTGACCTTTTTCCTCTGTAAGATTCAAGGTTTTACGGCTGCAAAGAGATCCTTCCCCATATGGCATGAGCAGAAAGATGGCTTTTGGCATCGTGCAGAGAAGCTGTGTTACAAATCCTGCTATCAGTGTGTAAAGCATGAGTGACTTGAGTGGGTGGGAGAAGGCAGTGATTTACACATGGTTCAGTACCAAGTTCACCAGCTCTGAGCACCAGCAAGCACAGCCTCAAGCAGATGAGCTCCCTGACACCTGCAAGTAAATAATGGGCTCCTTGTGGGAGTGTTTGGTGCTGGTCACTTTGGCAGTAATCTCTTGTCTCTTTGGAAACGTGCACTAAACTTCGGGTAAAGCTATAGAATGGTGTCCCCCCAGTCTTTTTCCTCAAGGCAGACTCCCAGTGCTATGTTTGATGAAGAGGAATGAAAGCCATTAGGCAAATACTGTGCTCTGCAAAAAAACCCATTAACAATCTACTACGGATACTTTTAATGCCCATTAAACTGTTACACAAATTGTCCCTTTTCTACAGCTTGCGCTGTTATTTCATTATTTTTAACCTGACTTTGGTTTAAAAAATACCCCTCACTTATTTTTTAATTTTTTGTAACTCTGCTTCTAAGAAAGTTGATGCTTTAAAGAAAAAAAAAACTTAGTTTCAAACATGGGTTTTTCAGGCTTCTAAATTAATAATTTCTACACCTGACCCAGTTCCTGCAGCTGCCAAAAAAGAAAAGAGAAAGCTATTTAAATTTCTCATAGAACCATTTATCTCTTAAAATATGCCAAGGCAATTTGAGGTGGGGGTGGAGACTCAGCTATTTATCTCAGCAGCTTGATTTTTCTCTTTATGTTTCTAACTGTCAGGGGGAAAAAAACGGTAGGAAGCTATTCTTGGGCTATTATTGATGTATTGTGTTGCCATTATGCAGGATGTCTGCTTTGCTATATACGGAAGGACATTAATAATAGGCATCTCCCCTGCCCCCACCCTCGGTTCCTCTTTGGGAAGATATGGTTTAACTGGAGCATCTGCTGTGTTCAAATTGCTGCTCCTTCCTCCCCTTCCCCCAGTTCATTCCCAAACTAGTTTTAGGAACCAGGGCTAAGGGAGTAAGGAGACATTGTTTTTTGCCATTTTTCTGCCTACTTCTGTGGTTGCTCCAGGCAAACCATTTCCATCCCCTGTACCTGTCTACCCTTTTCCTTCCCATGTATTGCCCCTGCTCTCATTTTAAGTTCATCAGTGCAAAGAAAAAACCCTTTCTTGCTGCCTTTTTCTCACAAAGGCTGGCTGGCAGAACAGGCTCAGCAACAGATCTCTGATTTGTTATTACGCAGCATTTCATATCCACAAACATCGGTTTCATTATTTCCAATTAGTAGGAAAATATATTCCCATTCCCATCCCTCCTACCCCAGGTTTAAAACATTGTTATGAGACTTTAAAGGGTCCATCTGCTTGTTTAAAGACTCGGATGCTTGTTTTATTTTTGGAAGCAGAGTGTACAGTGAACAGGAATAGTTTGATGTTTAAAAAATAGCCCCAGTTCAGCATTCCCCTGAAGTGTGGGAAGTCCTGTCTCCACAGGGCTGTGCCAGCAGCGTGACAGCCCAGAGAGCAAAGCCAGCTTGAATAGGAAAAAGAACTGGCCTGCCCCATTTCATCTGTGAGGAGAGAGAGGTGAAAATAATAAACGTGGCAAGAAAATAAAGGGCAGAATTTCTCTTGATTTTTTATTTTAATGGCTGTTCCTGTTTCTCCCACTGATTTTGTTCCATAGTAGCTTTGCTTATTCAGCTTTTTTGGTAATCAGGACCATGTGCTTTTTCATGGTATCATTATTTTTCATTTGTTGAGTCGTAGTCTTACCCTGGTCCCAATAGGGTATGGAGCCACTTTGGTCTGGACACTGAACAAAGACAGTTAGGAGCTCTCTCTAGGAGAGCCTACCTAGAATTTGGAACCAGAAAATGCAATCAGAATGGTTTCCAATTGTGATATAGAGAGGTATTCAAAATTGGAACTCTGCATGGGAAGAATGCCTTCACTGAGGGAAATGCGTAGATTTCAAAATGGAAGGGAGATGGCCATTCAGTGTAGTTTCTTGTTGCTCTTATAATCTACCTTGGTGGTAGCCAAGGAGAAAAATTACACCCTCTGTTCCCTAAACTAAGCCAGAGCCCAGCATCTCCTCTGCAGACATTTCCTCCAGCTCCAACTTTACACACTGCTGCAGCCTGGGAGTGAGGAAGGCCTGCTAAGGGAGCAAGGTCAGCCATTCCCCATGGTGAGTCTGCGTCCAGCCTAGGGCTTGATCCTGCCTTCCTAGTGCCAGAATCAGCTATTTTCCCTCTGCCATCAGCTATGGGATTGTGCTCAATGATGAGGATTTGCAGGCAGGGAGGAGAAGATCCTGTTCCAATTAGTCTGCCTTTGTGCTAATGTTTCATTCAGGGCTGCATGAGATAAGAGCAGTTTGCACTGAAATGCGCAGCCGGAGGTTGTAGTTTGCGTTTGAACTGTGTTGAGATGGTACCCACTGAAAATACGGAACTGGGGCGCTTTTTTGTGTCTGCCAGTGCTTTAGTGACAGCTCTGTGTGGGCTGGAAACCCATTTCAGTTTGGCAAATGGACGTTTTGTGCCTTGTCCCCCAACTCTGATCTAGTTCTTTGCTTTATCCACCTAAGAAGTAGTATTTCTAATGTGCCTAAGTAGCTAAGCTCCTGACAAGCATCTCAGCAGAACAACCAGCAAGGTGACAAGCAGGCTATTGACAGAGCTGCCTTTACAAAAAGTGTATTCCACTTTCTTCACTGTGTGCCTTTTCAGAGACCTGCCGTGCTCCTTTATGGGCAGCAGAGAAACAGTCCTAGTGCTGAGCAGGGATGGGAACTAGGAAGATGATGGAGAAAAGAAACAAGAGGCTAATGTTGACCATTCATTCTCCTTGGGGAAAAGCAAAACAATGGCTTATCCCATCAGTACAGTTTGTCTTGCTTTACACACCCTGTTGTCTGGTGGGCAACTGTTCTGTAGCAGATGTACTTGGGTATGTCTCCTCAAACATCTCTTCCTGATTAGAACTCCAGAGTCATTCATATCTGAAGAATTTATTCCCTTAATATTGTCTCTTGTAAAATATCCTTCACTCATTTTTTATCTAATGCTAGAAGAGAAAATCTGAAGGTGAACCAAGTTTGATTGGTGCTATTGTATTAAAAAGGCTGAATAGGCTCTCATTTTCAATCCTCAAAGTCATGTTTTAGCAAACTTTTTCCTGCTGTGATCAGACAGGAAATTCAAGGTGTGTTGGAATTGCAGTAAAGGGAAAGATTTGATGTTTGACTCTCCATACCACACCACTGCAACCTCCTCTGCCGTCCCTCTGGAGAATGAGAACTGAGTATTGGCAGAGGTATGGGTAGAGCAAAGTAATGCCTGGACTTCTCTCCGTAGTCTTGCTAGAAAGGATCTGCCTTGGTGAGACATCAACTTCCTTAATGGTCCTATACTTTCCCATGGCACAACTTGTGTTTTGGACAGTTAGAGAGATTGGAGAGCAGCCTCCAGTGCCTTCCCTCTGCTTAGTCAAATGAGAGATCCTGAGTACTAATTCTGCTGTTTTAGTAAAGACACTTTCCAGCACAGAACAAACAGCAGAGGTTTGTTGTGTTTCAGAGCTCAATCTCTCATGCTGGCTTTACCTGTGGGCTGATAAAAGGGGGTCTGAACCACACAAAAATCCTTCCAGAAGGATTTCTCTTGGCTACATGCCCCGTGGAGAACCCCCTAAAGTCTGGGAGAATGATTCAGCTCTTTCAGACTGCAAGGAGGAAGTGCCCCCAGGAATGTATTTGTCCTACGTAGCTGCTATGCTGTGGCCTATCCCTGCCAGCTGCAGACTTGTCTGCTCCAGGGTTGACTGGGGATGATCTGTGCTGGATGTGCAGTAATTCACAGTGGTTTGAGGCGGTGTTTCAGCTTCATCATAGTTGGTTTAGCCCTTGAGATGGAGAAGGTTTTGCGTTGTTGCTTTCGTTGCAGTTGGGAGGGAGCGTGACTGGCCGCACTCCTCCTTGTCCAGTGTCAGCAGACAGAGGCTCTCAGTGGCATGGGAAGAATCTTCCTTTTAAATGTGAATCACTAGCCTAGGGATCTGGGCAAGGGGGGGCACAAGGAAGCATTCCCTGTATGAGGAATGCTTCTGCTGCACACTCTGTGCCCTCAGATCCTAATGAAGTAACATTACTTGAGCTTTTAGGACTGGTCTCCTCTCTGTCAGAGCTTGGGGGTACCAGGGTTTTACTCTTGCTGAGCAAAAGCACTACCCAGGTCTGTGAGGGGCCTAATCCTGCTGCCATTGGAGTTTTTCTGATTCCTGTGAATTGCTGAGTGCACCTCCTGTGAGCTGCTGAGTAGCCTCCCTTGTCACTGAACCCATCAGGCCACTTGTCTCCCTCACTGACTACTTCCATAGGGCTTTGAGGGCACTCAGGAAATGCAATCAGCACCTTACAGGATCGATCTGCTAGGCAATAAATGAAGTTTTTTCTCTGGTAACTTGTGTGCATGAATTGAAAATCATTTATTCCAATTTGTTCTGAGGACAGATGCAGCATATACACATTTTCTATATTTATAAATATATATAGATATATATATTTTGTTCTCAGCTAGTTACCTCTTCTAAACTGCAATTTTCAGAGCAACCAGCATATATTTTTATTCAACACGTAAAATGACTTTTTACAGTAAGAGAATGAAAGCTGTTTTAAGCATGTGTTTTCTGTATTTTTATTATGCATTATCCAATTATATTGAGATGTATTTTCCTCTTTGCTCTGCTCTTTCAGTTGTTATCCTTTTTATCAGTTATGCTTTTCAAATGTTTTGTAAGGGAAAATAAATATGCAAAATCACCAGATGCCTTTTTTCTTTGCAGAAGAAGTATCACAAATGCTTTTTTATTACATTTTACCAATCCAATAAACTTTTTACAAATTTCATTTTTGTTTGCTAGTGTGTGAAATTATTTTTTCAAGTCGAATGGTATTTACTTTCTCCCAACCTCCACCTGCAATTATGCTTCATACCCTCCACCTTTTTCTCTTTTAGGTTCAAAATTTCATTGTGTGGCTTCTCAGCATACTTAATTCAAGAGCCTGTTTCACTGTTGGGTAAAGATGCCAGAAATGTGTCCCAAGAGAGGCTTCCCTTCATTATACTCTTCAAAAAAAAAAAAAAAAATGATCTCTTGATGAATTTTGCACTGTTACTAAAAATGATAGCCTTTGCAGTGGAGAGCACTCAGTTCCTAAACCACGCAGTAAATCTGCAGAGGGGTCCACAAATGTTCTCAGATTTGGGTTGTGATGGGGTGACAGCAGAGCCAGGCACCTTGGCCTGCAGCTGAATGGAGGAACATTATTCACACTGTTACGGGGAGAGTTGAAAGAAGTGTGGTTTAGCAAAGCCTGTCTCTTCTAGAGACTTGTTTCTAGGCTATCATTGCTGTAAATAATCAGGATTGTTCCCATCTGCTTAAAAAATATCACTGATTACCACACAGCCTGACCTCCACCTCTTCAGCCAGAGAACCTGGTGCAGCACTGATCACTGTCCCTGAGAGAAATGCTTTGTGTGGTGGGGAATCCAGTGTATCCTGGTGAGCTTTTCCAAAAGTACGTGCTGAGTATCTGCACCCTGCTTATAGCCTCTGTTTTTCCACCCTTTCTATCCTTGGACCTTTTTATAAAAGCCCTTTTCTCTCTGAAATCTCCTGCACAGAGCTGCGCAGACCATCTTCAAGGTGGGATTCATTTCCATGAACTTCAGCAGCCTGGAAGACAGCTTTGTTGTCTAAGGTGGCCCTCCAGTCAGTGGAGGAGGTATGTCATCTTTTCTTTAGGTAAGCATCTGAGACAGGTTTGTTTTGTGCCTCTTAGGGTTAAATGAGATGAATACTGTCCTCCCTATCCACAGAAGTGGTTATCTTAAAACAGTTTTTGGGAGCTGCAGAAAGATCCCAAGGCACACAGTACAGCTAAACCCATTCCCTCCGTGTCACTCCCAAGAAAATTTTATCTAGTGTGACCTTGAAGACACCTGCAGATGGAGAACCCACAGCCTCCCCTGGCAGTCCTCTCTCTATCAGTGTTGTCTTCACCCTTGGACAATCTTTCCTACTGTCCAGACTAAATATTCTTGGCTGTAAATTAAGTCCCATCCTTACTTTCCCACCACCAGGGAAAATGAAGGATTTCTTTAGTAGGTTATGTATTGTCAGGGGATGCTTTGTTAGCCATGGAAGGAGGCGCAGGCAGCAGCAGCAGCCTCTCTCCAGCTCCTCCTCCCCTTCCCCAGGGGACTTTAGGAAGGGCCTGTGTTCTCCCTCAGGAAAGGACAAACTGCAGCTTGTTCCTACAGGACACGGGAGTCTGACAGGCTTTGTCTTGGCAGTAAAGGGAGTGTGATGGTTGTGTGGGCTTTCAAGTCTATTCAAACTGCTGTATAGTTTTCCAAATTCGATATTATTACTTCCTTTATAGCACAAGGTACTTTTTCCTAAACTTGTTACAATGGAAAAGTTCCAGGGATACGTTGTCCACACGCAAATCAAAATGCATTAGCAGGCCAGGGGCCAGAGGCAAGGGCCAAGGACGGGGGAGCTATTAATTTCATAGTTTGGCACTGCTTTTCTTGCAGTCAAAGGCTACCAGAACCCTTTGGAGACAATGAAAGCTTTGGGAGGTGCCAGATGGGGGCTGTCCCAGGGCTGAGGGAGGGATGGAGGCAGAGTTGACTGTTTGGCTCTGTTGGTGATGTCCCTGGTCAAATGAAGAGGCAGTCCTACCCCTGTGTTCTCCTGGTGCAATAGCCATCTCCAGCTGTGTCTACTGGAGAGTTAACCACCTGGCTTTGAAGAAAGATGGATCTGGGATGTTTATCTTGATGTTTTTCTAGGCTAACCTCCTGTATGACTTCTCTGTCAAAAAAAGTTTTATTTTCCTTTCTAGTCGATTTTGAGAAGATTTCAGGGACTTCCTGAGCTTTGTTGGGGGTTTTCAAAGCTGGAAAGAAGCCTGGAAGGCTGACAAATCTGTCCCCAGGGCTGGTCTTAGCAAGCAGTATTGGTGTTCTGGGAAGGGTTTGGAATAATAGTTTGGAAGGGAAGAGCCCAGTGCAGGACAGCAGCAGGGCTTCCTCCTCAAGAGTTGGACACTTCCAAAGGGCCATTCCTCCAAGGTATCTCTGGCAGGTTCTTCATGGCAGGGTGAACTGCTTTCTGGAGAGGTCTCTCTCATGCCATGAACTGTCAAGGGACTCTGAAAGATTAGACCAGACCTTTCAGACAACTGAAACTGGAGAAGATGAATGAACACAGTGAGCAGGCCCTTTCAGTGCTCCATTCCCCCCAAAATGGCAAGTGACTGCATCACACAGCACCACCCCGGCTGCAAAAACAAGCAGGGAAAAGGGGGAAGAGGAGTTTGGGTGGGGCTGTCAGGAGAATTGCTGCCACTGTCAGTGTCACCTGTCACAACCTGTCAGGGCCATGCCAAACAAAAGTGCCACTACTCCAGTGGCACAAAGGAGTTCTTTCCCCAGGGAGCTCCTCTGAGGAAGACTGGGAGCTCTCTGCCTCTGCTCCGCCTGACCAGGCAGTCCTGGTAATGGTGAGTCAAAGGGGGTGAAGCCTACTCTTCTTTTGCTGCTGAGAGTTTTTGGGGACAATGTTTTATTGATACTGAATCCACTTAAAATACACAAGGTCAGCTCTGGAGCAGAACAGAGATGTAGCAACTGCTTTCCAAGTTTTAACCACCTCCAGTGCTGTGTCACCAGGAGTTACACATAACACTGTTTTCCACAAGGTAAGGAAAAATAAATAAGCCCAAATCATTGCATAGCAGAATGGTCTGCTTTTTTATCTTGCCATATTGTTGGTGTTGGACTGAATCTACTGTCTTAAAGTATAAATATAAAGACGCTGCTAAATCATCACTATTTCAGCAGCTAATTAAGGGGTAATGCTCGTGGTGCAGCCGTATATGAGGCAATAAACGGCTTTGGTGGCTGATTAAACGCTGGCACCGAGGCATTTAATTACAGCAAAAGCCAATTACCATGTGCATATTCCAACACCACGGACATTACTCCTGCTCTGTGACAGAACAAGGAAAGGCAATAAACCATGCTATAGAGACATACAGCACAGGACCCTCTAGCTTTGCCAAAACTGCCACCCATCCTCTCCAGTGGCTCTGAGGCGAGGCCTCCATCTCCATATGGAAGGCTCAAAACAAAGTCCCTGAGTAAAAATGCTTTGTAATTTACAAGACTCAAACAGAGCCAAATATTGCACATCCTCCCTGCACTAAGGCACATTTGACCATTTGTAGAATGTAATATTCCCACACTCAGGTAACAGGTGCATTTAAAGCCTCACCTGAGCATATTTACCATTGATGGGCAAGTCAGTGGCACTGAAGGAAGAGGTTACGTGTAGCCTTTTCTTCCTTTACTTATTGCATTGCAGAAAGCATAATCAGTTGCAAAACACCCCATGCCATTCTTCAGTGAATTGATTTAAAAGCTGGAGTCTGATTTTCACAGGCTTTCATCTCTTGCACCATCCATTTGACTTAACCAGCTCAGCACCTCTTCAAATTAAGCCCATGCTCTCTTTAACCAGTAGTGAATTCTTCCTTTTAAAGGAGTTTCCTAGAGAAATTCTCTCTTAGAAAATCCTTGGCAGGAAACCTTAGCCAGCCTTGGCATGCAAACCTGCCTCACGCTGGCATTAACAAGCCTCTTATTTAAATGTTGATGAGCTCTTTGCTGCCAGTTAGCAACGGGAAATGCAGTCTGTGTGTTAAACGAGAGCTGGGAATGACTTCCAAATACCAAAATGTTTGTTAAACTCGCAGCCCACCTCTTCCCTCCTTGGGAGTGGGAAGCTTCCCAGCAAACTGGCCCCATTTTGCACAGAAACTGCCATGCAGGATCAGACCACGCATCCCTGTGGTTCTGTGGCCCACGTGGGACCACTGCCAGGAGCACACTGTGTACCCCTGGTGTGGCCATCTGCCCCAGGGCACCTTTCCCTGACCCCGTTAATTAGACATATTCTCACGCAGTGAAGATGGGCTCCCCCTGCCACCGTGTTCATTTGGGGTTATGTGATTGCTTTTAACCTCTCTCAATGCACGGGGGTCTGGTGGCTCTTCCTGTTCTGAGAGCTGATGAATTGCACCCCCAAACCTTTCTGAACCCCCTTGGTTCTCTGCAGGGCTTTATAGAAATGCGTTTCACAAGCTGATTGTGATATTATGTTTATTGATGTATCACTTTAGCTAGGCAGACATCCCCTAAAATTCAGCCAGAGTCTCCGAGAGCAAGTTCTGTTTTCTTGCCATTCCATGGAGACCAAATGCCTTGATGCCTCTAAGTGAGGAATGTCATATATGGTGGGGGCTCTTTGGTCCTTCTGGGACTCTTCCCTTTCATGGTGAGTCAAAGGATGAGATTCTAAAGCTGAATGCCAGGCAAGGGAGTCTCCCTGTTATCCTTGTGTTACCTTTTCTGCCCTCTGAAATCAACATGCTCCCCAGCCAGGGAACGTGTAAATTCTTTTGGCTACCACTCACTTTTGGATGAATCCCAATTGTGCATATATACAATGGTCGGTTTCCTCAGAGTTTGAATGAACCAGAAAGGCTTTGTCTGCTCTAGATGGGTGCTTTCAATCCCATTTATGGTACATTATATCAGCCTGAAATAGCATCCGTGAGGTCCTTCAGCTGAACCACCATCAGATTTACAGCCACCGCAGAGGAGTTAGCAGGCTGGCTCCAGAGAGCTATGAGCAGTAACCATACTCTCCTGAAATATTTGCTTTCTCTGCAAAGCTGACCTGAGGAAGAATCTGTTGTTCATCTGAAGATCTCAGTTTGTTCATTTATTCAGAGAACATCTTCAGAATGTGAAGAGATGAGCTTCAGAGCTGAGAGCCAAAGACATGATTCTTGTTATCGCAGAGCTGGTGACAGCTGCACAGACAGGGAGCTTCCCATGGTACATCCACACATCTGCAAGGTAAAACACAGGGAACTGGAGTTTTTTGCTCATCATGGGATGAGCAAGGCAGCTCAATTATGCACAATCTCCCTCTTAAACTTCTGCCCAGAGTATGCCCAGGACCTCATCTGAAACTCAGCAAAGAGAACAGCAAACACATGCACCGACAAGTTCTCAGTGCTTAGTTTTTCTGCCACTTTGAAGACCACTTGAAACACCTTGGCAAGACTGCAACAGGAGGGCCAAGATAGGATGCACCAAAAATCTTCCCCAGGAGCCTGTTCCTGGGTCACTTCCAGTCTGTTGCTTACCTGTGCTCTGTGACAAGCTAAACTGAGAAGTTACCCGACTGCTGCCCTCACTGCAAACATCTGGAGAATGGCTGGTTGTGGGGCATTGCCCTGGGGCAGTTCAGGAAGCCAGCTGAGACTGGGGAGGCTTTGCTTGGTGCTCTGCAGACATGGCCAGTGACAGCCCATGCTTCTGATGCTCCCTGTCCAAGCAGGCAGGACACACGAAGAGAGGGCAATGGTGCCAACTCAAGCTGCCAGAGCCCTGTGTTTATGTGAAATTCTTGGCTTTCATTTAAAATAATAATAATCATCATTAAAAAAATCTGACCTGCTCAGTTGGAAATATGATCCGTAAAGAGTCAGAAACCACAAGGCCACTCAAAAAGGCACATAATTCATATGTATATGCTTATGGCTCTTGATTTTTAAGCCAAAATCATGGTGTTTGGAGGCCCAGCTCAAGACTAACGAATTCCTAGAGGCTAACAGTACCAAGTGGGGAAAGGGCAAAATTAGCACATGGTAAAAAAAAGACTTGCCAAAGGTATGATGGCAGGTCACTGGGAGAGCTAGGCCTTCTTCTTCCTCCTCACCCCGTGGACCAGCCCCACTGCCTGGCCTCCTGCCCCAGAGGATATTAAGAGTCCTTAAAACAGTCGAGACTATTGTAGTCTTGTGTTTCCATCTTCCTTTTGATGCTCTTATTTTCAGCAACACATAGATCCTGCAGCATCCTGCTGCTCCCCACAGGACATTGTTCCATCTCTGGGGCTCATGGCCATGGTACTGTGTGCTGATGACAGCTGTGGGAGTTTGCAGTAGATTAACATTTGCATGCCATGAATATGCAGTTCTGGCATGGCCCAGTTCTCCATGCAGCCAGCCTGTGCATGTTTGCCAGGGACAGCAGCATCCTGCATGTGTCTAGACCCCAGGAGACACCAGTTCCTGGAGTCTTGGGGGGCATTTTTGTGTATGTTTAGCTGTTTATAATAATCACAAACACCTGGATAACCAGCTTCATGTTCAGTACCCTGGGAAATCTGGGTTTGCTTCTAATCACAGCAGAAATCAGGGTCTTCCTGGTTGAGCAGCAATCATCCCTACCTGAGCTTTTTCCAGGATCTGATTTCTGCCTGCGAGCAAAGCACAGAAACCTCCCAGCACACAGCACAACCCTGGCCAAGGGCACAGCCTGCCAGTGCTCCTCTCCCTGTCACACTGACTTCTAATTTCTGTTTACACCAGCACAATGTCAAACATCACAGCAGCAGCTCTGGCGGAAGGTGAGTCTGTTAGAACAGAGGTGTCGCTTCCTCTGCCGAGGCCTCTCTAATAACGCCAAGATGCTTTTCTAACTAATTAATTACAGGGCTTTGGCTGAGTTGCTTTAATGATTCCCATCTTCCTGCTGCTGCTCTGCAATCAGCACTACTTCAGTGCTGTTCAGAGCAACATTGATGCCACCAGAGCAGACGGATGAGCGATATGGGGCAGGGGGGCTGGTTTTTTAAGCCAGATGTACTCTGAGATGCTTGACTTTCTGCTCTCTGATGTACTTTCGTGGAGAAGAGGATAAAGATACAGTAGGCAGGTAGTTCTAGCAAGCCTTTAACCCAGAGCAGGAGTGCTGTCTCAATTTATGCAGAGCGTAAATAGTTCTCACCTTCTCATTAAAAAGCCATAAAATCTCAAGATCCAGACTGCCTGTACATCCAGTTGACTTGGTGGATCAGAAAAAATGGAAGCTGAAGCCTGGAAACTGCTCCAGGACCTTGGAGACTGGCAGTAGATGGAATGGCCTGCTCAGAGACAGTGCTCCAGCCTACCTGTTACTTATTCAGAGTTGCAGTGCATGACCTCCTGTGCTCATACAGACCAAAAACTTGTGTCCAGATACTTTTAGAGTCAGGAGACAAAGGCTGTGGCACAACTTGACCCGAGTACACCAGACATGTGTCATTATAGCGTGACTGTGTGCAGGGGTGCTCCAGGTGTGCTGCCACTCACTGCCCACTTCATTCATCACCTCTCCCTGCTGCAGGAGCAGCCTCCTGTCCCAGGCTTGCCCAGAGTGGTGATGGCAGTGGTGATGGCAATTCCTCACCTCAAAAAATATGGTAAGCAGAGTAGGAAACGAAAGGCAGCAGGAAAAGGCAGCTGTGAGAGCAGCAAGTCTGCACAAAGGCAGCAGCCTCAGGACCCAGCTCCTGGACAGCTGTGGGTCACTGCAGAGCAAGTGAAGAGTTTGAACCCCTTGCTTCAAAGAGTTTGAAGGCACACTTGTGTCCTGCAAAGCCCATTCCAGGAGTATGCACAAAGAAATATTAAGGTGTTTTTCTGAGATCTGTGGGATGAACTAGGTATATTAAAGGAAATTTGGGGTTGTTTTTTTCCTGGAGTTCTTTTTTATTATTTTTCAGTTCTTCTAAATGTCTGTATAGGTATTCCCATTTCAGTCCCTGTGTCATGAGCAAAACAGAGGTGATGAGATGAAGTTTTGTGAGCTCTATGATTAACAGATGGTCCCCTGAGCAGCAGAAGTGATCAAGCCTGCTTTCCTATGGATCTATGCCATATGTGGATTCTTTTCCAGGAAGGAGGAAATTCTTTCTCCAGTCTTTTGCTTACAAAAGGCCTTATTGAGGTAATTGTCTTTGACAAAACACTTGCTGGAATCTAGTATCTTTAAGATTTTTCCACTCCCTTTCTTCCCCTCCAGTCTGAGGGAGTGAAATTGGTGAGGGAGTCCTGGAATTATCAGAGGGTGGGAAAGATGGATGGTAGGCAAAAGCTGGCAAACAGATGAAAGCAGATGCCATAATATATAATAAGAAACCTCTTGGAAGGCAGTGTGTGTATATCTGAAAGGAGATAAATTATGGTTAGATACTCATTCTCCATGATTTCTTTGTGGAGCACCTAAAACATCAAATAAGGGACATGCTGGTCTCCAGCACACCAGCTCCCCTGCTGAACCTACTGCACGTGGTGCAGCTCTTCCAAATACATTCCTGCAGCAAAATCTCCAAAGAGTCCCCCCTTTGCTACAGCCTCTATCCCAAGCAAAAGTTCAGGAGTGAAGTGCTGTGACCTTCCTCTCAGTGTAATTGAAAAATATGAGCAGTGCCTTTGTACTAGCTTGAAGCTTTTGTGCTGAATTTGCATCTAATAAGAAGGGGCCTTTTAAGGAGAAAATAAATAAATAAATGGAGGAAACCTTCTCTTTGAGCTAATTTTAGCCACATCCATGCTGACAGCTGCTCTTCCCTGATATATCTCAGCCACATCCTGGAGCGACCAGGGGGACTAAGCTCTGTTCATGCCACTGCAGCTGAGAAAAGGCCTTTGTTTGTTTTGTTTTTAAGGGACTGATGGTAGCTGGCTTTCCAGAGTGTCCCTTCATCCTGGCTTCTGTGATGATACAGGTGGGAACAGGGGCAAGCAATCACAGCACTTGTACAGGTGTCCAAGCCACACACAGGGCAAAGAGGGGTTGCAGTGGTTGGGCATGAGATGTGAGGCTGAGGACTGCACTTGGTGGCTTCTTCCCACCTTGCTGACTGGGGAAGAAATCCCAGAGCACCAAGATGTGAACCCTGGAGATATCCCCAACATCCAGAGAACCAGTCTGTGGTCACCCTGGGGCAGAGAGGCCCTGAGGGGCTGCAGGTGTGTGAGGGACAGGTCCAGGGAGGGGAGTGAGGCAGGACCTGCTCCTGTGAGCCTCACGTTCAGCTGTCAGTGACTTGACAGATCTGTTCATACTTCTGGTGAGGTGGGGAGGGGTAGGAAAGGCTTCCACTTCCTCTGGCTGTAAGGTAAACCAAGATCTGCACCTTGCATTGCTGGGCTAGCCCTTGCATCTCTCCTCAGTTCATCTCCCAAGGCATGTGGATGGATAAAACCGAGATTAGTGTGGTAGGAAAAGCCCCATCCCATGTCTGCTTGGAGACTAAAAGGCAACATGGCATAGATAGTGCTCTTTCCTCTTCACCTGTAGCTTTTTTTTTTCCCCTGCTCAAATTAGAAACTCAGGACTTGTCTAGCTTGGATGATTGTTTCATTTCCTCGTCGAAAAGGTGATTACCCCTTTAGTTCTCATAATTACCTAATCAGCAAAAATCAAATCAATCAATG
This sequence comes from Vireo altiloquus, assembly GCA_013396875.1. Taxonomy (NCBI): domain Eukaryota; kingdom Metazoa; phylum Chordata; class Aves; order Passeriformes; family Vireonidae; genus Vireo; species Vireo altiloquus. Next base: position 1,259,133 of record VZRF01005175.1, on the reverse strand, counting down.
TTAATTTCAACCCTAATAAATATTCTCTGCTATTCTATACATTTATGTATATCTCAAAACTCATCCTAATTTCAAGGAAAACATCATTTCACAAGTCAGACCAACTTGCTCAGCATCAGTCTCAGCAGTGTGCCACACATCCTGTGAACACACAGGGAGGGGTCAGCATGTGACAGAGAGGAGCTGAAAAAACACATCTGGAAAGTGGGATGGGAAAGGCTGATGCATAACAAGAGGTCAACTGGTCCATACCCTGCCACAAGATAGGGCCAGCTGGACCCAAGCTAGCCCAGATAGATGTTTGCCTCTATCCTATTCCTGAAAGCATTTGAGGTTACAGATCTCACAGACCCCCCTAGGCAACGATTTCAGTGCTTAACTGTGTTTGTTATTTAAAACATTTAGAGATGGGCCAAAGTTAAGTCATCCTTGATGCACTTTAAGTTTATTGTTTTCTGCCCTGACCACAATGGAATAATGAACGGTGCTTACTTCTTCCTGTGGGATCTGGGGGTGATGTTAAAAGGTGAGGAATTGAGCCTGGACTGGTTGTGGTTATTGCACAAAAATTGCTTGATTGTTTCTGTGACTTGGTAAATTTAAGATATAATTGAGACAGAAATGAAGTCTTTGCTGGTCTCCTAGAACAACAAAAAGTCTCAGCTTTTGGGATGAGCTTCCCTACTCATGTCCCTACTTCCCTACTACAAGTCACATGGAGGGCACAGCTGGTGCTTGCCTGGCTCACCCTGCCCCACAAATAGGACTGGAACGTTTCTCTGTCTTTATATGTGTTTGATAACAAGCCTCGATGTTTGATTTCTACTCCAGCCCAGATCTGTGGGGAAAGGGAAGGGTGGAAAAAAGTAGTGTGGACTTAGCAGTCCCCTACTTGCTACTGGTTACCCTGATAAGGGCTCAAATGCTTCTTCTGGCACTGGTAATAGAAACACTTAAACCATAATTGTCCCATCCCAAGTCTTCTTAGCATTGTACCAGATGCTGTACCAGAGAAAACCTCTGGCATTTTTCCCTATTTGCACATCTGTGCCCTCCCTGCTGGCTGAGAGTTGCTGACTTGTAACAGCTCTGCTGGGCAGCCAAACATCAGGTGTGTGGGGCCAGGACCACCCCTGCAGGCCAGGTTTGTGCAGCATCGAGCCCAGGGTGCTTGATGTGGGCTCATCTCCACGCTGGGCATCTGCTGTGGAAGGACTGGAGCCACACAAAGAGGATTGGGATGGCTTTGCTTGAAAATTGAGACTCAGTGCATGCCTCTACACAGCTCCTCTTGGAGAGGAGGTGCTCCTTCCTGCAACCTGTGCCCTTCTCCCAGCTGTCCTGCATCATAGGACTGTGATGTTCTCTTTGGAGGAGGCTGACACGTGGCTTAGAAGTCAGGAGGGTTGCGTGTTTGTGGTTAGCCAAGGCTTGTGTTTTAAAGGATGCTTTGGCCCCTGATGACTTTCTCTCTGTGGGGCTGGCCTCGAGGACAGATGCTCAGCAGTGAAGTCGCTCAGTGCCAGATTTTTAGATGCTGGCATTTACTGTGGTTTTTGAGGAAGATCTTCTCCATAAAACCACTTTTTTTTTTTTTTTTCAGGACTTTCCTGAGCAACTCCTGGTACAGTTAAACCCGACTCATCTCTTCCTTAGGCTGCACATGGTGAAAAATCCTCCTAAAGCCGTGTCTGTCTGGCAAATGCAGTGAGCAACCGTGGCCTCCCGGCACCCAGCCCCCGCGTGGCAGATGGAGCTGAGCAAGAGGCAGTTTTGTGCTGGTTTGTGTCTTTCAAGGGAATAATTCCTGAAGAGGAGGAAGGGCTCTGCTCCAGGGAGATAAGCAGTCCCGTTGAGCCAGACCTCTCGTGTTTCTTCTCTTCCCATTTCACAAGGCAGCATCCTGAGGGATGGAACAAAGGGGGCTGTCGAGCCTGTGGGAGTGGGGTGGGAGCCCTGAGGTGCTGAAGCCTGGCTCCATCCAACAACCTCTGAAGGGGGGAGCAGATCCTCTGCCTGGTGCACAGCCCACCGGCCCTGCAATGCTGGGGAACAACCCTTTCTCTCAGCTCTGGGAGCAGACCCTGCCTGGCGGTGCCTGCCAGGCCATGGAGAGGAGCAGGCTCGGAGCACTGCTGGCATGGGCCCAGCTGTGGGGTACCTCAGGTCCTGCGAGCAGGCTCTGACACCTTGTGTGTGTCAGCCCTGTCCCCTGAGCTCTCCCCAGGCCTCCTGCTTCGCTCGGTGGGGTTTCACCCACCACTCCCGACCCTGCCCACACCCCTCGCTCAGAGGTGACTCTCAAGGCTCAGTTCCCAGCACGTCTCCTGGAAGGAGGCCTGTGCCAGCAGGCTCAGCCAGGGGTTTGCCAGCAGCAGGAGAGGAGACCCCACACACCCTAAGCCCCAGAGCAGCCAGGCTGGACCAAGAAAGACAAGTGGGAGCAGGCAGATATGGCAGGAGCAGGATGGGAGAGGGAATGGGCTGGGATTGGGACCGTGGCTTTATCCGAGCAGTGGAGCAGGAATGGGACTGGATGAGCTCCTACATCAGTGTAGGGCTCAAGCAGAGGTGCCCATGGCTGGGATGTCTATGAGCAATATGCTCAGACCATGTGGAGCTCACACACGTGTAGAAGCTGGGAGGGAAAGTAACCCCAGACCTGGCAAAGGTTTGGGCTGAGAACTGGCATGACCATGTGCCACAAACTGCCCTGAGTGGAGAAAGGCTTGTGGCACACCATCAGAGTGGTGCAGCAGCCCAGGGCGTGATGGATCCGCAGGTCTGGCTGGAAGGCTCTCAAAGCAGCTGTGAACAGAAGGTTCTCAAAGGTTCAGAGCTGAATTAGTAGGAGATACTGCACCTAGGTAGCATGGGAAAGCTGTAACAGAGCTGCCAGCCTGGGAGAAGAGGGATTGCTAGAGTTCCTCTCAGGTCTGGACCCCAAGCTTCATTTTCCTAACACTGCCAACATGCAAGGGTCTCTGGTTCAAAGAAGCAACTAGAAAACAATGTGGTTTTATCAGAAACATGGCACAAGATGCCTGTGGGGAAAGGTTTACAAGATCCAAGGGCATCGTAGTCATGTAGTGGCCACAGGATCTCCTTAGAGCTGCAGGGGAAGACCCCAGCATGGCTCAGGAGAGGACACCAGACTGGTCACTGGGCAAAGGCTCGAGGGCATTTGTGGAGTGTGGGATCAGGATGGTCTCTAGCAATGGCAGGCACCGGCTACCAACAGGGCTGGCAGCTCAGCCCTTCTGCAAGCTGCATGTTCAACCACAGCCAGGAGAGCCTTCCTCATGGTCTGACCTTTCTTCCTTTAATGTGAAAGTGTCTGGATTTGGAGCAGCCAAGCTCGCCAAGCGCAGTGTGCCTGAGCAGTATCTTGTGTTCTGGGTGTAAAAAGATAAATAAAAGACCATGCAGGAACTTCATCCTCTTCACTCCCCCCACTCCCCATTTTCCTGTCTAAGCCCCTGTTCCTCTTGGGATACTGGATTGTCATTCAGGAAAGCAGCCCCAGTTCCCCAGCAGTATTTGTCCTGGGCACAAGGGCATCAGAAGCAGGAGCTTGCCTGTCAGCAGATCCAGGAAGCACAGGCCTGCACAGTCCCTAGGGGGGAATTATTTGCTGATTGCATCTGTTTCCCAGAAGCATCACTCCAATTCATCCTGGGATTCACGTTTTTATCCAGCAAATAAGCATCTTGGGAGATTCATTTCCATCTTAGCTGTTAAATTTAGAAGTGGTGTTTCCCCTTCTCCCACCCTCTCCTGCCCCCTCCCCAGCAGCTCCCGTATCTCCCCTCCAGCCCCCACCCTCACCTCCAGCTCTCCCTCTTTGTCGCATTACATAGTAATCTGAGATGCATTGGCCGAGCTCCAGGGAACAGAATGTACTTGGCAGGGAGACGGGTCTTGATGTCTGCAAAATGTCGGGAAATGCAGCCAAGAGCTGCTAACTGGGTCATTAACCTCTAGAAGAAGAGCAAGTTGTGGAGCTGTGCTCTGTCTCCCTTCATCTCGCCAATAAAAATGTCCCAGCAATGAGAGAGGGAAGAAGAGGTTTACAGCTTTAAGTCCTAAGCAGTCAACGCAACCACCCCTCCCTGACCCCCCTTCTCCTTTCCCTCTCCCCCAGCGCAGTGTTAAAGCTTGTAAGTGGCCTTTTAAAAACCCAGCGGTCCCCAAACAGCTGTCCCTTGGTGCTTGTAAAGAGGCTACTGGAGCAAACCAGTCACTTCCAGCGACGTGCTGCTCCTGCCATTCGTGGTTAGAGGGGCTCCAGGGAAGGACTTTTCGCTGGGCTGCAGCCCCATTGCAACCCTCGTGCAAGTTGGGACCAGGTGCTGCCATTGCCCCATGGGCCTGTGTGCCCCTCTTTGTCATCCCCAGCAGCATATGGTGTTTCTGGCCGCCCCACGGGCATGAGCTGCCTTCCTGTGTTGGAACTGCAGGTTGCACGCAGAGCTGGCTGGTTCCCATCCATGGGAAGAGGTGCAGTGCTGGGAAAGAGCAGCCAACAGGCCTGAGCTCAGATGATGCAGCCCCATGTCACTTTGTGAAACTTGACATAAAGCAAACCTGCTCGTCAGTGGGAGTGAGGGCTCTGTAGGCTGCAAGAGGGTGGGTCCCCCAGAAATGGGGTCCTGGCCAGAGTCAGCCGAGTCAGCCGAGGGGCAGGGGGATGGTGCTCCATCTCCAAAAATCTCAATCTCCCCCAACCGTGGGTGGCTGTTCAGTGAGTAGGTCACGGGATGGAGGCTAGTGGGTGGAGGGGAGAGGGGAAGAGAGGTGCGGTATCGCCAGACTCCTTCCTCAGAGGTGCCTTATTTCCATCCCTGTCCTCTGGAAGAGACCCATCCTTAGGAGAGATTTGGCCGGGCTGCCCAAGGACCCCACTGCTCACTGCTGTAGATGGTGCCCTTATGGTGAGACCCCTCTCCAAGCCGGGGAGCTCTGTGATGGGGAGCGGGTGCTGCTCCGCGGAGCGCGGCGGTTCCAGGTGGGATGAGTGCATCCCGGGATCGCGGGGAGCCACTGCCCTCTGCCGGCCAGCCCGCGCACCGCGCCCGGCGCTCCCGGAGCGCTCCCGAGGAGCCCACGGCCGCGGAACCTCCGCTCGGGGTGCTGCTCGCTGGGGCTTAGCTCTAAGGCTCTTGTAAAGTCAGAGGATGTTAGTTCCTTCCTCGGCAAATGTGCAGATTAACAGCTTCTCCCTCGCCCGGCAAGGATAACTTCGTCACCTGCCAAAAAGCTGTTAAAGGAATGCAGACTCCCTTTCTCCAACAGGAAACATTCCCATAGTCCCTCCTTGTCACGGGCAATGGCAGTAAAGCCATGCTATAAATCAAGCCACTTTATTCCCTCTTTCTCTTTCCAGCCCCACACTGTAATTCCCAAAGCACGAGCTGCCCCAGTTCCTTCCAACTTCCCAAGTGCATCCTTGGGTTTTCTGGGTGCCTTGAAAACTGCAGAGCAAATGCTAGAAATCAAGAAGCTCCTGCTAGGCTCTGTCTCACTTGTGCTTGCTCCAGGATGTCCAGCACCTCTTCTGGGATCTGCTGTAGGGACACAGGCCAGGCAAGGCCAATTGTTTCTAAGGCAGAGTGATCCCAGGTCTCTACTGATTCCCTGGGTAAACCTGTCTAGAAGAAATATTATCTCTGTGGGAGGAGCTGAGGGAAGGCTTTGAAATCCCTGACCCAGATGAAGCTGCAGCTAGTGACATCCAAGCCCCATGCCTATGGCAGCAGCCACAGCCACAGTGTCCTCCTTTCAGCAGCATTTCACTTGGAGGAAATGAAAGCATCGGAAAAGGAAACAGGGCTGAAAAGGCTTAGATCCCCAGCGAGCGGGCCTTTGTTTTCCCATTGTGCTCGCCCAGCTGAGCCTGTGTTGGAGCAGAGCCCTCCTGCAGCTGGGCCCAAATGCAGCAGCCAAAGAGAAACCCCGGCAACCATCTGTGCGAGAGGAGGAGGATGTGCAGGGGCTGGAGCGCTCATCTATGCTGGGGAGGAGAGGGGAAAGGCTGGTGGACCCACAGCCCACATCTGCAGCCCCAGAAGGGCACAGCAGCTGCCTGCCCTGAGGAAATGAGACAGTCTTGCCCATTCTGAGCAGAAATCACAGAGAAAAAGCCTGCAGGGATAGGTCAGAGGAAGCAAAAGTCTTGGAGAGCAGGACATCAGCTTTCAGTTGGCTCTGGACCACAGCAGCACTGACCAAGGATCCTGAGGGCCAAGGCTGTGATCTGACCTCCCATGGCTGCATGCCATGGCCAACAACTCCACCATCAGCTCATCCAAAAACACCATAGGCTGCGCCTGTTTCAAGACATCCCAAGGAGTGCTGGGACCAAAAGTGGCTTTTAAGAGTTTTGGTGATGCATGTGCTGAGTTCCACATGCAGAGCTGGTGGTAAATCTGACAACACCTCTGGCAAAATACTTTCTCTACTGGAAAGCCCAAAACAACACGGCATGAGCAAGTATCCTGCAGAGCACAGCCCTGTCAGTGACCTCGCTGGCTTGCTGTCAGTGCAGAGAAAGTTCTGCCTTCTCTTTCAGTGACCAAGGGGTTAAATTCAGCTGTGCTTCCCCTCTCTGCCCCGAGGGAATGGTCTCTGAATTAGCCATGGTCCCACCTGCTGCACAAGCTGAAGGGCTATGAATTCCTTATAACCTCACCTACTGTTCCCTCTCTCTGAGGAGATTTAGTGTAGAAGTTTGATCTAATGGTGATCTGCTCTAAAATGACCCAGTACCTCTTGAAGGGATGTCACTGCTCAGTGGAAGGACAAATCTGTGCTGATTCTGGGGGAGCTGGGCAAGAGGGCAAAACATAAACCTTTCCTTCTCTCCATGTCACTGATAAACATGTAGGAAACAATGCTTTGGAGGTGGCAAGGATTCCTGATGGCTTTTCATGCCTCTGGCAGAACAGGCCTTCTGCTCAAGCTGAAGACTGGAGTGTCCTCAGCAGCTATCAGAGCTTCCTTAGGTGTCCAAGCTGCCGTCAACCAGAAACTTTTATTTTTCTCACTTGGGTGAAGCTGGAGAATGATGCCTTGGGAACTGCGCCTTGAAACAACCCTGTTCAGTCTTTCTTGGCCTAGCTGTGCAGAACACGACATGATTTAAATAAAGCAGCCAGAGACATAAGTTTCACAAAGACTTCTTAGTTCCCAGACTGAGGGCTGTCTCTGAAGGTACTGAATTTGTACCTTCAGGAGGCTGTGACAGAAGGACCCTGCCCACTAACCCTGCTACTTAACACCACCAGAGCTGCTGGGGGCTCTTGGAGCAGAATGATGTTGCTGGTGTCATTGCACTGTCCTGCAAATGTCTGGCTGAGGAAGGGTCCCTGGGGCTTCTGCTCAAGTTTTCCAGAAGCAAAAACATTTGGTGCCTTTTTTAAGCCCTTCTTCCTGGATTTGTGCTGTTGCATGAATGTTTTTATTTATTTTTGGAGAAAGGTCTTTTAGGCTGCAGAATTACTGTGGAAAAAGGATTCATTCTTAAAGGCTCCCCAAAGTAAATAAATTAAAAGAACCAGCACTTGAAAATTTCTCTTGAAGCTAATGATAGGAGAGACTGATGACTCCAGGCCTCTGAACTCCTGGAGCCAAACAACACTGTTTCTACTTCCTGAAATGCCTTTTTCTTAAAGAAGGACGTTTCCTCCATTTGATTAAGGATCTACAATGTTTTATTCATGCACAGCCTGGGATTATCAGCAGTGTTTTACATTTCAAACCAACTACTGCCACCACCTCTCCAGCTCGAGGAAGCTGCATTTCCTCAGTGTAGCTTGAGGCTACTCCTAGAGAAGGTGTCACAGTTATTACTATTTGTTACCCTTATTTGTTAACCTCTGGGATGAACTGTTAATGCTTGTTTCTGGTGCTGCCTTGGCTGGCTCAGTTCCCTTATTTTTTTTTTTTTATACACCCAAAACATTATGGCAAGTGATCATCCTTGTATGAGTCAGTGCTGATCCCGTTGTTGCAGTGAAGAGCCGGATTTTATCCAAATAAGGAGCTGCACTTCGGCACTGGGTAGAGCATTTCTTGGATATACATGAATATGCAGACAGCAAAACTCAAACATCCATGGCTGGCCAGGGTATCTAACTTGTGTCCCTGCCTCTCCAGGGACCACTTGGAGTTTCAAAGTGGCCGCTTCCATTTCCAAACTGTTACCCCTCCTAAGAGTGAGAAATTCCCTTTTTGTTGTTAATCCTGGCGGGATTATAACACACAATGATTTCTGATCATTAAAGAGAGGGAACAGTGCATTGTATTTGTAAATAATGAAGGCCTAACTGTTGAATCGTACTGAAAGCAAAGTAGTTACAGCAGCCAATAATTCAGCCATCAGAAGGAAATACATGGAGAAACCCCCATGTGCCCTGCTGTATGGTTACTACACAGCAAAGAGGGTCATATATTAAAATTTTGAGACTGCCTAAGCACTCTGTAATTAACTGCTGTCTATTTAACCAGACAGCTAAAGCAAGTTAATTCAGTGTCAGTTAGGAGACTTATTAAGTGTCTGTGTTTTTTTAACAATTTCCTGGTCCATCATTAACTACCCCTAGATTATCTTGTCAAATTGATAATTAAATGCCTCAAAAATTCATTACAGACTCAATATATTAATAGGAATATAATTAAGTAATGTTTGCTTATGTGATCTGCAATTTATTACCTGCATGCTGATTTATCTCCAAGGCATTTACTAAACCTTAGCTGTAGCCTATTCAGAATCGATACAGGCCCAGGAGTCAATAAACATCGTATTAGATCCAAACAAGCTATTTAACTGGGAGAATGCATTGAAGTTGTCTTCTGGATCTCCAGTGAGTTTGAAGAGGGGAGTGTGACCTTACAAACAACAGCTGAAGAACCTGCAGCTGATGATTTGTGGCTGGGTCAGAATCCCCCCCTGAAGCACAGGTTTCTGGTCTAATTTTGTTGACTGTTTGATTTGGGTTCTGTAGTCTGTTAGAGACTGCCTAAATTGGTCTTACTGTGCTAGTCAGTTGGTGCAGTGATGAATCAGAGGCTCTATTTTGTCTAAAAAGCCAGAGTTAACTCCTCTTGTCCTGTGTAAGGAAGATAGTCTAACGAATTTTCTAAATTTGTAAGCCTTGGACTGTGCATGCCACGTGAATTTTTCAGACAACTTGCAAGCTGCTTTGTTAACTAGCTTGATTAATAAAACACTTTAAATTTTTTAATTTTGAGGGGAAAATAAATGCTTTTTTCACTCTGAGTAACTGTAAAGGTGGAAGAAAACAACATCTGAGATGTGCTGCACTGCTTTAACACACCAGCTTGTTATTAAGGTCCATTATCAGTGGTTACAGTCTGTTGGGATTAAACAGCCTGCAGATAGGGGACTGATCAAGATAAATATGTGGAGGAGCAATAGCCACCCTTCCCTGCAGCTGTGTGTGCCAAGGGATGTTCTGGGGCTGGTGGCCCGATGGGAGGAGGGCTGAGCCCATGCCTGTACCCTGTGTTCCTGATGGCTTTGGAGCTCCATGTATGGTTGTGTAGCTTTCCTGGTAACTTTGAAGACTAGGGAAATCTCATTAAGATGGATTTGAGTTTGTGTGTATACATGTGTAGGAAATGCATGTTTAAAAATAAGGAGTAGGCTGGCTAAATTGTTCCAAATCACAATGTCATAAATCCCATGAGGTAGACATGAGGTTATGTTTAAAAGAAATTTAAAAGGTTAAAGTTAAAATTATATCATTGTAGCAGTACTCCCAGGGACTTGACTTTCCCTCTGCTGTTCAGTGATGTTAGGAATTAACCATGTTGTCATGAAGGAGATATTCCAGTGTTCTTTGGCCCAGATTAGGTTAAATTAATTTTTTTACACAGCAAGTCAATGTTTTTGTTGTACTGTTTTTCCATTGTGGCATTATCACAAGCTTGGGGTGATGGTGGTGGCTGTTACTGCTTTGGTGTCCTGCTCTGAGCTATGGTACTTCTTCTGGAGGGAGGCAGAAGGGAAGAAGCTGATGAAGCATCCAATGGTTCCTTTTCCCCAGTGCCACACTGATGTTAATCACAAACAACCCACAAAGGAGTGTGTGAATACAGATCCAAGATAGGCTTTGGTGTGGAAGTGTTTTTTGGAGCATATCTGGGGTTTCATTTCTTTCCTCCAACTTTAGGCAAATATAGCTTTGGTTTTCACACTTAAATATATCTGGACTATTTTGTTTTCAAGAACTGGTATTCTACTGTTTGAATTAGATGAAAAGCTGACCAGATCCAAGATGAGCATTCCTGGGGGAGAGTTCCCAGCAAGCATGCTTGTGTTCGTGCAGCCTTTGGTGTCTGCCAGGCTCTTCCGTAAAGTGATTATACTGCTTCCAAAACAACAGGAAAAAAGAAAAGAAAAAAAAAAGCCAACAAAAAGACCCAAGGCTGAATTCTGCTCTGAAACCCGGGAATGCAATTCCCGGGAAGTTGGTTGGCTGTGGGAGTAGAGCTGAAGGCAAAACTTAAGCTGGTATCTTTAGGGCATTTTTTCACATATGTGCATTTTCCAGATGTGGAACCTTGTGAGTCCTGACCAGGAATGTAAAACTGTTGTAAAATTTACATGTGCTGTCTACTAAGAGCCTTTGCATGAGGAATTTGGTTAGGAAATATTTTTCTGCTTCATCCTTCTCTGAGCTTTACTGGAATTAAAGCTGAACCAAACTTTTCTGAAAACTCTGAAGTGCTTCAGTAACTTCTGTTTGTTTTCCTCATGCCTCTGTACTTGGCTTCTGGCAAGGACTGAAAGCAGCACTGAGTCACTCAGTAAAGAAGTCTGTTTTGACAACATCCTCCTGGCCTAAGCAGGAAGTTCTCAAAGTCTGAAGGCATTGAGAGTTCTGGATCTCGAATGGTTAAAGCCCAGATGCACAAACCCTAAGGGCATCATTAGGAGGTGTTTTAGCTTCTGGAGCTGCTTAGACGGTGCAAAGCTGGCAGCCTGGAGAACCTTACCTATCACTGGAGTTAGCTGAAAAGGTGGCTCCACCAGAAATCCTTAATCATATAGTAATTTTGAGAAAGAGTAAAAATCTTTGAAGTCTTCCTATTTTCTAATGAGACTATTAAAAAAAAAAAACAAAAACGTGGGGTGTGGGGAGAAAAAGCTCCATCTTACTCACCAGATCTGCAGGCTCTGTGTATTCTGAGTCATAGCTTCTGGCTGTATTGACAATGGCAGGGTTTTTTAATTTGCTTTCCAACCTTGTTAATGCAATAAGAAGGGGCAGAGCGAACACTGGGACAGAGATAGGATTGTGTAAGTATCAACAAGACAATAAATTGGACCACTGGTTTTTGTTGTTGGGATTAATACTCAGCACGGAAGAGCTCAGCTTTAGTCTGGCTCCAGTAGGAGTTTTGCAAGGTAGAAATTGGGAATGGGAAGTAAGGAGGTGAGGGGGAGAGGAGGCCAGTAGCTCCTCAGTAATAGAGATACCCATTTATGAACAGTTGATGTGCAGACTAAAAGACAGCTGTGTTCCTCTGTACAACATCCTGTTAGCATTGCCTTACACAAAAGAGGCGCTGAAATGGATTTCTCCTAAAGCCAAACTTCAGATTTGGCAAATGAGTGTTTCACGTTGGTGTTGCTATTTGTGGCATTGCGAGGCAAGTCACAGAGGAGGCCACCTCGTGTGAGTCTAGACACCTTCTTTCCCCTTCTGAGGTGAAGAAGGAAAAAATACTCAATATATGTGAAAGGGGAAGAGTTGGGTCTCTTTTGATATTTGCTACCAGACGCCTGCCATGAAAAAGCAAATGCTTGTTAACACTTCCTACGCGGTGGGATGTGACACACCACACTCCTCACCCTGCGCACAGAGGAGGAAATCTCTGATAACTGATAGTTTGTTGTTGGGGCTACCTCCTTCTGTTTATCTAAACTGCTGTAAAATCTATGAAGGCGAAGAAAGGCAGCCCCCTTTCATTTCAGTGCTAAATACTGCTCTTCTCTGCTGAGCTGCCTCCAGGTTGGCACCCTGAAGCAGTTGCATTTTAGTACCCAGTACAGCACTTTGTAACATGTGAATGGCCACTTGCCCTGTACTTCCACAGCCAGAATTCTCCAGTGGGGTTTATTTTCAAGCAGTTCTTATCGTTGCGTTCATAGATGATTTTGGGTACCATCTGGGAAAAATTGGTCTTTTTAAATTCCTCTTTATTACCCCTGGGATATGTATTTAAGACATGAGATGCTGAAAGATGTACTGAGGACTGTAAAAGCAGCTTGAAGTAAAGATGTAGGAGGAAAAGTACTCAAGCTGTTTTTCTGCTTTTGCAATTGAAAGGAAACTCATGATATAGCAAATTTTAAATGGCACAAGAAATTCTGCTGTCTCCTTCAACATGGCACTATTAGGCCAGCAAGAAAAGGAGCAGCTGCTCAGCTGCTCAGCCACTGCATAATTGACATCACAGATAACGACCTTGGATTCATAATTAGGGTTTGCAAGGACCAGGACAAAAAAAATAGAAAAGAAAAAACGACCCTTACAAAGGTCACAAACCTGTGTGAGTGAGCACATTGGAATGCAACGCAGGCTGAAGAAACCCTGCCTGTCCCACGGCCTAGTGGAGGATGAGATGTGGACTCTTGTGCTGGGAGAGGTTCCAGCTCTCTCTTGATGATATTGAGTTGACCAGAAGTGCTGACATTTTAGGAGAAGGACAGAAAAATTTATATTAGAACACACTGCTCTAAAAGAACATATTTTTTTTCCTGGGAATGAATAAGCAGGTTCACGCCAGCAACACCAATCTACAGAAAGGACCACAGGGCCCACTGCCTCCAGGTATAATAAGTGCTCAAAAAACCCGTGTTGGCACCTGTTGTTTGTGGATACCTCCTTTATCATATGTATTTGAGAGCTCAGACTTTGATTGCCACCTGAAACTGGGTACTGTGGTTTTCTTTCCCCACTCAGTGGGTCATTTGGTTATGATCCTGTATCCTTTCATGAGGCTCTTCAGAGTCCCATGTAACCTTTATCCACTTCTCTTTCTAGCAAAAATGTATTTCAGGAAATTCCATAATTGCACATCTCTATATGGTGAGGTTTGGCACAAAAAACCTGATGTGAGGTTGACTTCTTTTCCTTCCCTTTAACTCGCAATGTTTAAGTTGGGTTCTCTCACAGATTCAGCAAACACATTCTGCTGGGTCATGCGGGTCAAAAGGGGGAGGAAAAACACAGAGTTTTCTGCTGCAAGCTGCTTTTACAGAAAATGCCATGGTTCTCCTGTGCATAGAGACTTAACCATTCAGCGTCCACTGAGCTTGTCTTGAGCTGCAAGGAACCACAGAGCCATAGATGGATGAGGTAGTGCTTGGAATCCACAGCACCTACATGCTCTGGATTTCTCTTGGGTTGTGCCCTAGACTGAGGACCCTCTGGCTGTTCAGGGAGGGGACTCCAATTTCCTTTAATAAATAATGTTTGCCTGTGTTTGGGAAATGCCACTCATGTTTTGGCAGCTATTGAAACCTAATGCATAAGGAAAGTAAAGCTGCATGAGCACAAATTTCTTACAGAACAGTTTGTGCTGCATTCCTAGGGGGGGTTGTGCACCTTTTTTACCATGGGGTTGGAGGTCTGAACCTATTCCTTTCAGAGTTGCCTTAAAATTTCATTAAATAGCTGCTTTCATGAGGCTGGGTCTTAATCAGGTGGCCTCTGGTACCTTGTGGAAGATGGATCCTATCAAGCTAAATTTGGGATTATTTGTGATGAAATTAAAAATAAGGTCAAAGAAGATACTTGTGGTTTGAGACTCATAAAAAATATTTTTCTTGGTACTCATAACACTTAAACTAGAATGATTCAAAATCAATGTGACAGAGTAAAAGGATTAAACACTGGCTTGGAAGAACATCCCAAAATGTCACTGTAAACAGGAAATCAGAACTGAGGGGGAGTATTTCTTGTGGGGTCTCCAAGAGGCTTTGCGGACCCAAACAGCCGACTGTTTAAAGAGTGGCCAAGCAGAAAACAAGGAGCCAGTGGTCAGCCTGGCACACTGCCTGGTCGAGGACACACAACCACCTGGGCCACGCTGAGAGCCGGGCAGGCAGAAGGCCGAGCTCTCCAGAGCCAGCCAGTGTCCAGAGAGGAAAGGTCAGGATACAGCCACTTCCTTCTGCTGCAGCCATTTGCAGATTGGTGCTGAGGCAGTCCAAGGTCCTGCAGGGGAAGGAGGAGGAAGAGCAGTGAAATGTTTGAGCTGCAGCTGTCCCTTATGTTGAAGCATGTTGATTAAACGGGAAACACTGCCAGGGTGCCAGAGCTCCTCTCTGGCCTTCCAGTCTGTACTGGAAGTAGAGTCACTGGTACAAGGATGGGCTGATAACAGTTTTGGGTGAGATTGCACTAGAGGAGAAGTTGAAATGCAGAAGAGAAGTTGCTCATGGCATGTAAAGAATGAGGCTGTTGTGGGCAGGATGCCTTGAGGTCCCTAGGCCCTTAGTCAAGGGAGAAAGGACTCTGCCATATGCCTGCATTCGGACAAAACAGGGTTCACTCCAGCCAAACATCCAGTCATTTTCCCTGCCGCCTTTTCCCCATGCCTTTAGAGCTCAGGAAGGAGATTTTTGCTCCTCGAGTATTTCTTTCCCCTGCTGCTGAGTTTTCCTTTTATCCTCTCAGCACAGGGTGGACTGGTAGAGCTGAGACTTGGGCAGAGGAGCAGAGATTAAATGTCGCATCTGAGAGAATAAACAACCACGATTAAGATACGAATGGGCTGTGGGGCTCAATTAATGCTGTTCCTTGTGGCATATGAATGCAAGACTCACAAGCTGAGAGAAAATGAATCTGTTTATGGCAGAGTTAAGACAGTACTTATACACTTAGTGTGAGAATCTCTGCTCAGCCCTTCACACACAACCTGGGTGCAGGCCTGCAATAAATCCATTGGCCTGACTGTTAGTTTCCTCAAGGTTTGCAGGCTTCGAAGAAAACAGGATGCCTTTCCTGTTCTCAGATAGTGTCTAATCTACTTTCTTCCGTGCTTCCCAGGAATTTTCTGCAGTGTCAGGCTTGTTTCTTTCTCACAGTTCCTTGTAAAACAGAAATTACAGTGGTATGCGTTTCCACACCTGGATGTACATGTAGCTGGAAGGAAAGAGCGCAAGGGCAGCAGGGCCTCCAGCTCTAGATAAAATAGAACAGTATTTCCATTATTCCCTGAGACACTTGCATCAAAACAAACTTAGGCTCTGCAATCATCCTTGCTCTCTGCCAATGCAGGGGACTGGTTTAGCATTGGGATAGGCAACGTCCCCATTTAAAGCCTCCCTCAGCTCTGTCACACACGGCACACCTTGGGTTTGGTCAGTTTGGGGCCTGGAGCCAGACCTAAGGGGGTTACTTTTGGGGGAAAAAAGGGGAAGCCTGGGTATGCTCATGCATTACTCCTAACACCATTGATTTGGTGGTCTTGACTGCAAGGGTGATGTCTTGTGCACATTCTCTGCCCACTGATGGGACCTTCTCCTGCCTCACCCCTGGCACTGGCTGGATGCAGAGGAGGTGGTGGAGGTAGCTGGAGGTAGCACAGGCAGCACCAGCCCTTGCCTGCAGACAGTGGGAATATTTTGATATTTCAGGAGTAAGGAGGTCAGGCTGGGTTTCTGGGCCCTGGACGGCTTTTTTTTTTTTTTCCCCTACGGCTTAGTTCTGTTTAGTTTTGCTTTTAAAGGGTGAAGAGGGGGGAAAAAACAGCTTCCAGAAAAAAACAACAGCTCAAGCTCCAGGAGCCAGATCTTAGCATGAGAACCCGACCCAACGTGGAGGAGGGCTGTGTCGGATCACTGCATGCCCGAGGAGCAAGAATTCACTGCCTGCTGAAAAGCCGCAGAGCTCAGACCCTATTTGAAAGAGTAACATCTTTGATATAAAAAAAACAACCAACCAACAACCCCAAACCACCCAGCCAATAAAAAGCCTCAGACATACAGGATCCCATTCATGGTGGGAGGGATTTAGTGGAAGTATTTTCCTACTTTAGGGTTTGGCACAGCCTTAAAGGAGTCTCTTTAAAAGCTTCCAGAGCCGATTATATTTTGGATTGTGTTTCAAATCACCCTTCCCCCCAGGTTTGGTGGGTCCTCAGACAAGTTCCCAGAATAAATTAGACATAACGGTAGCAGGATTTATTTTTTTTTTTCTTGAGGAGGAGGAAGGAATAAATGACACCAAATTCTGTAATGGAAAGAAAAAAAAGAAAAAAAAGTGTGTATCGGAAACTGCTGCTGAGTGACTCATGCTGCCAGACAAACGGAACCTCACTCATCACTCCATCTTCATCCTCCTCTGGTGAGAGAAAAAGTCTTGGAAAAATATCAGCTCACCCCCCCGCCCTGCTGCTTCTCCCATGGCATCCATACTCAGGGAAAGAGTCCAAGCCACAGTGATGGCTTCATGTGCTTCTTGGGGCAGGCGGAGGTTTTTTTTGTTTTAATAGCCAACTAGGAAAAGCCTCCGAGGTGACCTTGGAAAAATGTATGCACCAAAGGAAAAAGTTGTGGAAAGGGAGGGGGGGTGCAGTGTTGGAGTCCTTGTGTGCTTCATGTTTGGAGAAATTCTTTTTCCCTTCAGAATGTTTTTCCAAATTTCCACTGAAATAAATTTGCAAGTTATTATTATTTTTGTTATGAGTGGGAAGAGAGGTGAGGATGCGCCATGCGAAAGGTGGAATGAGCTGGGCACAATTCCGACTTAAATAAATGCTGCGTCATAAAAGTTTAAAGGGTATGATGGGAGGAAGGGTGGGATGCAAAAGAAAAAAAAAATTGTTCTGTTTCTCCTCCATTTGGGAGAGTAATTAGAAGTTTTATGAAACATATAAACTGTGTACAAATCAATTTTTTTTTTTTAACATAAAAATGGGGAGAATATTTCTTTTTTTCTTTCCGTTCTCAAAACACCCTCACAAATATTTCGCACTGCCTGACAGAAAGCCACTTAAAATGCAGCTTTTCAGACTGCCTGTTCCAGCCAGCCCTGCTGTGGGCATGAGGGCCCTGAGCCAGTGGCAGCCCCTTCCCAGAAAATGCCTTCTCAGGGCAGTGGGATTGAGTGGCTACACACAATGGCTGAGCTCCACCTCACAAAAAAATCTTGCCTAAGGAGACGCCGTGTTTTTACAGGCTGTTGCTTCTTGTTTTTCCTCAACAGGTTACTTCTCCCTCCACTCTGAGATGCCTTGAGTTTGACTGTGCGTGGTGTGAGAATGGCCATGAAGAGGTGTGATGCTCTGTTCTTCCCTGCTTTTTGTGGTTGTGATCAATGCCATGCCCCTTTTCACTGCTCCCAGCTGTCCCCCTTATCTTTCCACTATAACTTTTCCTATTTTCTAGTGCCATTCACTGTCTCCAGCTCACGCTTGCACATCACACCATCTGCAGAGCTGGAGGAGCTCCCAAGACACTGGGTAGGAGTGGTGGCAAGAGCAGAGGGTGGCCTGTGACAGCACTTTGGGGTGGCCAGAAGCCATTCAAGGATGCAGGAAAACAGCACTGGGCCACTCTGCCAGAGCAATACCTCAGGGGTGCACACAGACACGATAAGAGATGTTGCTGGTGGCAGCAGCTGAGAGTCCCTGACCTGAGTGGACCCTGGGGACCTCATCTTGTGCTCCTTCCCTCATCTCCTGTATCTCTCCCTAGGCTCCAGCCCCTGGCATGATGCTCCAGAGCCAGCTGCCATCCCTGTCCCCGAGCTGCTCTGTGCATGGATGGGAGAGTGGCCAGCCCTGCTCCCGGACCCAAATGCCCAAAGGCAGAGCAGGGACAAGGTTTCCCAGCTGAGGCCTGGGAGCAATTCTGACCGAGGAGTGACTTTCAGCTGGAGCACAGTAGCCATGGGTGGTGCTACTGGGGAGCAGCAGCTCTACTTAATGCAGCCTCTGCCAGCCACCTCTGGGCTATCAGCAGTGGAGGGACTGTGCCAAGCTGGGGTTCTGGGTGCTGTCCTGTGGGCTGAGGTTCCCCAGGAGACCTGTTCCTGTGCTGGAAAACTAAGTGCAAGGTTTCACCCACCGTCCCTCCCCTACCTCTTCCCTTTGCTTCATTCCACAGGAAAGCAATCATAGTATCGAGTGTTTCTTAATAACTTTTTAGGCTGATGACTAATTTTTCAGCCATGCTGAATGATGGGTAATAGTAAGATATTAAGCCCTGCTGTGAAATAGGTGTCCAAGTGAGAAAAGCATTGGGGAAGCTGTGCAGGAGAGAAAAGTTTCTGAAATATCCCACTTTCAGGAAAGTCTCCATCCAGCGGTTCTGTGCCCAGGAGGCTGAAACCAATCCACTGCCAGGTAGAAACCCATAAGAAAATGAGTTTTGGTGGAGCTCATGTTTGTGGCCTTGCCTTGCTGGCTATGGGAGTGAGACCTAAGAGGTTTTTTCTCTTAAAACCCTCATTCTACCCTGGGGGAGGATATTGGATTTCAATCTAGGCTTTTCAGATGGGCCTCAAACAAATGGGAGGGCTTGTGAAAAACGCAAGGAAGTAAGATGTGGGTTTGGATCCCAAAACTTCTGTTCCTAACAAGGAGCCATGTGAGTGCTGCTTTGGAGGCTTTCAGCTCTGAATTGCTGGATGCTCCCTGCGGTGCTCACATTTGTGGTGCCTCACGGGCTCCCAGGCACTTTGGGTTGGGCAAATTCACTGATTTGGGCTTATGGTCCCCATTTGGGGACTGTGAGCTCTAGGCAGGCCTGTGCTGTGCCTTCTCTGCTCTCCAGCTGTGGCCTTCTGTGAGGATCTAGCTGAGGAGAGTGGGGAAGTGAGCAAGAACAGGATGAAGTCACCTTTCTGTGTAAGTCAGCTGATGCACTGAATAAAATGCAGGTCCAGGTTTTGAACCTAGAATTTTCTTTAATAACAAACCCTGCTCAATGAATGTAAAAGCCCCATGCAGAGACTTTTACTGTGTTAGTCATGACTTGAATCCTTTATGTTCCCTCTTCTAATGGCAAGTATTATTCAGCATGCCTTGTTACAGTGCAGTCTTTGGAGGGTGGGGAGGTAATGATGGTGCCTGAATGCTGTTCCAGAGATCACTGCTACAATTCACAGTGGATAATGGGAGCCACAGCCAGACTGATAATAGAACTGACTGAGATCCATTTATTGCTAAGAGACTGTCTGAATATTTGTACATAGCCCAAGCCACTCCACCCTCCTTCATCACATTTCCCAGGAAAGAGGGGGGAAAAAAAAAAAACCAAAAACATAAGCCTAGGGCAGAGTGGAGAGGAAGGGAGAGATTTTCAGACTCTGATGCATTCATAACTTTTTTTTTTAATGGCCCTTGTAATAACTGAGGCAGAATGGTGTAGGTTGCTAATGTACTTACAGTCTGCCTATGCAAGTAAAGGTGTGGGATGGCAACAGGAAACAAGTGGTGGATTTGGGATGGGACCCTGTCTAAAGTCTAAACTGACACCTCTTCCCAAAGCCATCGTTCCTTGCAGGAAAACAAGCAGCCTGATGAAAGGTTTCAGTGATGGGCTGCAGGCAAAGCCAAAGTCAGGGATAACAGCAATAGCCACTCTAGAAAAGGTTGACCTGATTCAGAACATCATAGTTCATTGCCACTTCAAATTTTCTCAGTCTTCACAAGCTTGCAGAAGCTGTCTGGAGAGGTAATTTATATGACAAAATATATACATGTTGTTCAAGTTATTCAGGGTTTTTGGTGTTTGACTGACCCCGCACTTACCTTTTCCTGTCTTGGAAGTGTTTGCAGATTTTAAAGACCATGAAAAGTTGGGGAGGTTTTTTTTTATTGCTTTCAGAGTATTTTCTAATGTGATGCTTGTGCATGTGAAAGTTAAATACTTGTAGCTTATCATCCTGGTGGTTGCCCTTTATCTTTCAAGGGGGGCAATATCTGTTAGACTGTCTGTTATCCTGGTGCTGACTCTGTTTGTTCAGTGAGGAGCAAGAAACAGGCAATGGCAAAATCCAACCCATCAACGAAGGAAAAACTGATGATGGTATGTTTTCCTACTTATTTTTCAAGATGGTGGTGAGTAGGGAAGTTAAGCTGCAGTGTTCCTGGCTCTGGGGAAGGACTGTGGTTTGGTGTAGGTTGAGGAGAACAGCTTTGTGGCAGTTTACTGATGGTCACTGCTGGCTCCTGGCAGGAAACCTGGCCATGCTGAGGCCCTGATGGAGGTGGATGATGAGCTGTGGGAGCTCCCTACCTGTCTGCTGAGCCATGACTGGTGGCCTCTCCCACTGCCTTGGTTTCCTGGCCCCCTCTGTCAGCACGTGTCTAGGTGGTGCCAGTAAGGAAATGCAGCCTTGCCTCCATCTTACCCTTTGCTTCGAAACACTTTGTGGTGTTGAGGGCATGTCTGAGAGCCTCTGATCTGAGGCACTCATAGCTCCCAGATGTTAGAGCTGCTCAGCTGGCATGGAGTCCTTGCCAAGCCTCTCTTCTGTGACCATTAATTTTTACATTCCACTTTTTTTTTTCAGTCCTCTCAGAGGTATGAAGTCCTCTACGGATCAAACAGTTTGTTAGCAGCACTGATTTTTCCTGAGATCCTTGGACGTCAGTGAATTTGTTCAGTAGTGGCCTAAGTTAGATTTGTGCTAAGGAGGAAAAGTCAGCTCTGTTATGATAGGCAAACCTCTTCAGGTGCAAGTCTGTTTTCACCCCTGGGATCTGATCACATGCTGTCAGTTGTTGATAACAAGCATGTGAGGGAGATAAGGGCTTTGATCACCAACCAGAGCTCCTGGGCTCTGTTCTTGGCTGTGAGCAGGTGTGTGAACACTGAGCACCTTGTGTTCTCTGTCACCAGGATGGGGAGCTGATTTGGGGAGGCACAACCTCTGAGTGCTGGAGGCTGAAAAATATTGCCTGTGGTGGACAGTGAGGGTGTAACAAGAGCACCCCTCAGAAGGGGGGAGATGTGTAGGAAAATGAAGCAGGTGGGCACTCACTTAACCCTGGATACAGCAGGGGTACAATGCTGGGGAGTCCTGACCTCCCCCGGGCTGCCCTAATAAGGGTGCAAAATGCAAAACCAGAGATCGGAATTTCTCTACTGGAGGCTTCTTCTCCCACTCATCCCTTCTTTCATATTTTCCTTAGAACCCAGAGGTCTGCAATGTGGGATATTGCACAAATCTGTAGCATAGCTCTGCAAAATTCCCAGTATCCTGAGTAAATTAATGAAAGCACGTTGTTTTCCAGCTGGTTGGAAGAGATCTTTGTCTTGGAGAGCCTTTACTCTTGTGAGACCTCCCCTGGGAGGTTATGTGCTGTGAGCCTTTTGCTAGCAGCAAATACTGGTCTTGAAGCATTTTCCTGAAGCTTTTGTGGAAGGTGGAGGGGTGGGGTTTCTCTTCTACACTTAAATGTCAACATTTTACAACCCATCAGTTGGCCCTTTCAGCTGAAAGATCCCACTGATGCTCTGGGAAGACGGTGTTTGCTTTTTTTTCCTTTTTATTTATTTTTTTTTAAGATTATGTAGGAAGGGCCACTTCAGGGCAGAGAACTGGACTACTCAGATATTGAGAAGTAAGTTCTTAATAAGGTTAAAAGATACAGGTACATTCCAGGCTAAATTTGGGGTTTCTAAGATGTTCAATTGCCCAAACTGAAATGTGAAGTTTGGATAGTGGACATTCCCTGACTCCAAGAACAATTTATTGCATTTCTTCACATACAGTTTGGCTCACTTACCAAGAGTCCTTCAGAGTTCTCACAACTCCTAGGTTTAGGTCAAACAGGCGTATATGCTAAGGGAAAAGGAATGTCCTGAACCATGCTCAAAAACAATGACTATATAGTTTAAATATCATTTTGAGGAAAAGAATTTAAGTCCCGGAGGAATGAGTTCTATCAACTCCAGCACTGGTGCTGTGTATGACAAAGTATTACTAAAATGTTTTTCAAAGGCTGCACTGTCTCTCTGGAGATGAGCCCTTTCCTTGCTGTCTTTTGGAATGATGGTGGCCAAAATTTTTCCATAGTAGGAGTTGGTCAGTGGTCAGTCTTCACCACAGTGTCTCCATGAAATTGCTGTGACTTGTCCCAAATCACTGAGGCAGTTTTGAAATGCTGCTGCTAGGCTCTTAAATCTAGGCCAGGGAGGAGCTTTAATGGAAGAAACAGAAAGAACAACCCTATTTTCATAAAAGTTTAGGAGTTGGCAGGGATGGAGGCTGCCTAACCTTCAAACAGATGGCTGGGGCTCAGACTGTGCTTTCCTAGTGGCCAGCAAGACCTGAGTTTTAACTGCAGTTGTGGCTATAAATAAGTTGTGGACCACAGGCAAACTTGTGCTTGCTTCCTGCCTTCCAAAGTGGATGAATTTGTTCTTAGAAACACAGCTGGTCCTGAATGGTAGGGGCTGTCAGGATCTGTGTGACCTTCCTGTTCCTGTGGCAATCCTTTTTTATCACATTCTGAGTCCCTCAAAGAAACAAGGGAAAGGAAAGGTATGGATTAAATGAAGGGTATTTTACCATATGGTTTTTTCAGTTCAAGCCTGAAGTAGCACAAAAGGACCACAAGTTTTGATGCAGACTAGGTTTCCTGACAGAATGAGTGATTGGGGTTTTTTAAACATTGATGGAGATGCTTAAATCCTCCTTCAGGCATGAGATCCTTTTTTTGAATCATACCTTGCCTCTGCTCACTCTGTATAGTCAGTGTATGCTGCTAGAAGAGCAAAGTAAGAGAGCAGCAGCATCACCATCACAGATAAAAAAGTAGGACAAAATATCCTGGTTGAAATCCAAGACCTGAGCATGAGCTTGCTTGCAGAGATGATCCAAAATGCTGTCTAAAAGATGGCTGCCTGGAGAATTGGATGTGACCACCCAGGAGTTCCCTTGGGTTTTATGCCCAAGCTGCTGACTACAAAGCTTTTCACTTGCATTGTCTACCAAATGCATGTGTAGTTTCAAACAGAAATATCTGAAAATCATCTCCATTGGTTTTGTTGGCTGGAAGTAGTGATAAGTGTTCCTTTTGTTCTAGATCTGACAAATGTCTCAAACGTGAAGAATAAATTGTATGAAGAAGAAGAAAGAATTGTAACAAGGCATATAGGATGAATTCCAAACATTCTTGTGCTTTGCCTTCTGCCATCAATATAATAGCTGTAAACTGGAACTTTAACTAAGACAAATTAATTTGAATCTGTACTTTGATACATCTGCAATGAGATATAGAGTGAGTGTATGAAGAATTGGTGCCTTCCACACTGCTGTTTCAGGTTTAATGAAGAGCTGAGCAACTCTTTAGAAGATCTTTCATCTTTCCTGCATGTCCATTTAGATCAGCCCTAGAGAGCAGACTGAAAGCTGCCAGTGCCCCTTGGCCTGTGTAAGGGAAGCTGAAGAGTGTGACTTATGAGGAAACAGCAAGGAAAACAGTCTGTGATCAAAGCTTGCCTGAGTAGTTCAGTGGGAGAACCCTCTTATTACACCAGAGCTCTGAGGTCATGCAGCTTGTCTGTACAACAGAGCCTAATATGACCCATTTTGATGTTTGTGCCCTGCTCTTGATGCCTTAAATGGCTACCTAGAAACAGAGACTAGACAGGAATAAAGGAGGTATTTATTTGAAAGGCCTTCAGATGTACACTTTGGGCTCCAGAGGGTCCTGCCTCAGTGGATCCCAAAATGGACGACAGGTCACGAGTTCTTCACACTTTGATATCAGCATAAATTCAGCAACCAGAATCCAGCCAATGATATGATCTCCCCAAGATGATGGCTTACAGTTCTTGTTCTGGGTGTCCTTGGAGAGCAAGTTACAGAGGTTTTGTTATGTCTGTCTTAGCATAGAGAACAGCACTTAACAAGCTACAGGGAACTTCAGAGTTACACTGACAGTACAGGATTTGAAAAATAGAGAAGTTAAAACCTGAGGCATCACTCTGATCTGGTTCAGGTTTGTTCCTCATTGTGGTCTCCAGTGCTCAGCTCTGACTGGTCTGGGCACTGATGTGCTCTGTGACCTAAGTCTTGCTGAATGTCTCTTTATACCAGTAGAGAACCATAATTCCCCTGAAGCTACAGCACAGTCAGAACCCAGAACATACCTGTAAAGAACAGGTAACTTTTACTGGTATCCTGACTTCAACCTCTGCTTCAAATCTGGGCCAAGGGGTTTGGTATTTCTCACAGAGGTCTTAGAACTAATCTTACTGATTATTGTGTACACCTGTAAGCAATGGGAGATATTGCCTGTAACCATTCTGATTAAAAGGAAAGCTCCCAGTCTTTTGCCTTCAAATACAATCTACTGCCTTGTTAGTCGGCTCAGGAAAAGAGCCTGGGCAGGAGGTCTAGAGCTTAATTTGTCTCTCTTCTGCTGCTGTTAGGGAGGGAAAGGCTTAACAGACCATTGCTTTGATCTGTTTGGTGCTTCTGACTTCTTGTCTCCCTGGGGAGTGATCTTGGTCCTCATCTGAAAAACTATGGTGAGGGTCTCTTATTACAAGCATTGGGATTGATCAGCTAGTAGCTATAAAGAAAGCCCAGGTCCAGGAAAATCAGAAGGCTGCTAGCCAGGAAATATCCCTGGATAGGAAAGGAACTTTCCAGAGCGTAGTTTCAGCTCCTCAGTTTGTATTAATGGACCTGGTTCCCTCTTTTATAGAGCTGTACACTTGAAAATAAACTGAAATGTAAAAGAGAGAGAGAATTTAGTCATGGTAGCTTAAATGCTTTTCTTTTGAGCCACGTGAAATGTCAGGAGGACAGGAAGCTCTCCCAGGGGTAATACCATCCAAAACTCTAGCTGCCTCTGAATTAACAGTGGACTGATACCACAGGATGCAGATGTTTTAGTTCTGGCAAGTAGCATGAAACTGCAGGCCAAGTTTATGCTAAGATTTTCTCTTTTTTTCATAGATATTACTTTTTTAAAAAAAACCAAAAACACAAAACTAAATGCTCACCCAGACTATAAGCCTTGTTTAGAAATGTGAATGGGTGTATGTTCTCCTGCTGGCTTGGTAATTTGGTAGATGTTAACACAATGTAAATACAGCACAATACAGTTTGGCATGGTGTTTATAAGGACATATGGGAACTATCATTTTTATGCAACCTAGTACTGGGTTTAGTGCTTCTGAAGGGCTTCTGCTTCTACTGTGTGTGAGCTTGACTATAGTGGTAATGAATTATGAAGAGGAGCAAAATGTGCACGTCTTGTAAATGTGGTAATGTTGAAAGATTCAGATAGATGGGTAAATCCTTTTCAAAGCCAATACAAAAAAAAAAATGAGCAAATCTGAGGTCAGATGGCAAAATCCTTGAAATGCAGGACAGAGTTTTAACTTCCTGTTTGAGAGCATTTCTGTCTCATGCCATATGGAGAACAATTGCTGATACTGCTTGTCAGTCTAGGCCTGCTCTGGCCCAGAAAAGAGGTGGGCTGCCAGCTACAGATCCTACAATGAGCCCATGTCTTCGCTGCTCAGTGATTCCCTTGTGCAGCAGAAATGCTGGACATCTGTTGCCAGCCAGCAAAAAACCCAAAACCCTAGGAATGTGACTATGAAATGCACTGTCTGAATCAATGAATCAAAGTTGCCACAATCCTAATTTACTGCATATGAGAAGTTTAGACCAGCAGGGTCTTTCTGGCCTTTGCTAATATAACATGTTGCAGAGCATCTCTCTGTATCCCATGACAGGAGATGAGTGAATGTATGCAAGGCAAAATGCCAGCAGAGGCTTCCCAGTGCTGCTGTGAGGGTGTTTGCCAGGGGAGAATGGCTAGATGATACTGAGGCTGTATCAAGCTCCAGACTGCAGGGGGAAAAAAAAAAGACAAGAGTTATTTACATAATGGTCGTTGCAATTGGACTTGGAGGGGTTTCCTTCCTGACCCCAAATCTGGCATTTGGTCTAATGTTGCATGGGTGAGGAAAAACAAACTGGCTGAGTATGTGGGAGGCTTCTCAGTGCTGGGAGGAGTTCCCCATTTCCTCATCCCCCTTCCCAGCTCAGCTGTACCAAATGTTGATCTCTGCTCTTTCTATCCAAGGCAAAATGCTTTGGGTGCCCAAGCACATGGGTCAGAAGGAAAACATCATCTCTTGTGGCCCATATTGTAGCTGGAGCAAGTCAGAGAAAAGTCCATTATTGTGTCTTCTGCCTGTAAGGGACAAGAGAGCATCATTAGGAAGGGTGACAGCACAGGGTTTTCATTAGGCAAAAGGAAGGTTTCATGCAAGGCCAAGTTACTTTCATTGCTATGGAGGCTTCATGGCACTCTATTTCTTGGGTGTGGGCTTAGTCCCCCCATTGAGGCTTGTTTATTCCAGAGCTCAGTAGGTTTCTGGGAAGTGCTGTAATAGCTGGGAGGAGATCCCATGGAGAGGGTGGATTCTCTTGGACACATGCTGTTTAACAATGCCACTGTCTGCAGAGAAACAGAAAATAAACAATGCAGAATCCCTGCCGTAAACCATGCACAAACACCAGAATATGAATAGCCTCTCGGAAGGTGGCTAGTGCCAAGCAGCTCTGCTGCTATTGTTTATTGTGGTAGAGGAACTAGAACCAGCTTTTCAAAATAGGTCAATATTGACCATTCATAATGGGTTAATGGCTTCTGTAGCTGAAACTGAAGTATAATGGTTCCTGGTGAAATGGGGGAAATATCTGTAGAAAGCAAACTTGGAAGGAGTAAAAACTGCAATGAATTAAATTTATTTTATTCAGACATCTTGGGCAGGGTGAACGAAGGCCCTGTTTGGATAGCTGTTGCAATTGCAAGCAGTAAAGACTGAGGAATTGTCTCTGAGGACTGATCATTGAAGCACCAGGCAAGAGGAGCAGGTGAAAGCAGTCAGACAGGTGGGAGCAAAGCATAGCTAGAGTGGCTCTGAGGGTGGGTTCCTTCCAGCTCAGAGTGTTCTGGGAACATGTCACTGAGTGCTGTGAGTGGCCCTGCAGAGTAAATTGGATGGTACTGAGAACATAAGGTCAGTGCTGTTGGCATTTCTGGGGGTGTTTTCCTCTGGATTAGCTCTGTTCTCCAGTCCTTAGGATTGGATGTGGGTGTCTGGAATGTGTTTGGTGTGTTCTGGCATGTGTCTCTGTCTGGCTTCATCTGGAAGGAGCCCCCTTTACACCCTCCAAGATCACCCTGTGATGTGAACCAAAGTGCAGTAAGTGGGGACAGGTTGGAGATCTGATTCTAAAGCTCCTGTTTGTCTGAATTCAGATGCTTGTGTCAATGTGCTGTAGGCATGCTGACATATGTCTGAGGAGGGAAGTAGCTCCTAGGGCATGCCAGCTGCACATCTGTAAAGCCCAAGAGCATGTATTTGAGCCAAGAGGGAGGGCAGGGTGCCTTGATGCTGCCAATTGCCTCTTGTGTTTATTCTTTGCATGCGGGTCAGCTGAGAGGGGATTGTTTTATTCTTCTGTCTGCAAGTTTTGGGCAACATGGGGAATCTGTGGCTTTTGGAAAGCAGCTCCCTCAACCTTTGACAAGGCCACTGAAACTTATCTGTGGCCTCTGGGGAAGAATTGCAGGTGTTTAGCAGCGAGCCTGTGCATGCTCAGTGCCTAGGTGGTAGTGACTCTCACTTACCCTCTACTCATCAATCCCAGCCATTTGCAAGGACACTTCATGCTGAAAGCAGAGGAGCAACTGCTGTGTTTTTCTGAGTGAACTGGAGACACAAGGGTATCCCCCAGAGGAGCCAGGTCACTCTAAAATAAGATAAACACTACCTATGGTAGTTGCAGTGGAAAACTGAGAGCAGCTTGTATTGGGCTGCTGTGTGTTGTCCCTAAGCAGGGATTATGCAGAGCAGCTGGGTTCCAGAAGGGCTCTGGAAAAAAACGGTGCTCAGAAGGGAACAGTGTCTCCTGCACTTGGGGGCAGTTTTCAGGCATGGGGTTTTTTTCTGAAGATGTATTTTTAGGAGCTGCTGGGATCTGTATTTAGGTTGTAAGCCCTGGAGCCTGTTTTCTATTCACAAATGCATTCTGTAGTGAAGATCTGTTTGTCAGCACTCTTTTTGATTTTATTTTTTTTTTCCCTTCTAACATATGACCCACTCTGGGTCATATGAAGGAGACATGGATGGTATGTGACAGGAGAGAGGCTGCAGTCTGCAGCTTGCTCTCCAGCAGGGCTTGGTACTTGGAACATTCCCAGCTGCAGCATCTCCTGCTCCAGCCCTGTGGGCTGGTGCAGCTGGACATAGCACAAGGTAAGTGGTGTATCTGGGACACTACTGAGGTGGACGGGGTCTGTATTTTGGTGAAGTATGATATGCTGGACATTCAGCAACTCCTGCCCCAGCTACTGACATGCTCAGCAAGAATAAACCCCAAGGGGTTATTCCGAGGTGAGTGAAACAAGGCCCTTTTCCCTGAACAGCAGCAACGTAGCTGGTGGCAGCATCAGTGGCTGGTGAGTACAGTGGCAGTAACTTCCAGCACATGTCCAGCTGGGTCTGGTTCTAAACTTGGCAATAAGAAGCCCTCAAAGCTTAGTGCTACACCTTAGAGGTCTTTAGCTCCTCCCTAGCAGCAGGCATTGTAATGATTAAAACTCTGAGACTGAAGATATAAATGCCTGCAGCTGCTGGAGCCATTTCTTAGGTCAGATATTCACTGCCTGGTACAAGGTTACATTTCAGCCAGTGATTCCCACTGAGCATTATCCCAAGGCACATGGATGCTGCCAGGGTTCCTGCCATTCTTGCCAAACCATGTCTGCCTTGACCCCATTCCAAACCAGGTCCTGAAAGGAAAAGAGCAAAAATCATGGGGACCCTTCTGGGCCTGACCTGAAAGCATGGCAATACATTGTTTGTCCTGCAAGCTCTCCAGAAATGAAGAAGGCAAATACCAGTGTGGAAACAGCTTGTCTTGACTCTCTGGTCTTGCTAGAGTGCAGACTAATACTGCTTACCCTGCTGCTGTTGTGCTCTGAGCTTGCCTGCCAAGGACAACCACCCTTGTGTTTCAAGAAAGCCATGGTAAACCAGAGCAATGTACCCTTAAAATCATGCTAGACAAGCTTTTGAAAGCTCAAGAATTAAGGAAGTCTGGATGGATGAAAGAATCAAAAATTCTTGAAGGATTATTTGACCTCACGGAACAGACCAAATTCTAGCTATTTTAGGAGTAGATATTTCCAGATTATTCTTTTAGGTATCCCTTCACTGAATTATTAGGCATGCCTGACAGTCTGCTGCATAGAATACCTTGAAGAATTAGGGAAATTTTATCTCTTCTCAAACACCAGGGAAGCGAGACATATGGAGACTAAAATCCACATCCTCAAAGGAATGTAGATTTGTAATTTGCACTGGAAAGTGGTGGAGATAGCGGGATTTCCTCAGGGTTATGGTTAAGCTGATTGACTTTTCTGGTATATAGGCATGTAATTGATTATCTTGGAGGCTCTGGGTCTAAGCATTTTCCTTAGATGATGTCTGTAGGGGAGGGCAGAAATGAGCCTGTGTCTCCTGAGCCAGTCTTCCTGCAGTGGCTTCCCTAGTCACTGCTGCTGCCTGCAATGGTGGTTCTTGCCTCTGAATCAGCTGATTTGAGCTCTGTAGGAGCCAGGTGGGCTCCGATTTTTGGTAAAGTTATTACAGGCATCGTCTTTCAGACTCAGAACACAAGACCCTTCTCTTGCTCTTCCTGTTACCGCCCTGTTTTCAGCTGTGCAGTCTGGAGTGCCTGGACTGGCCTTGCCTCTCCTTGCCTAACCTCTCACAAACAGCCACAAATTTTTGAAAAGGGCCTTGGTTGGCTCTGCCAGCACTCCTTAATTTTGCCTTTCCTCCTTGCAAGCCACACTGAAGCAGCGCTTTGCTATTCTCCAGGAGGAAAATAAAAAAACATAAAGTAGGTCATGGTGTCATGTAAGGCAGCCGAGCGCTAACATGGAGCCAGGCGAACGGTGCGAAAAAAAAAAACCAAACCAAAAAAACCCCTGTGGGATCGGAGAGGATGAATGACCAGCTGTGCGGGATAAACAGGGATGAAGGGATGGAGGGGGATCGCAGGAGCCGAGCGCGGCAGGTGGAGAGGCCGGGGCCGCGCTGGGGCCGGGGCCGCGCTGAGGCCGGGGCCGCGCTGGGCCCTGCGCCCTCTCCCGGCACACGGGAGTCCCTTCCCTTCCCTCTGGAGCGGCTTTCCTTGCTCTTCCGAGCAATGGTGGTGTTTGGTTTTTGTTTTTATCGTGCCCTTTTTTTTTTTTTTTTTTTCCTTCCCCTCGCGCCGCAGTTCAGTCCAAATAGCCCTTGCATTGGAAGCGTGGGACAGGCGTGGAAAATCACTCTTAGAAGACTAAAAAAATATTTGTTTGCAAATAATTTTATTTTAATTTTTTATCCCCTTTATAGATTTGAGTCCCCTTGTTTATGTCAGTTGTGCTTTTTCAGAATTAATTTTGAAAGAAGGAGGGGGTTTTATGCCTGCTAGCTCTCTTGGTTCTCACCCAACATTACTCACTGGGCCGAGTACAGATCTCTTTGGAAGATGGACTCAAGCCTTACCTTATCTCTGAGGCAGCATTCCACCCTAGTGTTTAAAGGGAGAAATTCATGTCTGGCTTATCCCTGTAGTTATCCCTTAACTTGGGATACTGGTTTCAATTTGGGGTGGATGATGGTCTCTGCTACATGCCTAATTTAGAATTTCAACCCATTAGAAAAGAAAAACCAACAAACAAAACAGAACAACCGAAAACAAGGATGAGGCTCAAACTCAAAAGACAAAAGTGTTTCAGAGCAGTGCCAGCTGAGAGAGTGAGTTTGGGGTGTTAATCTTCTTGCTGTAGCCCTATAGACACAGGGATTGATTTTGTCTTTCACCAGCCTGTTTTTGCCATTGCTATTGTCACTCAAGACAAATTCACTTTGAATTTGCCCTGGGTCAATACATGTTGCAAGGCTCTCAATCCTCCAAAACACATGCAGCAAGGACAACTTGCTTCTTCCCTGAGTCTCAACCCCAACCTCAGAATTGGATTGGGGGCCCACTGGGAGGAAGTGGAATTCAAGATCTTGGATTAAGAGGCTCAAACTGTCAAATCTTAGAAGGGAGAGTTCTTTCAGAGGATTCTTTTTCTTTTGGAGGGCTTCATTGTTTCTGTAGCCTTGTTCAGAGAAACCAAAAGTTTTCTCTGTAGGGCTGGCATTTAAATCCTGCTCACAGCTCCCATCCTCTGACTATAAATGCCTCTTCAGCAACTTGAAGCAAACCTTCCCTTGTACCCAGTGTTTGGGCATGTAGCTGTCATGTTTAACAAGCTGAAATATTCTTGTGGTATTTTTCTCCACTCTTTCTCTGTATCAAACAGGGCTGGTGGAACAGAGCTGGGCAGTCTCCTGGTGTTGTCAACATTTGCTGCCTGAGCTGCACAGAAACCTGTGCTGAAGTCCTGTGTCTTAAAACCTTCATCTTTTCCAGTTGCTCAGCCAATTTACATCTGCAAATGCTTGGAAATGCTGGTGAGTGGTGGAAGCAAGCAGTCTCCAGTCTAACCAAGGATTTCTTCTGCTGCTGGCTCTGTAGAAGAGATTTTAAGGTCAGTTTTAAAATAGTTCTGCCTAGAAAGAGCTGGTTTGGGAGGATGGCGCTAGCTAACATGCACAGACCAGAGATCTGCAGCCAGTTGCTCCTGTAGACAGTCTGTGTCTGGTGTTTGAGCTGAACCATGGTGTGCAGAAAGCTCTTCTGTCCAGAGTGAGAGTCTCAGCAGTGCCAAGGGCCAATTACCCCCTCCCTGTCCAAAGTAAGTGTCCTGTTTACTGTTTGGACTGGCTGACTCAAAATTCCAGCTTTAGTCTGTGCTTCTAAAAGGTTTTGGTTCCAAGGATCTTTCAAGACTATGCAGACATCAACAAACCTTCTGGTGCCCCTAGTATGCGTCTTGGTGAGGAGGGTTTCCCTTGCTCAAGAAGAGGGGCCACAAGAAGCGAGGGGGGAGGTGGCTGCCCATCTCTGTCCCCATGCTGGCGTTCCTGGCTCCTGCTGCCATGCTTGCGCCTCCCCTCACAAAGGCACTGCTTGTCCTGCAGTTACCAGCCTGTTTTATGAGCGGAAATTGAATCAGCACATGGTGTTCACCAATGTAGGCCACTGTTGCTTCTCCTACCCACTAGGTGTGAGCTTGGAAAACAGTTTGAAACAGAAGCATAAAATGGGCTTTGTTGAAATGTGTTAGCTCACCTGGAAGTCTCCAGAACCTGCGTGTGTATTTTTGGAAGCAGAATATTCCAACTTTACAACTTGCAGTATTTGGAAGCACAGCACAATTATGTGGCTGTTCTGGCCCCTGTGAGACTGGGAGATGAAAATTATGATTTTGGGGTAATGAGTGGGGTGGAGGGAGCCTTTTGGAAGCAGCAGTAGATTAAATGGCATCAAAGCATTGGTGGTGTTCATTTGCTTGCCCAAAGGTCTTTAGGTCTTCTATTAGGCTCTCCCTAATTATTTCTAAGGCAATAAATCCAATCAAAATACTGAAAGAGGTTCACTCAGAACAAGAACTGTGTTTTAACATTCCTCCTAGTATATTCAATTATTAATCATGTTTAGAAGATTGGCTGGTGCCACTTTTTCTTTCTCATTTTTTGTTTGTCATGATCAGCAGGTATCCTGACAACCAGGGCCTCAGCATTTCAGAGGACTTTGTGCCAATTAGGGTCTCTTTACTCATGTCTTTCTTCCCTTACTCTTTAAATATTAGGATCTGTAACAAAGCCTGCTGTCAACCTTTGGCTCGGTTTCTAAATACTGACCCACATCCAAATTTTGCAATTGGTTCCATTTGTTACAATGGATGGAACTAATTCTCTGGATCCAAGTACAATTAGATGAATCTAGATCATAATTCTGGGCACTGAACTCAAAAAATAAGTTCATCTCCCTTTATCTACTCCTTCAATTTACTAATAATAGTCCAGTACAAGCCTTTCCTCTTTAAAAATCTATTATGAACCTCCTCATAAGGCCAGTGAAGCGTATAAAGAGAGAACATGGCAACCTGGGAAGGAACAGCTTGTTTTCACATGCTTGCAGGACCAAAGCAGTGGAAATACATACTTTGGGGGACTTCCAAATAATCGTGTTTCTTTTAGTTTTGCCTTATGTCCTGGCCTCCATATTTTCACCCACATTGGATTGTTTGATTATCTATTTTGACTTTCCCTGTTGTGAACTGCCCAGCAATGGTTCTGTGCACTTTTCCACTAGACAGCAGTCAAACCATTGCTTTGTGCTGGAGAAGTGATGCAGGACCTGTGTGTTACCTTGTCAGTGTTGGGGATGCTGTGGGTCTAATATTTCCAGGCTCTTATGGAAAGATCAAAGCGCTGCTTACTCTCTGTGATCACTCTGGGTTTGGTGCTCTCCCTCCTGAGAGACAGCTCCTCTATCAACATGCCCAGCACAAACTAGACATCCATGGTTCTGTCTCTGAGGTGTGGAATACAGCTTAATTCTCTTTCAGTGGCATAATTTCATTTCAGGATCAAGCCCAGTAGTAGCCCACAGCCTTTAGGTTAGTTACTGTCCTGCTAACATGAAACACTGAGTTCATAAGTGACCTTATGGTGAGACTGAATTTTATTTTTTTTTTCCCAGGGACTGATTAATAAAATAGGCCCAGAGGAAACAGGCCAGGAACGCGTGGTGTTTGTAATAATGCCTCCAGAGACTAGCTCATTTCATTTTCTCTTCCAGTGGTATTGTCAGGCTTGTGTACTTCAAAACAGATCTGGCACTGACAGTACAGATAGGTTAATGAAAGTCTGCAGAGAGTTTGGGGCTTTTTAATTTTTTTCCCTTTAAACTAAGGGTAATGATAAGTTCTAATGAAACCCTATTTTAAATTTGGATTCTTTTTAATATCCCTTACTTGTAGTTCTGAAGATCTTTGCCAGCTTGTTCCACATCTTGAAGAACAGATGATATCTTGAGTTGCTGTGTAGCAGCAGGAGAATACACAAATCTTAAATTTCTGAAGAACCATGAGCTAGTTACTCATGCAGTGTCAGGAGAGTCATCTGTAATTCTTTTACTCTACAGAGTTCTGGGGAAACAGCTGGAGCATTGTGTACAATTTGCTGAGCACATTTCAGGGAAGATGTGGACAATGGGGAGATGCCAAAGGAGAACAGGGAGAACAATTGTAGATCTTGAAAACATAACCTCAGAACAAGGAGGGGGGAAAAGCTGACTTAACTGTAATTAAAATAAAGTACAAAATGACTTTTCAAAATAAGTAGAAAAACTTATGCAGAGAGAGAAAAAGACACTGTTCTCCATAGCAATGGAGAAAGGTTGGGAAATAATGCACTTCAATTGTAACAAGGAGGAATCAGGTTGGATGCTCAGGAAACCTTCCCAGTGGTAGAGACACTGATGCAGTAGTTTGAAGTATTTGGGAATGCCATGGGGTTCCTGTCACTAGAGGTTTTTAAGGTGAGGTTAGCCAAACATGTTAAAAATAACATACCTCATGCTCAGTTACCAGTGACCAATATTTGCTTAGGACTCTTTCTAATAACTGTCTAATGCATAATTCAAACTTTTTGAATCGTGGGAAACTTAGCCACATTTATTTTTGCAAACCTGAGGACTTAGAATAGAGAAAAATCTTTGTTTTAAGCTAAACTACCTCTTCTATTGACTTCAGCAGATCTTGGATTGTGTTTGAAGATATCACAGAGAATAAACCAGGCAAAGATATTCAATGAGTTGAGGCCTGAGACCTCAGCTGAGATAGATGCTTTGAAATCATGTAAGTGGAAGCAGAATTACTTAGCCAAAATGTAAATCTCATGACGTTTAGCCCACATTAACCCCAGAGGGAAATGTCAGCTGGTTTTCCCAACACTAATGCTTATTAGACCATGAAATATTTTTTCCCTCTGGAAGATACTTAGAAGTGAATTGGACAAAGTGCTGGAAAATGTAGGGTCCTGTATGGTTTGGAGACAAGAAGTTCCATTCAGTTGGGGCATATGAACTGGGTTCAGTTTCCTATTTTGTCTCTGTTTTATTGTGTCCTTGCATTGCTTTTATTTTGAGGTTTACAGTTGGGAAGAGCAGGAAGTGCTGAGATACTCTGAACAGAGGATCTGAAGTGGTGTAGGATCCAATCCTACTCCTGCTTTCAGATATGCTGTGTCTGCAATTTAGCAGCAGTGATGCTAAAGCAAAATAGACTTGGGCACATGAATCCCTGTGTTTGGTAGTTAAAGCTTATTACAAAACTGTGGACCAGCAGTTAGTCTCAGGCACTCTGACAAAGTGCTGATATCTCAGCTAATTCCCTGCTGGTTTGATTTTAGAAGGCAGCATGACATGTAACAGCTGTGTGGGGGTCATTTCCATCGCTCACCTGTAGAAGAGGCAGCAGTGAAGTGAGAATGGTGCCTTTGCTTGCGTGTTGGCCTAACATAGGTCTCAAACTCTCCTTTGGTCCAGGAGGTAGCAATGCCTGTTCTTTTGCATTACCTATGAAATACCTCTTCAGGAACTTTCCCAGAGCCCTGCTGTATTTTTTTTCCAGGTGGCATGTGGTGTGGTATGATCTGGCTTTGTTTTTAATGCTTTTTGGAGAACAGCTTAAATTTTTGTTTGTTTGTTTATTTTGCTTTGTTCCTTATTATCCTGATGTAGAATACTCCACTCTGAAGCACACAGGATTGATTATCGTCATGGCCAGCCAAGCAATGCTGCTTACCATGCTCTTAGTGGGTCCTTTCCAGATAGCAGCTGAGGAGCAGGGCTGTAGGCTTGCTGTGACTTCTGAGTGTGCACCTAAACATACTCGTCCTCTGAGGATGTTTAAGCAAAAGTCTTGATACACATGTCAAAAAGATTGCTGTAACGTTCCAAATACTCCTGAATCAGTCATGTACAGTTAGAGGTCAGAATTTAGGCTGGTGTTGGGGTTTCTTTTGCATAGGACTGGGAATAAAATTTAAATGGATCTGAAAGAACTCTAAAATGCGGAGATATTAATCTAACCTGGTTTTTTTCTGGTGTTCCCATTTGGGAAAGGCAAAATCATGGAACCCACCAGAGCACCTTTTCTGTTGTTCTCTAGGTTTGTAGATCCTGTGCTCCTGACTATTTAATTTCTTTGCCTGGTTCAGTTATCTTTTATTTTATCCTAGCTTATCCCAGCTTCATTAGAGTCTTCTTTGTGTCTAATCAGTCTGTACTGTCCTTCAGCTTCTGGCTGTCTTTCTTACAAATCTGTGTAATGCAGAGAGAAGTTGCTCCAGGAGGTTTTCTAGCTCAGCATGATGCCATACCAATATTAACATCTGAATGTGTGACCTTGTTAGTTCAGTATATGCAAGGTAGGTATTTTTTGTCTGTCCAATGTGCTGCTTATTATTAACAAGATGTGCTGCATAAACCAGTACCATTAAATTTCTCCCAGCTGGAAGCCTTACTCTGATGTTACCTTACTCGTTATAGGATTTGGGGAGAACGTGAGCCGTGGCTTAGAATACAATTCTGGTAGCAAATGATTCAGTATGTAGGCACTAATGCTGTATGACACCCTATAGCCATTGTATCAACAGCTCTTGAGCAAAATCCTGAATTTGTGTAGTAAGTACAAGGATCCTTCTTTGTGTCATGGTTTGTTTCTTGTGGGACTTGCTGGAAGAAAAATTAAGTCTGCTATTTCCAAAACCATCAGGGAGAAATTAATGAATCAACATAGTAAATAACTCACTGTTTATTTCCTGAAACAAAGAGCACCTGTAACATCCAAGGGGTAGCTGCCTGGCAGGAGGCTGGTGGCACTTTTAAGCGTATAGGAATTTTGGGACTGGGTAGAGAGCTAGGGACAAGTGGATACACAGAACCGAGTGTGTGGTTTGGGCTATGAGACCTTTTTGTCAGGTGTTGCTGCCTCTTCAATGCTTTTCTGTTCCTTGATAATAAAGCCCATGTTTGTGTGGGATCTGACCTCAGGGGAGGTTAACGCTTCTCCTACTGAGGAAAGCCAAGTCGCACTCCTTTCAATGCTGTTCGCTGTTGCTTGCAAGGCTGTTTCTATTTGTGTTGTCCTTTGGGTGTGATGCCTGCAAGGGGGGAATTGCCTTAGGCTTGGTTTGTTTGGTGAGAGAAGGAAGGCCTGTTTGTCGGGTATGTTCTCTTCTGAACTTCAGCTTTTGCCAACTTAGTGCCAGCCCTCAGGCTAGAGACGCAGGTGTGAAGTAAGGTGAGCTATAAAAAGAAAAACACCCCAAACCCCCAAAACACATGCAGTGGGCTGGTGAATGGGGGAGGAGGAGATTTGCTGCTGATCCTGGGTTGTGTGGAAGGCAGTGAGGGTCTGGTCCTGTGTTTCAGCAACCCAGGGTATCCTGAGGCTGTGTGTGTGCCTATTGACAGTGCTGCAGCAGGTAGCTGGAGAGCAGGGTCTCTCATGTAGAAGCCCTCTGGCTACACCTGGGGTGAGAGAGGCTGCTTTTCTCCTTGTCTTTAAGGATTTAGTCTGCCTGGAGCAGAACAAATAATGTGGGAGTTGCCCCACGCCAGCCCCTCCTCTCTGAGCAGGCTGAGAGACTGCAGCTTTCTTGTTAAACAGGTTTAAGGTCACCCTTGAAATCAATCTCATGCCTGAACTGTAGCTTTGCATGTGCAAGATATTGCTTCTCTGCAGTATCTCAAGGAGCACCCATGGACAGAGGCATCTTTTATGTTGATATTGCACGGACTGGTGTAAAATAAATGTTTTTCCTTCTTGGAGGCTTTAGAGATAACAGAGATGAGTCTGTATCAACTTCATGTTTGAGTGGATTTGAGAGGAGAGTTATCTAAATGCCAGTTTCTCCTCTGGAGAAGT
The DNA here is from genome assembly GCA_013396875.1 of Vireo altiloquus. NCBI lineage: Eukaryota > Metazoa > Chordata > Aves > Passeriformes > Vireonidae > Vireo > Vireo altiloquus. The sequence continues at coordinate 1,221,210 of VZRF01005175.1, read as the reverse complement.
GGAAGTTACTTAAGCAGCTGATGACTCAGCTTCTCTGGCTGTAGGATGCAGATGAGAAATGTTGGCTTTCCAGATAACGAATGAGATTTTCCCGTTTGGGAAATGTGCTTTGCAAAATGTAGGGTGTTAAAAATGGTGCTATGAAGGTCAGCGAGCAAACTCATATTCAGCCTTTGACCCATCATGAGATGACATAGCCATGTAGTAACCTTCAGTCTGATGGCCCAGAAGAAGATAGTGAGGTTTCTGCTCATGTGTTGTTGAACAGCTAAAAGAATGAGCACAGAACTGCTTATTTCACAAAAGTTTTTAATATACAATGATATAAAGAGAAGCTCTGGGAGATAAGGAAATACAGATAAGGTGCTCTCAAATCTTCTGGTGAAGCCTTGGGAATCACTGTAGTATGACACAGACTTAAAAATGTTTGGGTGGTGGGAGCTGAATTACAGACTGGGGAAGTGGCTTTTACTTTCTAGTGGGACATGGATTCCCTGCAGCAAGGTCTTTGCTCCACTCTTGTGCAATAAGGACTTTCTCTTTGAAGACTTCCATTTAATGGCAATCTTCAACAAATGCTGAAGTGGAAACAGCTCTCTGAACAGAAGTTGTGGGTGAGATGCCAGAGGAATGAGCAGAGTTAATTCCAGTGAGTCCCTTCCCAACACTGTGGCATGTAGTTGGGCTCAGTGGTGAATTCTCACCACAAATCAAGAAATACTTTGCAAGATGCCCTACAGAGCTGTTCCCTGAGTGACCTTGCTGTGCTAGGTCACTGCTACCCACTGATGCCAAACCATGAGTGGGGTTTAGTGGACGGGAGAGGGAGGTAATGTGGAAAAGGGATGTTTGCCCATTGGACCACTCTTGGTCATGGAACGCTGCTGTCGGGCGATTGCCAAGTTGACATGGGAAAGTATTTTATTGATCATTTAAGCAGATGAATTATTGCTGTGTCTTTCCGAAATGGTGTTCATTTTTGCAGTTTTTTCCTGAATAAAGCTGCCCTTGTTTCCTACCAGGCTCTGCACTGGCGTGTGGAGGGACAGTGCCTGGCTAATGTTGCCAGAGATGCAGCTATCCCAGAAGAGTGAGCAGGTATACAGGGATGGTGATCATGGTGCTCCGTATTTTTAAGAGGGAAACTGTGTGAATGCATACACTATGGAGGCTGACATCTCCTGACAAAGGTCTTATAAAACCTAGCAGTCATCTTGAAGGCAAGAATTCATTCTGCTTGGTCTGCCAGCCATACTGACTGCCTCCAAAGTTATGTGTGTTTTCCCTGGTAAATATTTTCAGTGAGCTGTTTTCCCAGGACCATTTTGCTTACCTTCTTCTCCATCCTCCCTGTCTGCAGAGTGATTTTTTTAGACCAAGAGAAGGGGAGAGGATGTTGTTTGTAGCAATCAGTGTTATAAACATGCCCTGTATGATTATTTTGGAAGATTAACAGTTCTTGCTGTCACTCTGTAGAGTGACTTAGCTCCCCAGAAGTGTTCCTGGTTTGTTCCCAGGCATAGGGCAGTCTTGTCTTTCACCCAGCTTCTCTGCTCACTTGAGGAGAGAGGAAATAGAAGTTGGAGCAAGCATTCACTCTGACTATGACTCCTTGCTTCCTCACCCTAGCTCAACACAGAGCTGCCTGGAGGCTGCTCTGCTTTAACACTGCTGGCAAAATTACACTCCTGCCACTCTTCTTCCTTGCCCTGGCTTGCCCTCCCTGGTAGGGTAATGCTGGGAATCCCCTGCTACGTGTGCAGCTGTGGGGGTGACACAAGCACAGCTTTGTGTTTGGTGTGCCATTTAGAAGCTGTTTTCTCATTGCTGATGATCAGAGCAACATCTGTCTCCTTGTTTACAAAGATGCAATTGTAAGATGATCAGAAAAGCTATGTTTCTGAGGCTGCTACTTTTTCTAAATACTGAAATGGATTCCTGCACCAGCAGGAAGAATCTCATAATATATAGCTAGCCCTTCTAATGTGTTCTCCATTAGCAAGTGATGGAGGCAGTCTGAGCAGCAGTAATGAAAGCTTGTCTGATAGAAAGCTGTCAGGATCCTTTTAGCTACATCTTGGTGATTTAAGTTGGGCTGAGTGCTGTCCTGCAAAGCTCTTAGGCACAGAGGTTTGACCTGGGTGGGGGCTGCAGATCCCTGTGTGCACCATCACCAGCCCTGCCTGGGATAACTGACAGGTATGCTGGACTGGGCTGTTCCATTGCTGCCTCCTTCAGTGTGGTAAAGACCATAGAAGGTGGTATCTTCATCACTAGTCCCAAATGTTGTCCATAGGCAGCCAAGGAGAGCCACTGGCTTTGGACTTTGAGCACATACTTGGACTTGCTGAAGTAAGTGCCTGCAGTGCAGCTGTGCCTGAGAACTGTTTGACTCCTTTGTGTGTGGGCACCTGGGTTTGGTGTCCCTCTGAGTGAGGCTGCTTTCCTGTCACCTGCTTGTGTCTGGGCACAATCCATGACGTCTGTAGCTCTTTCTCAAAGTGGCACCTACTATTTCCCACTTCTCATGGGAATCTTCATGCTGGCTCTGATTGCCTGGTTTCTATCCTGTTTTTTTCATCTCCATAGCTCCATGGTCTTTCCCTTGTACAGAGGGATAAGGGTTACAGTGGTGAGCTTCCTTGAGGAGCAGAAGCTGGATGAAGGGGCAAGAATTTCAAGCCTCTGGTGTCTTAATGTGTCTGGACAGAGTTCAACTGTGTGGCATCTGTGTGATGTCTGGGCCAGTTTTAAAAAACTGACTAGTTTTGTGGTTTTAGAGTTCTTTATGTGACTTCCCCTATTTTCAGCATTATTTTCTGCACCCTTCCTATTGATTTTGTTTCATCTGTTGCTTTCTGGTGTGTGAGAACAGTGCCCAGCTCTTCAAGAGCTCAACCTCACACCCAGCAGATAGAAAGGAGACATTTGTGGCTGGAGCAGTCAATGCATAGCTGTGCAGTCTTCACCTGAGGAAGCAGGTAAGCATGTCTGGGTAGCCTTGGGATAACTACAGAACAAATGGTCGGTAAACAAAAGAGAGCTGGAGCCTTTTCCTGTGGAAGGACAACTTGCCAGTATACTGGGGGGGGAGGGGAGTCAGGCAGCAGAGGTGGCTTGTCCAGATGTTTTACTGTCTTTCCAAGTGAATGTATATGTGCTTAGAGTGTTGATTGCAAAAAACTCTGTTTTTTTGTCAGTGGAGTAACTTACAAGTCTGTGTCAGCTCTTCAGGAAGTATTGTGTTAGTGGGAGTGTAGAGTCTCCTGATCTCTTTTAACTCTTTGACCTTACTTAAATTCCCTGCGTTCTCTGCAAACAAAGATTAATTGAATGCCTTTAGACATTCAGTGGAAGCTCATGCTGCAGTGACCTTACTGATTGCCACTGACAAGAGCAGGAAGAACTGTACTTTTGAGCTTTTACATACACAGCTTTTTATTACACTGTTGGAAACAGATCTTGTCCCATGGGGGAGGAACATCTTCGTGTGCCGAAGGAGGTGCTATTGTTTTCAGCACTTGGAGGTTTGACTAGCGAATAGATACTTGAAAAAAACTAGAAATTGGCTGTCAGTTGAGAGTAGATGAAGAAACATAGTTGCTGGTGTCTTTAAATGTGTTTGTCTCCAGTGCAAAAGCTGTACTGTAGTTTGAAGTGTCTTCTTTGTGGCCCAATTTGTTCAAGAGAAGGAAGTACTGGCTAAAGAGAAGGTGAGGTGTTTGGATTAGATGCTAGGCTGGAGCTCAGGAGATTTTAGCTGTCAATGACACATGACCACAGGAACACCAGAAAACATGTCTATGACCTTGTCTTTATCTTATTTACTTGAATATTAAGCTCTTTGGAGCGATCTGCCATTGCTGACTATTTGCAGAATGTAGTGCAGTCAATCTGCTTTCTAGGCTAAACCTTTGCATGCTGCTGTTCTACAAGTAGTAGCTCAAGCTCACCTGTTTCAACTGTGTCATTAGCCTGCAGAAATCCATAACTTCTGCTAGAGCTTCCTTTGCACCCAGCTGCATGTTTGGAAGGACTGTGCCCCTAGACATTAGCAGAGGAGCTGAGAGGCTGCATCCCATTATTGTTTAATATTTATGCACTTTCTTTTAATGTGCACTGCCAGTGCTGGCTGCCCTTTGCCAGCGTCATAAAGCAGCCATTGCTCATCTAGGTAATGTGTTGTGTCCTTACAAAGTCATTGGCACAGGGTTCCCTGGCACTTACCTCAGTGCCAGATTCCCTCTGTCTCCTCGATGGACTGCAGTAACACCCAGCAGTAATGCTTTCCACAGTGCTGATCCTCTCCTGAGGCTGAGTCCTCTGGGGCATGTCCTTATAGGTCTTTATCACTTGTCCCCAGAGTCTCGTGACATCACCATCACTTACAACTACATTGCTTTAAAGTGTTCCTCCTGCCTTACCTTGTTCTGCCAGTCTGTCTCTCTCTGTCTGCCTTGCCTGTCCAGGCTGTAAGCCTCTGGAGAAAGAGCTCAGCTGTGTCACTCTTGCTACACTCAGTCATAGCTTGTCTCTTGGTGGGGAGTAGCCCCTGAACTTTCACTCACAGAACAGCTTTGATTGTATTAGGCAGGCCTAATTATAGGGCAGCTAAGGTCTCCAGTGCAGCCTCTAAGCACAACAGTAATATACATAATAATTTGGGTAGCTGTGTATGTTCTGAGACCTTATAATAACCAGAGCTGGAGCAGGTCATATTTTGTCTTTTCCCTGAGTGTATATTTTGATAGGTGCAATGAACATGTCTGCAGTGTGCTTGTCCTATTAAAATTGTTTCTATTATGAGATTTCCTATTTGGAGAAGTGATTACAGATGCAATCCCATATAGCACTAGTTTACACTCTCCTAATCCCACTGTAGGATATCCTGTTATGTGGCAACAAGTTTTAGCACTCTTGGGCCCATAGTTTTTCTTTCCTCAGTAAAAAGCAACATAAATACTTGGTAACCTGATGTTGGACCCTGTGCAGTACAGCTGGTTAGCCCACTGGTTACTGCATTTAACAATACTGTTTCAGGACTAGTCTGGCAGAATCCAAACTTGCAGCAGCCCAGCACTGAGTGTGCAACCACTGCTGGGTCCTTGAAGCAGCCTCAAAGACATGATAACACTGGGAAAAATACCAACCAGGGCACAAAATGAGAGCTGGTCTTGGAATAATCACTTCTACATCAGTCTGTGGGTAGTCATAAAGGATCAAGAAGTTATCCTGACAGAGAAAATAAAGTCTATTTTGTGTGTGCTAAGGAAGTTGTACCTCAGACTGGGACATCAAAGTTCAGTTTTGTAATTCCAGGTGAGTTAAAGAGGAGGCTCTCAACCTGTCTCTGTGCCCTGGGTGAAGCCATGACAGCTGTGTTGTGCTCATGCCTACCGGTCCCTTGCTAAACCTACCTGCTCTTGACCTTCTGTTCTGTATTTTAGCTTCTTCCGTTCTAGATGTGCCTAAGTGCTGGATGTCCAGGCACAGGTCCAGTCACATTCACTTCTGGCTGGAATTGTGATCCAGAATGGTGTTTACCTGTGAGGGATGAAGCACGACAGCCTCTCTGATTACTGCTGAGAGTTGAATTTAGGTGTGCAGGCTCTGATAACCCAAGCTGGAAGCTGGCCAAGGACGCTAAGGTGAACTGCTTTTGGATGAAGTGGTGTAATATCTCTAATAACCAGAGGGACCAGGCTTTGGTTCCCTTAAATTGTTTTTATCATGGGGGTTTTTATGCTGTTCTTAGGTTTGCAAGGAGAGGGAGAGCACCGTTTTATTAAGCAAAGGCTCTGGGGGAGTAAAAAGGAAGTACTTTTCTCAAAACCTTGACATGTAGCACACTTCTTCTCCTCCAGCTAGCTCATGCCAGCAATACTGATGTTCCCTGCAGGCATTCCCCCTTCCCTCCGTGCCAGTTGATCTCTCTAAGGCTCGTTTCAGCCCTGTAGCTGCGTTTTTCCTGCAGCTTCACTCCAAGTTAACTCTCGGCTGTGCTCTGCTCCCACCCGGAGCCTTCAGCACTGGGAGAGCTCCAGCAGGACATTGCCTGGCGGTGCTGGGGAGAGACAGCCGATGGCATCCGGCAGGTGGGGGGTGGTTACTGATTTGTTTGCATTGAACTCGCTTTAAATGATTCAGTTCAGATTAGTGTTTATGCTCTGCCCATCTCCATGCTGACTCTCCAGCTCAGGCTGGAGCATTGGACTTTGGGAGCAGTGATGGTTTTCCTTGACCTCTGTGACTGGATGCCTCCTCCCAGCTGTACTCCAGCCCTGTGCCCAATCCAAGCCTGGGCAAGTTTCCTGCTGTTTTGCTCAAAGACTTTCTGAATTGGAATTGGGTTTTGCCTTAGATTTGCACTTCACTACATTGCATGCAGCACAGATCTGTTCTTAGGAGGGGAGGATCTGCTTCCACCTAGAAGAATCCTTTAACAAAAATGAGGATAGGGCAAAATTTGCAGGACAGAGAAACCCTTATCCCAGAAGCTGAAGGCAAGATCACAGAAAACAAGAAGTGGTGAATAAGAGCAGGCAACAAAAACTTCGGATACTGTGCATAGGTAAAGCAAAATTATTTTTGGCTCTTGTCATGTATTTGGAGCAGAGCTCCCTTTCTGTCTATGTGAAACAGAATGCTGTGAGGTTTTAAGTTCCCCATGTGACCAGATGGGGTTTGCCGCAACAATAGGGTTTCTGCTTGGTTTTGGGAAGGGCAGCAGTTTTGCTGGCATTACAAAAGCCTATGTGTGATAAAATAAGGAACCTTCTTCCTCCAGCACTTCTGATTTATGAAACTGCTGGAAATCAAAACTTCTTTGCCATTTGGATAATTTTTTTATTCCTCTAAACTGTACTGGATGTTCTTCACATATTAATTTGTGGATTACAGAATGTTCTAGGCAAAACATCAGTGGGACAGTAAAATCTTAATACAAGAGTTCAGCTGACATGAAATAAAACCACAGTGTTCTTCTATCCTGCTTAATAATGACTCAAGTGAAATGGGGACAGTTGTGTGGTCTAGTGGCTGGTGAGGGGTGTGTCCTCTGGATTCCTGGAGCTGCTTCCCAGCTCTTCTTTCCCATGCTGGGTGACCTTAAACAAGTTTACCCCTGGTAAATTGGAGCCTGATGTCTGGCTAGGAAGGCTTATTAGGAAACTTAATTTTTGAGAGAGCATTTTGGGAACTTGAGATGACAGGTGCTAAATAAAGGCACTTCTCTCTATTAAGTACCTCTAAGAAAACACACTCCAATTTTGTGACATTGGTACTTTGGGATCTCATCTTTTGGCTTTTTATGAATTGAGCACTCTTTATCTGGATGACAAACGTGGATATTCTTGACCATTTTGCTGGAATGATTGTTCCAATTGTCAGCACTTTGGTTTATTGGCATCAAAAGAACAATGGTTTAATTTCCAAGTCAGCAAATTATTCTGCATTTAAACAGAACTGTGTGTCAGTGGTCACAAGACCAGCAAAAGGTGCCCCAGAGCCAGGAAGTTAAATTGATTGTAAATGGCAGTAAAGCAGACTGGCTGAGCTTTGCTTTCTGAGCTGAGTGTAAGGTATCTGTGGGGAAAAGCAAAGCAAACAGTAGGAAATAGTGTGTTGCAGCAAATGAAGACTGGACACACAAGAGAAGAGGATTATCCTGCAGGATACCACTGTTAGGGAACTTGGGCAAATTCTGCAGAGGTGTATCTCTTGGAAGGAGACAGCAAACAACTTCGTGCCTCAAAGGCTAGGTATAATGTGAGGTTCTAAAATGCTGAGATGCTGTGATTGTAGACATCATGCAGGTAGAAAGAAAGAACAAGCTGTGGAGTGGATTCCTGGCTGAAGGATCTTCATGCAAATTTCATCCTAATTAATTTGTTTCTCTAATCTAAATCTTTAAACAAAGAAAACTTTTTACTTATCAGCCTACTTTTCCTCTTCCAATCCCTACCACCAAAGAAGCTCAGATCTGAATGGCTGATCTGAACTTCCCCACCAATGTGACAGGGAGGTTTGACTGGTTCTAAACAGTGAAGTGTGAGCTAAAGTCTTTGGAAAGAAGGTCTGGAATGCTCAGTATTGTGCACCAGAGTTTTACCATTGGATTTTGCTGGAAATGGGTCAAGCTGTTACTTTGAATGTACCCATGATCAATTAATTTCAAGCTGTGTCCTCATCTACGGTCAGAACAAATCAAGATTTTTCTGTTCCTCCCCAGAATGCACAGGTGACATCATATTGTTGGGTAAATGTTGCTTTCTTGTCCAGCCAGCAGTTTGTCCTGGCTTGAAGTTTGGTAGCAGTTGTGTGCACAGTGTGTACTGTACTGCACAGGACACCTGGAAAATATGCTTTGCATTTGCAAGTAGTTGCTATGTATTTATGACAGAGAAGGATGTGTTGCTGATCTGTGTGTGCTAGGCAGACTTGTGGTTAATTTAGATCTTGAGCCTTCATTGTATTGAAAACTACTCTTTTGCAGGCGCTTGTTCTGAGCAATAAGATTTAGGTACTACTTAGCTGCAAGGAGCCATTTACACAGTAAGGTTTGCTCTGAGCTCCTGCATAGCAGGCTGATCAGCCTGTGTAAACCTCTTGGCTGTGAGAGGCTGCTGTGGATCAGAAAGCCAAAGTCTCACTGGAATACTGGGCAAAGGAGTGTTGCAAACCAGAGCACCCATTAATGAGCTCCTCATGCCTAATGTGACAATACATCTCTTCCAGAGGCGAAGGTTTATTTGCACTCGTTTCTCTTTAAAATCTCTGTCATAAAAAGAGCCCCAGTGTCTTGCTACTCCAATGAAAAGGGAAATTAGCTTTTTATAGAACTTTTTGGGGCTCTAGTCTCTTGAAGAAAAACATCAAGTTGTTAGGACTACCAGAAAAAGTCAGAGAAGTGAAATTATTCAACTAAAGTCTTATGGTTAGAAGCAGCCATGATTTCCTACATGTCAGTCCAGTTTATCTCATGATAGTTTATCTCCAGTAGTTCACATGAATGCACCAGTTTATAATATCTAACAGAAAATCCCCTAGCTTGGGACTCTGCTGCAGACAGATGTGTTGCCATTTTGCTGATTCATGTGGAATTAACAATATAATAGAATTATTTAGAGAGCTGGTGATGGGTTTTTACTCTAGAGTGTCTGACTCTCAAATCTATGCTTTCCTACATCTATTCTCCTTAGACATTATTTAGAATAATTTCTCCTTCCAAACAGAAAATAATTTTGGGAAAGACATTCTCAACTCAGCTATGAAATGTCATCTTTGTGGTGATGATGATTATGGGATGCAGCAAATGCATGCATAATTATTCTCACTGCTCTCAGAGCAGCAGATAGGCCCATTTCCTGCCTCCTGAAATATATAACCAAACACTTTTCCTCATGCTCTCTGCTCTGTGCATTTTCATGAGCTTGTTCCCTAGGGCTCATTGTGAAATTATTCTAATTTTTCGAAGTAGGAAGAAAAAAAAAAAAAGAAATAGTTCTGTTGGAAATGTTGATTTGTCTATGAAGTCATTACAGCTGTTTCTCTCTTGAAGGCAAACGAAAAGGAATTCCTGATTTATTTATTTATTAATGCAGGGAGGTGGGAAGCAGTTTGACAGTAAGAATGTAGTGAATTTTGGAAGCAGTTCTTGAAGTGCTTTCCTATTATGCATGTGAAAATGCAAAACAAGGATAATAAAATAAGGAGTGTTTTCTGACTTTCAGAGGTATAGCTTGGTCTGTGTCAATAGTTATAACTGGATCTTGGTGTAGGGTAATTTATTAGATGCAAAGGATTTTGTTTGACAGCTTGAACTTGTCAGCCTTGAGTCACATAAGGGAAGGCCCAGGAGAATATATAATGCAAATGTTCACATAGTATAATGAAAAATCCCCTTTTGAACTATTTTCCATTAAATATGAAAATTAAAATTACTTAACAAAACATGCCTGTTTTCCCTGTCTTTTAGCAACAAACAAAAGCTCCAATGTGCAGTCTAAAATTGCTCATCAAGGGGAGAGACCAGGCTAGGATTTTAGTAAATGGCTTTTTTTTTTTTTTTAATAAAGCAATTAGTTCTAAAGGGAAAATGTCATCTTCAGTACATTGCTAAGGTAGAACAGTCATTGTGCTTTCTGGCACTCCATCAAACTGCTCCTTGTGCACAGTTATTGGAGAAAGTGCATTTACACGTCCTGTCGACATCCAATGCCGGGAAGAGGTTTCTTAAATAACAAGACACTGGCTATTATGTGCATTAGCTTTATTATTTTTTCAAAAGTGTCTTAGCCTTTGGGGACTGAAGGTACTTAATAATATGTTGCAATTACAGTGTGCCAATGTGTTGTCGTCATATCTCATGCGCTTGACAAACAAGTGCAGGTTAACCCTTAGATGTCCATTGAATTTCCAGCTAGCTGCTTTTTTGTGTCTAGAGATTGTCATGTGTCCACAGTGCAGCAGAGGCTGATAAAGATGTGTTGTCTTGGAGCATTGCCAGAAGCTGTCCCAGGAGGACTGTCCTCTGCTACCCCCAGGTGTGCTCAGCCCTCTCAGGAGATATGGGCTCCACGTTTTTTGTTTGGATGGCCTGTGCCTTTCTGTGCAGAGGTACAGAGTGCTCTGGAGATGGACCACGATCAGACAGCTTGCCTCAGGAAAGCCTGTGATTGTGAGGGTGCTGGGATTTAACCCCACTGGGCTGTCAAGTACCACACAACCACTCACTCCTCTGTCCCTGGTGGAGAGGAGAATGGAAGAAAAAATAATGTAAACCTCATGGGTTGAGATAAGAACAGTTTAATAGTGGAGGTGGTATCTGGTAGCTTGCTCAGACAGCAGTAAGCTAAGATTGAAGTCCGAAGCCACAGAACTCATCAAGGGGAGTTGAACTGGTGCTGTGGATGGGACCTGAACTAAAGTGTCTCATGGACAGAGCTGCTCAGCCTCCAAATCAGGACAATATGAAATTAGTTCTGCATTGCGAGTTTTCTGTTTGTTTTCCTCTTCCAGCACCTTTGGCATTGAAAATGCTCCCAGAACGTATGTCAAGGTGTTGTTTTGTTGAAGCATGGTAGGTTTGTCACCCTTCAGCCATAGAAAAAATCCATTTTGGAGTTGATCTCTGCTAGATATCCAGATACAACTCATCATTATTTGTGCTCTGTATTTTGTAACTGTCTGGGTGTGGACAGAAGAAGACAAAGGGAAAAACAGCTGCTGTCTGTAGGTACCAAACAGCAAGAGCCCAAAGCAGACAGCCTTTGTTTGCTGGACAATGTAAGGGCTCTTGTAGGTAGTACATAGTGTTTGTTATTTTTTTCAATTTTTGATATTTTTTTCTTCTTTGGAGTGAGAGTTCAACTCAGAGGGAAAGTTTTGATATGCAAGAAATTCAAGGAAGTTTTAAAGCCTAGATGCAGAGGCCAAGTAAAAGCTCTGAAGAACTAATTAAGGTACAGCTGTTAACATGGTGTCTGGTCAGTAAATGAGCTAAGAGGGCATGAATTCTAGAGTGACAGTCACACTTTTTTCTTGTTTCTTTTTTTTTTTTTTTTGCTTCTTTGGTTGGTTGATATGGAGTTTTTGTTTGTTTATTTGTTTAATTCTGAAAAAAAAGTCTCCTGCTGAGGAAGCTTGGCTGGCACCCAGATTGGTCCTACTCTAATCATTAGAGTGACTTTCTCTGTGCGGTGTGAAATGAGGTGATGGTGCAGTAGACAAGCTGCAATACCTTTTCCAGGGCAGAGTTGCTCTCATTTGAGTCAAACCTTGCATCTGCAGTTGAGCTGACTGCTGAACTCAGGCATGGGATGTTCCCTTTATGCAGCAGGAGTATGTAATTCTCCTCTGTGGTGCAAACCATTCAGCAGAGTGTCAGTCTTTACAGCATAGCATTAGAGATGTCAGGATCACCAACAAGGTTAAGGCTTTTCCATGAGAAGCCAATGTTCACAAGAGCTCCCAGTTCGCAGTCTTTAACTGCTTCAGCTGATGCCTACTATGCAAAAGTCATTCTTCTGTCTCATTTTGGTCTTGGTTTAGTTTTTTCTTTCTTTGTGTTTTGGAAAGTTCCAGTTAGAGTGGTTCAGCTGTTTTGGAGAAGGAGACTGGAAGTTGTTTGTTAATAACAAAAATAAGCTTAATTATCCTCCTCAAGTTCCATATTTTAGACCAGGATCTTGGGCTTTAGAGGACGAAGGATTCATGGAGTCCCCATAGTGTTAAGGAGATGCCTTGCATGACATGTCTATAGGAGGCTGTGTGTTGCCAACTTATACATTTCTTCTTTCAAAAAAAAAAAAAAGGAAAAGCAGTTGCATTGTGTTCATTGCCAGCAAATCCTCCTGATATTTCCCCTGCTGGGATGGGAGTATGGGTGAGGCTGAACAGGTTTATCTTTGGTGTTATTGCTCTCAGATGAAGGGGCTTATTGTGGGACCAGGATCTATGAAATGGGAAATGTCAATCAGATGGGCATGACTAGGGCCTGGCAGATATTCTCAACTCCAATACTTGTTTTCAGGGCCTTTTTCCAAAGTGTGGAAAATACTTATTTTGCTTCAAAAAAATTAATATGGGCTACACAGTTCTCTCTTTTCTAGTATATGTGTTAACCAAAACCCCACGCTATTATGATCATGTTAGACGCATTTTCCCTAAGGAAAGCTCTTCTGTAGGCTCTTGTTCTGGCAGAAACAAGAGTTGTGCTGCTGGTGTTGGTATGAACAGGGAAGTCTCCAGGGTCATGGGCTCTTCTCCCTCGTTTAGCTGCTCAGACCAAACCTGTAAAACCTAGAGTAACGATTGAAGGTCTTAAGGAAAATCATGTGCAGAAGCCTGAGGGAGACTGTAAAGACACAGGTGAGACTGGTGAATGGGAGAAAGAAGAGGAAGCATGGCTCAATGTGGGAAATAATGATGGATCCTGTTACTAGGAGAATCTCTGCAGTGGAGGTTAGGATTAGATTTCTTAGGTTTTTTTATTTACTGATAATGCCTAAAGTAGCTCTCCATACTACAGACAGCACTAATGGAGTCCCAGTCTCCACTGCTCACAGTCCTAAAACAGTCAATCTTCCACACTCCAAGAGTTCATTGCAGCTTCACAGCTTTGCTTGGAGCAACAATTCTTTGGTGAGTTTCAGGAATCCACTTAACTTCCCCTCATGCCTCTGGAATTCAGGATGGGACTATTCCTGGAAATGCTGTTATTCCTGAGGGTAAAAAGTCCCTGGAAAGGGCATGTAGTGATAGGACAAGGGGGAATGGCTGTAAAATGAAGGAGGGTAAGTTTAGATACTGGGAAGAAATTCTTTGCTGTATGGGTGGTGAGGCACTGGCACAGGTTGCCCAGGAAGGCTGTGGGCTTGCCAACCCTAGAGGTGTTCAGGACTAGGCTGGATGGGGCTCTGAGTAGCCTGATCTGCTGGTAGGTTCCCTGCCCCACAGCAACGGGGTTGGAATGAGATGGTCATTAACCATGCTTTAACCCAACCATTCTATGTGATATTTCTGGGTGCCTCGTCAGAGCTCTGATAGCTGTGATTAAGACTGAGTAATGAGGTGTGACTCAGTGAAAGAGCTGACTATGAGGGTTGGCCACTAAGCTCAATATTGCTCACCCTCCGCATTTGGATCACTGTAGGCCTTGGCTTGCTCAGCACACAACGTGGGGCACAGCAGAACCACAACATGACCATCCATGCTGGAGGGCAAAAAGGAGTCAGAGGCCTCACAAAGTAGTCCGAGCAATGGAAAGAAACACTAAACCACCCATTTATATAACAAAAGAAGTGAAAAATTGAAGCCGGGTACTGCACAAAGGATGGGGATTTTCTACCTTCATGTTATGAAGCATGGTTGCCTGGAACCATGGAACAAGTTTCATGGGAGAAATCAGCTCCAGCTGGGAGCTGGTCCCCACTTTCATGTGTACTTTACAGGTCTAAATGGATTTGTTATGCTTCATTGGACACCCAAGAAGCAGCCAGCTCCATGGCTTGCTCCCAGCCAGCTCAGCAGCTGCCTGCTTGAGTAGGATTGCTTCTCATACAAAGCTTCTTGCTGATGGTTCCAATAACTTGGGGCACTTGGCTATCTTCTCCCAGAAATTCTTCTTGGTGTGGGATTGAGAGCTCTCACTGAGAACTTTATCCTGGTCTCTTGAGCATCTGTAGGCAAGGGAATAATGCACTTCAGGTGCTTTGGGAGTAGGAAGAAGCCGCCTTTGTGGAAGCTTGATATTTGGTAGCCCTGTAAGAATCATCCTAGCTCCTCGTGAAAACCTCCCAGCTCCCTAGGCATGGAGCCTCCTGCCAACAGGTTTGTAGTGCCCATCCTGTGGTGTGAGCAGAGCTGAAGAGAGCTTCTCTTTTTCTTACTGTCTGAAGTCCTCTATGATATTTTTGTTGTTGTTGTTTGGGGTTTATTAGAAGACCTCTTGGGAAGATGGCTCTTTCTCTTCATTTGCATTTTTGCTTCCTGGGAATGCGTTCAGAGGGAGAATCTGAAAAATGCCTTTTGCCTGGCAGTGGCATTGTTGCCCCGGAAATGTAAAGCAAATTCTGCAGGGGACCACTGAACTATAGCACTTGATTCCTGGAACTGCATGAGGCAGCTCACAGAGCATGGAAGCTGCTGCCACCTGATACACAGCTTTAGGGAATCATGCAATTGCTTTCATGCCTGAGCAGCCTGGAGCCCTGTGACTTCTGGCTGGTGGTCACTCCTCTGTGAAACTACACAAGTGTGGTACACAGCACTCTTCTATCTGCTTCTGTGGCTTCTGGTAACACATGGTGGGAGGTGGGGAGAAATTAACCCCACCGTGAACCTGATGGGCAGTGCAACCCCTTATGTGATGAATGTGTGGGAGCAAATCCTTCCTGACTGTGATGTACATTTGGCTCATGTCCTAAGGAGCAGGATTTAGATCACTTTTATCTTTATTCTTATAGCTACAGGGATTGTTAATGTCTATAAAATGACCCAGCTGCAGTATTTGACTTGTGACCTTCACTAGCAGTGAATTTTATGGACTGGCTGTCCAGTAGGGGTGAGGAAAGCTTCTCCTTATTCTTGAGGAATGTGGGAATGTTTCGTAGAGATGCTAGACTGGAAAAGAGGCCTTGAGAGGCGATTTCATTTACCAGCACTGATCTAAGGAGCTGAAATGTGCAATGCTTTCTGGTGAGAGAAAGAGGAGAGAGCAGAAGACCTCACCTGATTCACATGAAGCAAAGCATTTATCCTGTGGCATAAGCGCTGTGTTTGCACACAGTGCTTGTGCATCCATGGTTCCATTTCATATTTAAAAGTGCTCAAGTTATCTGTGCTCTAGTACCAGCCTAGGAGCTTTGCGTAGTGAAACTCTCTGTACCACCTCTACAAACATTGCCAGGCGTCTTTACCATGTCCTGACTCTGTGCCCGTGTGGCTCAGGCCACGCAGTGAGAAGTCTTTGGTCTCCCTGCTCAGTCTGCTCATTAAAAGGCCCATTAGGATGAGCTGAGCTGGATATTTTTGTGGCAAAGGCCTTGGATAGAGGCTACCAAGTTGATTTGGTTGGTCATACAAAAGTAAGCAGAGGAGAGCTCTGCTCCTGTACCCGTTCTGAGAGGATCCAATGGGGTTTGTTTTTCTCTCAGTTCATTCATTTAGTCGTGTTGTACTTTTAGGTATGTGAAATCTGCTGTAAGAGGTACACTTTGCAGCCAGCCCAGGGACGCATGGCACGCTCTGACTGGAAACCCATCTCCTCTCATGCTGACCTATTTTGAAAGAGTAAATTCCTCTTCTCTGACTTCGTTNCTCATGCTGACCTATTTTGAAAGATTTTGAAAGATTTGAATTTTGAAATTCCTCTTCTCTGACTTCGTGTATGTGCTGGCTGTCAAGTTATAAGAGCAGCATTTGACAGTGCCAATGCTGCTGTTTGTATCAGGAGACAGTCACCAGCCCAGTAAGAGTTTGTAATTTGACTAACAGCTCATGACATTATTATTCTTATTCATTTATGGCAGAAGAAATGCAGCAGCAACTTTCTTCCATGGCATCAACTCCAAATGTCTGTGGCATCAGATCAGCCAAGGCTCTTTTTGAAAAATTTAGCCATACTCCCCCACATCTTGCTAACTTTACAGTCCCCTGTGGCATCTGTGTGCAGTGAACTGAGCTGTTGAGACTAAATGCAATTTGCAATCAGGCTTGTGTTAACGTGGAAATGTACCGGCTGCTCTCCTGCAGTATGGATTCTCATGCTGTCTAGCATATGGTAGCATTAAACCCAGTCTGGAGTGCCTCGTTACCACAGAGTTGAGTGGAGAACCCTGAAAAACAAGTGTGAGAGAAATGTATTTCGGGAACCATCTCTCCTCCAGCAGAGCTTGTCGGGAGCTATCAAGAGGAGACTATACCTCCAAAACTGGCCCTGACAGCCATGGAAACAAGTACAGAAAACTGACTTGAACACTGATGCAAAAGCCATGTACTTCCCAAGGCAGGTATTGCACAGGGAGAAGGGGACAAGGAGAATCAGACAAGACCAAGTTCATTATTAACAAGTTAAAAAGCTAGAAGCAGTCTATTCTTCTGCTACCAGTATGGGAGAGATTTTGATTCAGGAAGATAGCCCCGGGTATTAAGCCAGCAGTTATGTAAAGACTTGATATAAATGTAGGCAAAACAAGAAATATATCCATCCGCAGAAGAAACAAACAGGTGAACCTTTTAACCATTAAGTGTTTAATTCCAGCTTTAGTTCACTGTGTAGCACATAAAAGTAGCTGTGGAATTTCTTCAGTGTTAGCATATCTCCCATTGTCATGTAAGGTAGTTTAATTTTAATTTTGCTATTTGAGTGATATGAATAATTCAGAGTGTTTTCTCACTGTCGGCTCTGGATGTCCTCGGCTCTTCTTCCCTGAGGCGCTCAGAGCACTGGCCTTAGTGAAAAAGATGCAAGCTGGATCTGAAGAGAATTGGGTTTGAGGCAAATCATCTATTGCTGTGGGCCAGTGGGGACATGGCATCTGAGTCATGAGCTCACAGTGCTGCTTATTCACCACTCTTGTTGGTCAGTCCCACCCTGAAGACCACAAGCATCTGTTCTACTTATGTACGCCCGTGTTATTTGTTACTTGCAAAACCACCAATTTGTTTGGTGCCCTGAGCCTTTGATGTATGAAGAATCTCAGAGTTGTGGGCAGTGGCCAGAAGTTAGATACTTCTCTGAACATTTCTGAGTGGAAGTTCTTTCAACGTAGGCCTGTATCTGGCTGTTGAGAAGAACTGGAGACAGAAGTAATATCAGTAGCTCCAGAAGTATGATTACAAAAACCTTGAATCCTGAGAGGTAGGATGGAAAAGTGGCAGGCAAAAAGCTGCTTTTCCATCTTGCAGTCTTCAACCCTGTATGCTTCACTCTATAGATGACTGCAGCATCCCAAAGTGCTTCCCAACAGTATTATGTTTAAAAAGACTAATGTGCCTGTTGGACATTGATGCTTCTTTCTTTATTACACTTCTCTATACTTCTTGGTAGAGCTAAGACAAAGGACACTGTATATTGTCTGGTTTGGACTCTGGGCTTCTCTGGTTCTCACATCTGCAATATTGCTTTGTGAATTCTTCAGTGTCCTGGCCCATAATGCTGTGACAATCTGAGATGGGGACAGCTATGGCAAATCTGTGAGAAAAATAGAAACAGGCTGTTGGCTAATGAAGTTTATTTTTTTTCTTAGAGAATGCTTTTAGACAGAAGAAAAACCTGGACCAGAGAGCAGATGAGGTAGGCTTTGACCTTTCTCAGTTCCAGATGGCAAGAATATTTCATGTGTGCTCACGGGGAGAAACTCTGTACTTTACATGGCAACAGAAAATAGGTATGCTTCTCCTAGCCTTGACCCAGCCTCATCTTTCTGTCATCTTTACTTCAATTAAAAATGTGAGGATTGACCCGGCAGGGTCTCATTTTTGAGCTTCAGGCTACTGCAGTTTTTGCTTTGTGTGGCTAGTGAAAATGAGGGTAATCTCCTTCATGAGAGCTGAATAGACCAAGAGACATCTCATCTCCCCCAGGAGGTGAGTAATCCAAACTTAATCCAGGAAGATAAAAGTGCATTTTAAGGAAGTATTTTGGCATAGGTGTAAAATATGTAAAACGTGATGGAATTAAAAAATAAACTTGTGTGTTTATGTGCTTAAATGAATATGTGTAGAAAAGGGAGTATTTCCAAGTAGCTTCCTATTTCACATTCTTAAACCTCTTTCTGAGAAAACTCGGATGTCAGTTTTTTCCTGACTGTGAGTGGTTAGCTTGTCCTCAGTAGCAGGAGGACAAGCAGCTATTACTTGTCATGTTTATCCTAAATGTGACAACAGAAAATCCCTAACTGTGTAACTCTGTCTTCTCCTCCTCCACATGGCATACTCAGTTGCCTCAATGATATCCAACTGGGCTCCATCCCAGTTATTTGTTTTTCTGGTAATCATCCATATTTCCATGTGAAAAAAAAATAGCATTGGAATAACTGTGGTTTGGTGAAGTAAATAACTGAGCAGACACTCTATGCATCTGGAAAGGGAAGAAGGGAGGATTCTTTTTGGGGGAGGCGTTTTCTTTGGGTTTAACCTATATCCTCAGGTTCCATCAGCAGAGACTTTAAGCTGTGCTATGTTCCTCTCTGCTCCTGTTCCTCAGGACCCTGTGGCAAGGACGGACAAGACCTGTGAGGTTCTGCACAAGGCTCTGTTGGCACTGATGCCACTGTCTGCTGGGAAGTACCTGCAGCACTCAGATCTCAAATGCTCGTGGATTCAGCCTGGCAGGGTTCATTTCAGATGAGTTGGATCTGCCCAAATGCTATCCGTCTTGAAAAGCAAGAGGTCTGGTTTGTATGTGTGGTGTCCTCATGGTATCTGACAAAGACCTCCTCTGTCCTGTCCCTGCTGGTCACTCCTTGGTGATCTGAGCACTTCAGATGACCGAAAGTTCTTGGGCTTTGTGTTCCTTTGACGTGAATGTCCCCAGGTTACGTGGGAGCACTGCTTGTGGTCATCTCTCCAAAAGGATGTTGTCCTTTTGTCCACATGTGCAACAGGAATTCTGCGTACGTGGCTTGGGACTCCAGGTGTTGGTTGACTCAAGTAAGTTTCCTGCCAAGGCTGCCTTCACGGTGGGTTGTCTGCTTCTGCCTTGCTGGTCTTTTGCTACTTTTTGGCATTTGGTTTCAATCCTCACCCGTTGCTGCAGCTTTACCTGTCCTAATTCTTGTTCTGATTTCTGGGGAAGCTTTACAGAAAGAAGAAATCTGCAGTTTCAGCAATGGAAATAGATAAAAATTCTTGTAGTTTCTGCAAACTGTAGTGAAGTGTCAAGAAGCTGGGACAGAGGAAGCTGTATGAAGGACCAAGATGGACAGGTGCTGCATCTTGGGCATTTTGAAAGTGAAATAAAAAGGGTGAAGTTGAAGGCGTATTTTTGGGGCTCTGTGGAGCATAGATAACACTGTTGCCATGGTGTTGATTAAAGAAAAGGGCTATTAGTTTACTGGTAATTATTTAAAAGAAAAAAAATATATAGTAGTTGAGACCTGAAGGCCATTGGGAATTGAAAACCAATTTTTGGTATCCTTCATTCTCATACTCTGATGGTGTGCACAGTAATTCACAATAATTTCTTAGAAACATGCTTGAGGAGAAAGGGTTGTGATTATTTATGCTTAATGGGATTTGCCTGTGTCATTCTGGGGACAAATATCAAAGGTTTTGGGAACTTAATAGCAAGTGAAGCCATCAGTTCTCTGATGGGACTTCAAAAGTAGAATTGTAATGCTGTAAAATGTTTATCTTTGACCTTCATCTCTTGGTCGGTTCAGTCTCCCTTGGCCAAACTTGGGATTAAGAAAATGAATTACCCAGAGATATTTACTAGTTCATAGCACGTGAAATGCTCTAATCACAGGCAATTTTTGAATGGCCAAAAATAAGAACTTCCAACTTCTGTGCAGCATGGTCTGTTTACAGAATAATGAAGGGAAAGATGTCTCCATAGTAACCTGTAAAACAGGCAAGTCTACTTCTTCCACTTCAATACAGTCTTCAGTAAACAGATTTTACATCTGGTTTTTAAAAAAGCAAACAGAATAAACCACACTTTTGGATTATGTGACTTCCATTACTACTGAATTGCTGCTCGGTTCAAGATCTGTCCCTCTGCTT
Organism: Vireo altiloquus; assembly: GCA_013396875.1. NCBI lineage: Eukaryota > Metazoa > Chordata > Aves > Passeriformes > Vireonidae > Vireo > Vireo altiloquus. The sequence continues at coordinate 1,200,981 of VZRF01005175.1, read as the reverse complement.
CCCCCTCTTTGTTACATTTGAAATGATCTGTGAAAGCCAATAAATTTTAACAGATGTGAGTTGCTGTTCCATCAAGGGGTCTCTACCTGAAGGGTTCTTCAGCAGGTAGAGAGACAGAGCATTGTGAATAGTCTTTAAACTTGTAAACAGATACTGTGAAGAGAAAACATTTCTACTGACTGTGGATAGGGCCAAAATTTTTAAGCTTACTTTGAGACAGAAAATGTAATTAAGCCTAGATATGCGATGGTAATTTTTGAGGGTAAGAGGAGTTAATGGATTTTTGGCAAGGTTATATAATTTTCCTTGTTTGACATCTAAAAAAGAATAAGCAGAATGAATACACACACTTCACCTGCCAAAAACCCCAAAACCCAACTCCCAAAAAACCACACCAGAAATTCTTAAAGTGGAGATAACCAAGCCTTGAGACACTGGGGATAATGGTATCAGTGACTTTTTGAGTTCCCACTCAGGACTGCACCCTGTGATCCATTATGTTTCCTAGGGGCCTCTCCTAGGATGCAGGTATGTTTCTTCTGGGCAGAGGATGTGAAAGCTGCCTGCTGGGCTCTGTCTGTTGCTGCATCTGGTGGACAGCTCTGTGTGAACCTCTCCTGTTGGAAGGGCAGATACCAGGTGACAGAAGTGACGTCTGGCGCGTGAAAATAAAAAAGGATAGTTGAGGGAGTGACTTCAAACATCACTGCTTTCGAGTTCAACTTTCGCTTGGGGTGGAGGAGCCAATTAAACCAGTGGTGCACTGCCTGGAGGTTGCCTGTGTGACACAGGCATCTGAATGGGGACAGAGTCTGGAGAGACCCAGGCATCAGGCTCTGGAAAAGGGATGAAAGGTAGAGCTTGCCTGACAGGGTATCCCAATCCGTTCCTTGTACTGGCATCTACACTCTTTTGTGTCTTTGTTTCAGTGCACTATGAAACCCTCAAATTTCCTGAATGACTTTGGAGAGATGACTTGTAGGAGCTCTAAAATCCAACTGGTTTTCAGGTTTTATTGATCTGAGGAAGGTAGCACTGGGGATACAGAGGGGACAAGTTTCTGGGGCTACCTGTTTCAGCTGGACTGGTCTGATTTTCCATTGCTATTTCTCAAGATAGTAGATGAAAATGGAAATTACAGATTGTTGGAAAATAATTCCAGTTACTATTTTTTTTTAATTCAGAAAGAGTTTTATTCTGGTGAAAGCTGACAGATGATGCAGGGGCCAAACATTTGTGGATCCTTATGTTATCTGAGCATGATTCTTGCCTGTTGAGAGCCTGTTGAGACTTGGATAGCATGTCTTCCTCTTTCCATGGAACTGTTCTTAAAAAACTGTGGATGTGGTGTGTAGGGCCACAGTTTGGTTGTGGACTTGGCAGTGTTAGGTCCAAGGCTGGACTTGGTGATCTCAGAGGTCCTTTCCGACCTGAATGATTCTATGATTCCTTTTACTCTGTGATTCCCACCCCC